>CM034149.1:290182278-290731528 GCA_019776745.2 Taxus chinensis
ACATACAGAAGAAATGGGGAAGATGTGCATCTCAATCAATAGTTATGCATCTCCAGAGTTGATTGCATCAGCACATAGAAGCAACCAATAGATATCAACACAGAATTATAAACAAAGGCAGCTCTAGATCTAGATCTAAAATAACACAGTGTATTAAGAGATCTAAGATGATCCAAAAACTAGAAACATGAATACACCGTGACACAAAGTTCTCTGGAAAACTGTTCCTTTGTATTCCTTTGCTTCACCCTGGCTTTCAGGGGTTTAGCGCAAAGTCTAGAACACAAGGATGAATGCTTACAAATTCTGATCATTAACCCGAAGGTTCTTCCTCTACTTATAGAATGTAGAGGGGCAATTACAAGTCAGAAGCTTTTAGTTGAATTGACACACGTGAAAGTCGGAAAAGAAACAACTGGCAATCTCCTTCCTAGAATTCCTTTTTGCATGACATGCATGATTTGCAACTAAAAATAGAACCTTCTATTTTGCACGTACTGCCACCTATCTCCAAGTAGTTGACTTCTTCAAGTAATGTCACTTTTAAATCAATCACTTAAGTTGTATAATTTAATTGATCGCTCAATTATTGATTGTCGGAGGAAATAAGAGAAAGAAGATCCAAGAGGAAAGCTGCAGTCTTATCCTTTTTCATATTCTGCATGTAGCTGATTCAATTTCATCCACTTCTTCTCACCAAATTGGACCCAGTGAAGTAGTGGATCTGGAAGCTTGGTTGGATCTGGAAGCTTGCTGTATCTGCTGTTGCCTTTGCCCTGTCTTCAACTTTATCCTTGAAGCTTTGCAGTTCTTCTCCTGTACATGCATCAGTGCAACCTGTTGGCCATAGATAACTTCATCATCTTTATTTTTAATTGCATATGAGCAATTAAAAACTTCTGGAAAGCACTCGGGTGAATGTAAAGTCAATGAAGGTTTCAACTAGAAGACTCCATGAGCACATGCACAAGATCTTGGAAGAAATTTTCCACGCACCGATTCCACTTCTTCATGGGCTGCATTCGAAACAAGAGGATGAAGCCTTTGTGCCGGAAGCTTTGTCAATCAATTCAGAAAGAGGTTTTGGACCTAGATCTGTATCTCCAATGTCAACTAACTTAGAAGTGATGCATCACTTTGCTGAGCTTTATTTTTCATCCCGCTTTGCCATGGCCATATCTGTCTTTGTCTGAGCAATTTTTTTCTCTTTATTCGGCCGGAATTCTTTACAACCGGTGCAGATCTAGGGATTTCTTCAGATTCAGAGGATATGTTCAATGTATTGGACATTGATTTAAGCTCCCTTTCTCTTATAAAAGCTAGCTGTAATGAATTCCTGAGCACCTGTAATTCAGACAAAGATGGCAACCGGAACATGAACACTTGATTTTAATTATAAAAATCTGCATATATCAAGCCTGCTGCCCCAAAATTTGATGCTTTCAACATGTAATTGTCACCTTCTGCAAAGCAAGCATGAATTTTGTCCAACTGGGGCACACTGAGCACTCTGGGTTGCACCACTATGCCTGACAATTAATCAATTCATCCAAATGGCAAGCTCCTTGCTAATATAATCTTCAGGCGCATTCTATAACTTAATGAATGCCTTTCCTATTCCTGGCAATTGAATTACACCTGCTTAATAAGCAAAATTCACTCCTTCAAATTGGGTGCCAAAATTGCCTGCATGCTGCATGGCTTCCATTGATAATAGAATTAAATTTAATTCATCTTTATGGAAGCTTCATGCTTCCAGTATAACCTTCATCATTCTCATAATTAATGCTATTGCCCATCATATTCACTGACAATTAATTAATTAATTTAATCATGCTTAATTCTCTTCAATTTGGGCGCCTATTATTGTGCTCTGCTCAAATGGAGCTGCCATTAAATAAATTAAATATAATTTAATTTTAGCTTTCTATTTTCCAATTCCACTTTGTCCACTTTACAGTGTTGACTTTGACCTCAATCCTGGGCTACCAAAATTGGGTGAATAAATATTACATCAATTATTTACTTTAATGCAGTATTATTCCTCCTCAATATGGGTCGCACTTTTTGGACATGAAGGGGGCTGCTATTTTTAAAAGTCACATGATTATGGGTTTATTTAATTTTAGAATTCTATTTCTGAAATTCACATTATCCTCTTCTTAAGTTGTTTGACTTTTCCCCATGCTTGGGCGCCAAATTTGGAAAATAATTTAATCCTGCCAATGAATACAATTAAAGCTGCCCCTCTATTCACAAAAGGGGTCGCACTTTTATGACACTGAGCCCATTTCTATTTTTAAAAGCTAATTTTCAATGGGATTATTCACGCCTGCACCGCAGCCTCCAAAAATCCCATGATCCACCTTAAGTTGACTTTGACTTTCATAATGGGAATTAGTTACCTTGCAAGGAAGGTACAGAAAATCACATCAATGCCTGTTGTGACCAAAAATCCCATGATCCACTTAAGCTGTTTGACTTTTACAATGAGAATTATTCACCCTGCAAGGCAGGTAAGAAATTCCCCGCCTTGCCTGTTGCCTCTAATAATCCCATCATGATTTAAGTGGCTTTGCCTTCCATGGGAAAAAGTACCCTGCTAGGCAAGTACAAAATTCCCACCTACCGGCTGCTACCGAAAATCCCATTGATCCACTTAAAACCTTCATTTCCCCAAAAATGCGACCTGCTCAAAAGAAGCTTTTTCGTGCATGCAACTTTGTCTTTTCCAGAGAGAACCAGACCTTTTGATGACAAATTCCTTCTGGCATAACGTCCATAAGTGATCTCCAGATTCTCCAAGGCAAGAAATCAGACTAAACCGACAAAGGAATTGACCTAGAGAAATTTCATAGAAAACAAAACGGGAAAACACACAAAAACACAAAACGTTGCCAGAAGTTACAGATAAAGCCCATGGATTCATTCCTGGTTAAAACCCTATTGGTATACTGGGAATAATTGACATGTAAGACCACATTAGGGTTAAACCGGAACACAATTTACCTCAAACGGGGCTCAAAATAATTAAATACAAATTTCCCGCAGGCAAACCCTAGACAACAAAATATAACAATTTTGGGCATTTGGGTATTTGGCAAAATTGGCTAATATGACTCTATGGGAATATCTTGACACAATACAGGAACTTTCTAGCAATAAAAACACAAAACGACCCATTATTTTAAAAGTACAAATTTTTTTCGGATAGGGTAGTCTCAGATTTCAGGATGAAATTTGGGGACACCAGTTCAAAAAAGCGTGATCGGCAATTACTCAGCGGGCCAAAAATTTGATTTGGGAATCAGGAATCGGCAATTTCTCGACATTAATTGACAACTTTATCACTACTTTAAAAAACTTTTAAATTCATTAAATAAACTTAAATTAAAGGCAAAACACGATATTCGAAACCCTAGCAGGCTTGAAGAAACCCTAGCAAAATGTGTGGGAAAAAATTGCAGGTCAAATCGCTGAGGAAAAATTGCTGAAAAACACTTTGAAATGACCTTTTTTTGGGTTAGATTTTTTATACCCTTCCTGGCAATTTTACACAATTTTCAAGGTGGGTTTTGACGATTTTTCATGAGTTTTATAGCCGGAAATCACCAATTAGTTGCCAGAAAAGAAATTGCGATTTTTCAGGAGATTTATCGTTTTTCTTATGTGTCACGATTTATTGCCGATAAATCGTGATTTTTAGAACCGAGATCCCAACACAACACAGAAAGCCAATGATAATGGTGATAAGGCTGCAACATAATTAACAAACATATTTTGTTGTTCTAAAGGAGCTTTGGGGGGAGAATATCTAGTTTTTATAATTAATAAAGCATAGGAAGTGGGATAAACTTAGGCGATTGCAATGGCTATGACAATGTAAATGACCAAGAAAGCCAGAATGGCTATTAACTTAACCCACCGCCTGTTGAAAATTTTACAAAAACCTACATCTCTCTCATCTAAGTGACCGCATTCGCCGAACTTGAAGGTAAAAATTCGAAATTCGCCGGATTTAATACAACAAAAAAGAATTCGTTGAAAATCGCGAATTTATTCGTACAGAAATCGGATGTGAAATTTTTATTTGCTGCTACAGTTTTCGCGCTACAGTATTCGTGCTACAGTATACACAGCGACAGTATTCGCGCTACAGTGGACGAAAGAATAGTCGTGAAAGGTAACTTAGGTTTTGTTTTTAGGTGTATGAAATATTAACCAGTCTATATTATGGTAGTTAATATTTAATAAGTTTTAGGTTTTCGTTTTAGGCATATTTATTTTATAAAATATATGTATAATGTTATATATGAAGTTATACATAAAGTTTTACTTTATAAAATATGTGTTATAAATAAAGTTTTATTTTATAAAATATATGTATATTTTTATATATAAAATTATATATGAAGACCAAACCTTAATCTAAGTAATATGTAATATATAATAATTAAGATATAATTTATATGTAATATTTAAGATATAATTTTATATGTATATGTATAATATAATATATAATTTTATATATTATATAATTTCTCATAGTCGAATTTAATCATCGATTTTTTTACGAACGAATTTTTCACGAATTTAATCGTCGGCGAATTCGAACACGAATTCGAATGCGGCAACTTAGTCTCTCAATAGGAGAGGGCCTAGTAGTGGTGCACCCTAAATTTAGGGGTTCACAACGTCAATTGTATGCCATGTAGGATCATGAATTTTGTACTAACATGTAGCTTGAGTATTTGTTAGCTTGCATGTTTTTCTTTGGAGTGTTTAGTTGGAGGAAAGCTATATTTTGAATTGATTTAAAATAACAAATTTTAGTTGCACCAAAACCATGATGGAGACCAATACTTGTACATGAATGATCATTGTTGTACATTGGTTATTTGATAATTGTAAGTCTTACATGTTATGATGTGATTGGCTACCCTAAACCATTATTATGTGAAAATTAAATAACCACTAGATCGTACTATGACAACTATCGGGTATTGTGTGATCAATCCTCACATCGACTATTGGACAATGTTCAAGTATTGACCCCTCCCCTACTCTCAAATCGGAAAAATGAAGAAGTATATTATTGTCATGTCTCTTATTGGAGACTAGTGAATTTGAAGACCTTAACCCATTTTCTTCCCCGTGGGTTTAAGGAAGCAAGGGGAAGACTTGGATGACATTTTTGTCATTATCTAAGCAGATATTTTTATTATCATTATGTATTCCTATTGGGAAGCCTAGCGCTCCAATAGAAGAACTTATTTAATTAGAAAATATAGTATTTTGGGTATGTAGGCTCCAAATACAAATTAGATAATTAAAAAGTACTTTTTATTTTGGTTGGCCATCATTTTGAAATGTAGCACCCCTTATGGTTATAAAAGGAGGTTGTTTGGCCACTTGATAAGGATATGTGAATTCTATTATTTTGGAAAGATTGCTTGTGAAACATCTCTCCCTCTCCCAAGGATGAAAACCCTTGGAGAGCCTTGTGTGAGGATGAAACCCTTCACCATGACCAGGGAAGACTTCAACACAGGAATCTCCACCCTCTCGAGGGATTTCTTTGCTGCTGTAATCCTCATTTCCAGCCCTAGGTGAATTGCCCTGAGGAGCTCAATTGGTCATTAATTGAAGATCTTTGCACTGCTTATGGTTGTTAATGCATATTTGCCCTTCCTAGAGTGAAGCGACCAACTTTATGGTGTAATTTGGCATATGTATTGGCTGTTCCAAGTAGGGTGATTAGCTTGGAGGAATAGTTTGGTGTGTTCTTGCAACGATTTCATGGATTTGAGATTAGAATCGTGTTCTTCCTATTTTTAGAGGCCAAGATCTGAAGTTTTATTAATTTTGGACTTGTTTTGCTATTTTTCCAAGCTCTCTTAAGTTAGTTACAGTTTTGGAAAATTTAATTAATTTCTGCAGTCGAGGGTTTTATCATAAAAATCAGATCTCTCACTTCCAAGCTTATAAAAATCAGTTTTCTTGCATGATATGATTGCTGGTAAAATATAGTAATTTTAAAGACTTAAGGGTAGCTGATTTCAAGGGTTTTGGGGGCACAAAAGTGGGTTTGAAACCCCAAAAGGGGTTGCTGCCCTAGAAAGGTGTTTGCTGGAAGCAGTTAAGGGTTTTTATATATCTATTTCAGTCACTAGCAACCTACTAAAAATCTGAAAAGTGTTGTTTATCTTTAGCTTTGCATAGTTTCCTGTGAGTCCCCAAAAAGGGACATTACAATTATGGTGGGGAAAATGCGGTATGGAATACATTACTTCTCAAGTAATTTGATATGACTTCTATATAATACTCTGTCTACTTCATTAAAGTGAAATAGTCTTGTCTAGTAAATGCTTGTATATGTGTCAGTTCTAAAATTCTAGTTTAAAATTTTATTGAAATTTTTTTCTTCAATAAGACCTAAAATTTATTGAAAATGCAGTATGGAATACATTACTTCTCAAGTAATTTGATATGACTTCTATATAATACTCTATCTACTTCATTAAAGTGAAATAGTCTTGTCTAGTAAATGCTTGTATATGTGTTAGTTCTAAAATTCTAGTTTAAAATTTTATTGAAAAAAGGTTCTTCAATAAGACCTAATTATGGTAACTTCATTGCATTTTCACCAAAAAAAGAAAAATAGTTTTAAAGAAATTTTAATATTATAAAATTGTCAACTCAAGACTCGCATTAGAAATATTCACATTCAAGATAAAATGCATGATTACAATTGGCTAAAAATTGTTATACTAATTAAGTGAGCTGAAAGCTATAGTATCAACAACTAATAATGTCAGTTGTGAGAACAACTCACTTATGTAGGAGAGTGTGAAGTATCCCAACTCATAGTTGATAGGCTTTTTAGAGTGAAAGTAGGGTTAGAGGGATTTTAGGGAGGATTTGAGAGATCATGGGGATTGACGACAAGATTTAAATTATAATATTTAGGGGCTTATCAAATCTATAAATGTAAACTCTTGTCTATGAATAAAGTGGTGACTTTATTGTGTAATTGTTTTTGTCAAACTCTGATGGAATCTACATTTGGTATCAGAACAAGTAGTATACTGAGTGGGTAAAAGCCAAATCATGAAAGATGAGTTTTGAATGTTGATTTGTGGTATTTCTACTTGGTTGTTGCCCCCCCTATAATGATTATTTATTTACATTGATTTGTTCAAATTGAAACACCTTTTATGAATCAATCCAATTTGAGTGTTGTGTGACATTTGTTTATTAAGAGATCTATTTGTGGGCCTAGCAAATAACAAGGAGTTTGTAATGTTCAAGGCCATGATAGATTAGTAGTAGCGCGACTCCATTTGTGGATCAAATCTATCCATGTATGTAATGTACCCTTTTTGAAGTTAAAGCAGAACAAAAACCCTTAGCCTATTTTATTGTTTCCCACAGGCTAATGGGATGAAGGAAAAGGGAGCTTGGTAAGATTAAAACTAAGCGAGCCAAAAGTAACTTTATGTTTTCTACTTATGTTTTAATTTTAAAATAAGAGTACTTTTCTAATTTAAGTGGGTCAACACTTTATTAGAAATTAAAAGAAAGGGAATGATATAAAAGGAGGGGTTCATTTGTGGATTTCTATCATTTATCTATCATCTTGATTTTATGAAGTTGAGCACTTGTGCTTCTAATTTCAACCATTGAGGACGGAAACCCTTTTAGCATCCATCACTTGAGGACGAAAACCCTCATATTTTGCTGGTGGTTTCACATAGGAGTCAGACTTGGGCATATCAGAGCTAGGGCATCATCACCAGCACCCTAGAGCATCATCACAGGAGCCACATGGAATTATGGGCAGTTCATTCCAACTAGGGCACTTTCCCAAGATTGGCGCAACAGGTTTGAAGGCAAAGCGGCAGTTTGGAGGACTAGTGCAGTAACCTAAACCAGATTTTAGGGTTGACGTCATCCTAATGCAAGCTGATGTCACCCTTTGAGGGTGAATTATAGACTTTTCTTGCTTTCTATGAGTTGGGAAGCTCATTTACGGTGATTACAAGCTTGATTCAGCCATCGTTGACCAGCTGGTTCATGATTTTGATTAATTTTTGCGTTTGTATGGTCTGCTGGAAATTAATTAATTCCAACTTGCACATTGATTAATAAATTTCAGTTTGGTGTTGGCTCCATCTTTGCTAGTGTTTTTTTTCACTTGATTAATGTTTGAATAATTTATTCAATTTAATTTCAATAAATTTTGAGTGATTGTCAAAAGGGTTTCCAAGAATTCCATACTTTGTTAATTCTGCCCTAAAAGGGACTGTAATGTCCCTTTCTAGGGCTGAAACTGAAAATAAGGGTTTGGCCTTAAACCCAAATGACAGAAATCATATTTTTGGAACAACTATCAAACCCTAACATCGAACTGAAATCACACTTCTGGGCATCAAACTCCCTTCGAAAACCAGCTAGAAAATTAGTGAATAAACTCCTCTATGGCACTGAACTATAGCAACACTCAATGGCATCAATTCCCATGTAATAACAACCCGAAAATGACAAAGAATATTTCCAACTATTTTATCCAACCACAAGGATATTTATCCAACCCATAGATAGAATACTCGCCAAAAACTTGGCGAGTTTAGAAAAACTCGCCAAAAATTATGCTAAACGAGTAACTCGCAGGAAAACTCGCCAAAAATGCAAAAAAAAAACTCGCCGAGTATAGTTGGAATACTTGCCAAAAACTCGCCAAAAAATCGCCACAAACTCGCCAAAAACCTGCCAAAGACAGCATTTCTTTCCTTTTTGGATTTTTGGTGAAGAAAACACAAGCATAGAAAAAAATTTGCCATTTTTGGAAAGGGTCCGGGAAGATGTAGCAGCAAAAACTTGCATGTGCCATAACTTTCATTTTGTGGCTCCGTTTTCTCTAAAAGTCCATATTTTCTCGAGCTCTACGCAGTGATGGCAATATTTTTCTTATTTTCATAAAATCCATTTTTGTACCTTTTTGGACCAAGCAACTTCTTGCAATCTTCTGAAAGAATCATGAGCTTTGATCGCCTGTAGACAGATTAGTAATTAAAAATATTGGATAGCTTTCCAAAACTCGGCGAGTACTCGCCAAAACTTGACGAGTATTCTCCCGTGCTCAGACTAATCACACGAAGAAGTGCAACAAGTTGACTCAAAAAAAGCTCAACGACTTGGTTTTTGTGCAATACAATCTCCGGCTTCGCCCAAAGAGAGTTGAGGCCACATCAGAGGAGCTCATTGATTTGGATGAGTAGATTCATACAGTGAGTGGACTGGGCAAGAAGAGGAAAACCCTGCGTTCAGAGCGGACGAGATTGCTTCTTTTGAGAGGGAGGCTATGGAGGGAGAAGCGCACTAGCAGGACTCCGAGGAGATATTGGACTGGATGACATCTTTGGAGGTGATCTCCAACATGCAGTAGAGGAGCCACCAGCACCACCATCTAGTTCCATGATCGAGCCAGATTCGCAACCTTTTAGGAGGAGCGTGGAGACAGCCGATTGTGGGGACTAGTATCAACCAGTTGTCGTATTCGCATGATGATGCGATTTTGTATTGTATTTGTATTCAAATCTAATAGAAAACACTTCTCCAACATTTTATGGGCTCATTTGATACATTTTGTAGCTATGTGTTGCTTAAAATTTATGTTTTTTAAAGAAATTTGAGTATTTTTAAGTTGCCAAGTATTGGCCGAATATTGGCGAGTTTTTGCCGAGTTTTTTTTTTTTGGGGTCTGGCGAGTTTTCCTACTATGATCCAACCAATATACTTCAAAAATAAATAAGAAACAAGTGATAAACCAAAGCTGTAATTAATTAAACAACCAGCAGAAGTACAACTCACATTAAGGGCTGGAAATGATGATTCCAAAATCCCAAAAATTCCAATGAAGTGATAAATCAGCCTTATAAATTAGGAGGAAAATGAATATTAACTTCAAATGTCAAGATGTGCCCTAGAAGGCACTTAAACCCTCTACCCAAGCCGCCACCCTAGGAGAGGGTGCAAAATTGATGTAGAAGACCTTGACAACTCTTTCTCCTTCAAGCCCTAGCTGCAAACCGGAAAGATCACCTTATTTGAAGCCCTTGGAACCACTAATTGGAGAGTTTTTCGTTCTCCACTATGCCACAAAGAAGGGTTTCGCCCTCCTTGGATGCCACACAAGAGGGTTTTCGTCGTCAAGTGGTAAGGTATTGAGCAATTAGCCTCAAAACCAAGTAAGTGTAAAATTATAATAAAGATGCATGCCCAAAATGAGTCCAAGTGACCCCTTATACATCTTCTTGGTGGCACCAAACCCCATGAGGGAGTTTCCCCCATGACCGACCTCATAATGATGTTGCTTTTCTTTTTTGTCTCTGGCTTTTTACTCCTGCAACCTAGCTGACCTGGCTTATGAGAGAAATCATGAAAGAAAAGGTAAATGCTCACAAAAAATACTTAAAACATAAACAAATACTTCCCTTGTTCACTTTTGTCCGGGCCCATGGGAAGTGAAATGGGCTAGAAGTCTTCAAAATGAATTAGTTCAAAAAAAGGGACATTACAAGGACATTTCAACGTGCCTGATCCTATCGACCTTTAGATCCAAACCTTGTTTGTCTCTTCGTATTGCAGACCAATAATGCGCTATTGCACTCTCAAAAGGCAACATGTTATGTAATGTCCCCTTTTCCAAGCTAGTTACTATGAAGGCCTTGGGCCCATTCCACCTTTTGTGGGCCTCAAGGAAGGGTAGTAACGGAGGTGAACATTGGCATAATTGTAAATGTTTGAATTTTCATTTTCATTTATTTATATTACTAATCATGGTTTGGAGTGATTCGACTAGGTGATGTATGATTTGGCATACAAGCAATAGGAACTTTTATCTCTCTTTCATTAAGGTTGGTCTTCTTGAGAGCTACGATGAAGATAAAGAAATACTCTTTCCCTTTTCATGAGGTCGGTCTTCTTAAGTGAAGATTAAAGAGTACACTCCATTAAAGAGGTTGGTCATGAGAAGTAGTCTTCTAATTCATCCTTGGCGCCAAAAAGGAGGATATAAAGGTGGATCGAGTGGCCAAAGGAAGTTTATGTTATTTTGGAGATTGATTTCCTTGGAGGTGGAGCAAGCAGCTTCTCTTCTTGCCATTGAAGGACAAAAACCCTTCCTTGGCCACCTATCGAGGATGAAACCCTTCAATAGGATGACAGTATGGGACGAAAACTCTCTTGTGTGCAAAGGTGGTCTCACGTGGAGGTCACATTGGAGCTTTAAAGTGAATTTATACTGCTGTTCTTCATTTCCAGCCCTAGGCGACTTGCTTGGGGGTTTAGTTCAATGCTTTGTAGGGCACATTTTCGCTTTTTGAGTTGATATTCTTGATCTTATAATTTATGAGGATGAAACTACACTTTTGGTGATTTTTGGAGAGGATTATCTATTATTTCCAGCCCTTGGTTTTGGCTGTACTGTTGCTGTCATAAAAATAATTACAATTGGGTGTGATCACTTATTTTCTCTACTATTTTGTGGAATTAATTATTTGGAAGCATTTTCAGCTCTTATTGCATGGGTGTATGTTGATTGAAGTTCCTATACAGTTCGCTGCCCTCAAGGGCTGATTATTGATTGTTCAAATAGGGTTGAAGAGTATTTGCATTCATTTTCAGATTGATGCTTGTTGATTGATGGTGCATTTTCAGATCTAATCCATCAGGGTTTGAGGAGAAACCCTTCTTCCCCATTCGCTTCCCTAGTAGGGACATTACATGTTAGTGCTCTCCGCTACTCCTGGATGTTGTAGATTTCTAAGATCTCAAGCACAATTAATATGCCGCGTGGCTCGTGCACATTAAAAAATATAAATATTGAAAATTCTATTAACGCTTGCACGTGTGAAAGGATTCAAAGCAACTTCCAACATATCCCTATATGTGTGCCAACATTTCTTAAATGCATTAAGGGTGTTGGAGGATCTCGGTGATAATACTTGTTTTCATTAGCCACACAATACGGTTATGTGGGTGACCATTCATATATGGAATGGCAACATCCTCTATTTGTTTTAATTAATCAATATTTAATTGGCAGATCCTTCAATAGTCCATTCTTGTTTGAAACTGCAACATTGTTTAGCTTTGTGTGGCACGTCTTCTCATACATTTTCCGAATTCAATTGTGCCGGTCAATAACTAGCTGGATCATTGCATTCAAAACACCATATTTCATTATAAATGCATGCAGTGTTTGATAAAATCCATATCTCCGCTATACATCCACGTCTTAGACATGTTTTGACTACCCTAGCCATGTAATCGACTGTCCAACTTCATGAATTATTTCATGTGTCGTTTAGTAGAGTATGAGTCGTGTTTAGTTTAGATTTTTGTTAAAAGCCATAGTTAGGTTTTGTAGAGTGTTTAATAAAGAGTCATTTTTTAAAAATCAAAGTCAAAAGTCATTTATGTTTATTATTGAATCTTGTTTTAAGATGTGTATTAGGTTAGTAATATATGTCATTTAGGTCTTTATAATATAAACTTGTATTGTTATGTTATAAAGTCCAAAACATCAATTTTCTTGGATTTAATTGAATTTTTTGTAATAAGATGTTGAATTTTCTTGTCAAGTGTCCATATTTTGTTGTGTTTATAATAGAGTCAATAAATAGTGTCGTCAAAGTTTTAAAAAATTAATAATTTAACCTCGCAGACACATTTTTGGTGGAACCCAATGTCTTCCTTATCAATCTTATGGGAGGATGTATTTTTTCTAAAATCAATATGCAGTCGAACTTCAAACTGAGCTACAAGCTCCATTCGACTGAGTAAGAAACAATCTAACTGGAGGACAGAGCCACCAGAGGTTGGAGGTCGATCAGTGACCTCTCGTCATACACTAATGACGAGGCTGCACACTTGTAGTAGTGGCATACGTTTCAGTGTTTTCATATCGTTGTATGGTGTGTTGTGTGAATAAACCCCTGTTGTGACATTTATGAAAGAATCATTATAAGAAGCTTGCTTTTTGAGGGTAGGAAAAGATCGAGGTAAACTCAACATGGATTGCTGCCCAAATAGTTTGGGAGTTTGTGAATCTTGGAGATTCGAGAGTTTGAGGAGGGGGTTGTGGGAACTCAGGAATTCAACTCGGGAGCTACACCTTTATGAGGGTTATGAGACAAATTGATGGAGTTGAACTTGATCAAACTAGTGGTTTTAGAGAGAAATTTCTGCAGGATACGATTCTTTTCTCCCAAGCCCGCACTAAGGGGATAATGTTACAGATATTAGTGTTAGTGCTCACATTCGTGTGAAACTATATATTTGTTATAATTTATTATGAGAAATATATTTGTAACAATGAGAGTGAGTTGTGGGAACAATTCACGTATGTAAGAGAGCGAGTTATCACAATGACTCATAGTTGATAGGCTTGTTAGAGTGAAAGTAGGTAAGAGAGATTTTAGGGAGGAGTTGAGAGATCATGGGGATTGATGATAAGATTTGAATACTAATATTTAGGAGCTTATCAAATCTATAAATGTAAACTCCCGTCTATAAATAAAGTGGTGAGTTTTTTCTGTAATTGTTTCTGTCAAACTCTGACCAAATCTACAGTTGCAGTAATAAAGGGGAGTGCGAATTTGAGCTTCAAGCATCATCCAAGTGAGCCAAGTTTGTTGGAGGCTGGAGGAAATGGAGTTAGGAGTTTGATTAGTTACCTCATGTTCGCTGCTAGCTAAGAGGCTGCACAACACAATAGTGGCATATCAACTAAGCCAAACAAACTAATGCCTATAGGTGAGTGAGTAGTTATGAGTGTGGGTGAGAAGTTATATTGTGAGAATAATGCTTATGTGAGAATAAAATGGAATCGATATTCTAGGAGAGAGAATAAGGGTGTGAGATCGATTATGTAGGGATATGTGGTTGTGGAGTGATAAGCCTAAACTCTTTATTTTTAGGCTATGAAAGGCCTATACATTTGTAACTATCATTTTTGAATAATATAATGAAAAATGGAGTATTTTATGGTGTTATTATATGTGTTGATCCAATCCAAATATCGCATTACAGTCATGTCCATCATTTCAAGCATGCTTATAACAACACACACTAAGAAAAAGTGCTTTGGCAGTAAAAAATGGTGCCTACAAGTCCAAAGATGTGTACATTGTGCCAAATAGTGCAACAAAACCCCCCAATTCTTTTTTTTGTAGATACAACATTTTTATAAAATGACGGTGCTTTAGAAATCAACACACATAAATTATTAAGAGAGATCATTTTTGGAAATAAGGTGCAGATCAGGAAGCTTACAAACAAATATGCACTTCAACAAATATAGCCAAAATAGACCCAAAATAAGAAAGTTATGGTCCATACAATCTCCTTAATCGCAAAACTTCCCAAAAATAGGTTCCTTGCTGTTTCCAGTTAAATATATCTCAGACAAAAAGACAAGCAAAGATACCCTTTTGAGCGCCTTGGAATCTAATTTCCGATACATTAACAAACTCTGAAAATCATTAAGAACCGAGGGAGAAATATAAAACATAATGACTGGTGGTGATGCGGATTTTGAAATAGTATATCTTCAAAATAAATTGCTAAACCAGGAATTCGAAGGTCGGAGGCAAAATAATATTTGGACTTTGATTTTATGGCTGCTTAGAACTTGATGTTGTGGGCAAAAGTTTCTCTGTGGCTCCGTTTGTTGCAGCTTTAAATGGAATCTGCATGGCAGTAGTACTATGACAGTGGTTTTGGAAGGAATGCAGACAGTTCCGAGCTCTTATACCATATGAAAACGGTATATACTCCAGGATTATGGACGTGCTCACAAAACCTTCCACATAAATATGTAGTAGCATGAGTATGGATTCATATACAAAGACACACATGCAAAGCTGAAAAATTACTCTATTTCTCATTAATCAACCTTAAATAATATACAAAGATATTTATTTATAACAGTGAGTGGATGGAGGAGAAAATAAAGATTCCGTGCAGAAAGAGAGAGCCTAGATGCAAAAAATGACTAGGAGACAACTAAGACAATTCTATCCTAATCCAGGTCTGTGGATATTCATAGATTATCCACAATTACAATAGTAGCTGAATGAAAAATAATGACTTAGGAAGGTGAAATGAACCTAAGCCTAAATTGCATGGCTCCTAGAGGCTAGAACGATCTGTACACCAGTAAAGGCTGCCTCCCATTGGCAAATGGAGATACATATTGAGCATGAAATACTCAAATGAAACACCAGAACTTGAAAAAAGGCGGATGACCTAAAAAAAGAATAAAATGTGGAAGAGGAAAAGGTGAAGGAAATGGCGAGTGGTCTGCCCATAGATTCATACTGTGACTGGTGAATTTAAAGGCTGCAACCAATCTATCTCGGGCTCAAACAAAGGTTAGGCAAATAGAAAAAGAAAAAAAATAGAAGGCTTCTGATGAGCTCAATGTCTACACCTCTTTCCTAAAACACCAATTCTATGACATAGGAAGTGCAATATGTAGAGTGATTGGCATTTATCATGCCATTCAGAGAATGAAGTCTAGAGCATTGGAATTGAGGGTTTTGGTCACATTTATATTCACACAAATGAAATTCACATGCGGGGTTAACCTTAACTCAGGACAAGCAAATAAGCAGATGAAGTTTAACATCAGTCTAGCTTTATAAAATACGCAACAAACAACCACAATTATGATCAGTTTTTGGCCTAGGTAACTGTCTAGAGTCTAGTTGTTACTGTTATGTATTACTTTCTCCTGTTATCTTTTATCTCTCTTTCCTCTTGATTTGGGGTTGTAATGAAGTAATGGATCATAGGTCCTCAAAGCTAGATTCCTTTGCATTGTCTAGCTGTTATGGGCTAGGTGGATAAGATAGGTGTTGTTTCTAGTGTAGAGATGAAACCTTCACTCATTGTAATATATATTTAAGAGATGCTTGTAAGACATGGTAAATAAGAAGATTCATGACAACTTGTTGTGCATTCTCAAGTAATGATGAATGAAGAGTATCTTTTTTTCTTCAACAAATCCTCGTGTGTTAGTGTTTATATTATTTCCACAGATAATTTTATCATGTTTAATTGTAAAGATGCATCGTGTATCTTGATGCATTTACAATTGTCTGTCTATTTATTGATGTCTTGAGGATTACCTTTCTTTCCAAGCTCACTTAAGCACTACAGTAACATTTCTCTCTCATCTTCTTCTGTCCATGCTAGTGATATTCTTTCCCTAAGTAGTGTAATTCTGGCAAATATATAAGGCACCGGTCAAATATTGCTCATCACTTCACAAATATATCATCTAAGCCCTTTTAATAACAAAGGTCATTAAAGTAAATGGCAATTTGTGCATAATGTGCTGAAAATTTGAATATCTGATGGCACCACTAAGTTTTCTGCCACCTCTATTAGACTAGATCTGCTTGGAAGACTGTTTGTGGCACCTCTGTGGCAGAGCTTTGTTGGTATGTTTTAGTTGTAGTCGTTGGGGGTTTGAACTGTAATAGTTTGATATAGACTGGGGGTTATGGCTTAAACCATTAACCAGGTTTGATCTTGCAATGTAAACATCAAAAGAGAATAAAGATCTGGTTTTTGGTGTGAAAAAGCACTATACAATTTTCATGGCGGTATTCTCTTTTTCCCTGTCCATTTGACTGATTTTTGGTATTTATGGTGTAGGTCCCAAAGTAAATCTTTGGTGCTTCTTCTCAAAGAAATTTTTACATGGGCTCTATTTGTAACATATTCAGGGTAGATGCCATCTGATACAATATAAAGAAAAAGTTTTTTCACCAAGTAAAAAAAAATTATAAATACCTGCATAGATGTAAGTTTATTTGTGTTCATTTTTTTCAAAATATATATTGGATAATTGAACTTTTGTACTATTGTTAATTAAATTCAAGGGAATTTACAACAAAGTGAATTTTCTCTCTGATTTTAGCTCAATAATGGAAATATAGCACATAGTAGCTCACTCCCTTGTATATTATATTAACACTGATAATCTATGAAATATTTTGAAAATTTCCCTGCATGCATGTTGAGCATTTCAGCGTGGTGTACATTCATAACAAGTTTTCTTAACTTGTTCTCTGTTATTTCACAGGAAGAGAAGCAGTGGGACTGGTAACTGCAGTAGGACCAGGACTAACAGGGAGAAAGGTTGGTGATTTAGTTGGATATGCGGGGAATCCTATGGGTTCATACACTGAGGAGCAGATTCTTCCTGCAAGTTTTGTTGTCCCAGTGCCATCTACCATTGATCCTATTGTGGGTGCTGCAATTATGCTGAAGGGTATGACTGCTCAGTTTCTTCTTCGGCGTTGCTTTAAGGTATACTGTCTAAGCACCAAGTGCAATTTGATTATCAATGCACCGTCATTAACATTTATAAAAATCAAAACGGAAGGTTTAATGGTATATGTACTTCAATTTCACTTTTTTGGTACATTTGAAATGGCCATGGTTGAATAAGAACATCATCAGTTCATGAAACATGATGAATATAGGTGGAGCCCGGGCATACAATTCTTGTGCACGCTGCAGCTGGAGGAGTAGGATCTTTGTTATGTCAATGGGGTAATGCCCTTGGTGCCACTGTCATTGGTACTGTATCGACCAAGGAGAAGGTCGCACAAGCAATTGAAGATGGATGCCATCATCCCATTATCTATACCCAGGAAAATTTCGTAGATTGTGTTAAAGAAATTACAAAAGGACAAGGTGTGCAGGTCGTTTATGATTCTGTGGGCAAGGACACATTCCAGGTATACAGATGCTGCAATTTGTATTTTGCGAGAAATAACCTGTTTTACATGTTTTATAATATCAATGTGTATATGTCAGGGATCTTTGGAGTGCTTGGCTTCTAGAGGTTACATGGTTAGCTTTGGTCAGTCATCAGGTGCAATTGATCCTGTTCCTCTGTCAGCCCTTGCCCCAAAATCGTTGTTTTTGACACGGCCTTCCATGATGCAATACACTGCAACTCGAGAAGAGCTCCTGGAAACTGCAGGAGAATTATTTGCAAATGTTGCATCTGGTGTTCTAAAAGTCCGTGTGACAAAGACATACCCACTGGCAGAAGCTGCAAAGGCTCATGCCGACCTCGAGGGTAGGAAGACAAGCGGTTCAATAGTTTTGATTCCTGATAACTAGCTGATGTGGAAAAACATAGGTAACTGCATACCACGCTATCCAGGGTTATATTTGTCGACAAGTCTAGTATACTGTGCCATTTATATTTATATTCGCAGTAAATAATTTCAAAAGGAGTTTAATAATTTAACTCGTGGGATTTTAGACCTTTAGACATCACTCCATGCATGGTTGGATTATATAGGCAAGTTTACTGATGTATTCTGTAAACACTTAAGTTTACCACTCCAAGCTATTTAGTTAAAAAAATCACCTAGTAGTCTGTTTATGTTGCTCTGCATAATTATTTGTTCTATCATGAAGTCACTTCCATATTCATATTGTAGGAGAATAATTTTAAACTTACCAGCTATCAGGAAATCTTAGTTATATTAAGTTTTCAGTTTTCAAAAGCTCTTTAATGTGCTTGGGTCTATCAGTCTGCAATCTGATAAACTGTCATGTTGTTGCACATCCACTGTCAAAGCATAACTAAAATATCTAAGCCAATTTGATTTTATGCTCTCTCTACATAGCTGCAAAGGTTGCTCTGCCATTGTCATTTTTAATGGAGATATTCTATTTGGGGTTTTGTAGAGGTATGTACCGATATGTAAATTGCTGGATCAAGTATTGTTGTAATATAGGTTTTAAATTAAATCTGACACCTACTTTTGATGAACATATTAAGATGTTAAATTATTAAATCCACAGAACTAACGGCACCATCAATCAGACTTCGAGTTTTGTGAGAGCATCTTAAGCAATTGAAGAAGTTAAATTACTGCAGCTATCTGAGTTAACGATGATAACCCTTGTCTACGTGGAATCCTGCCGTGTGACTTTACTTCTACTTACAAGTTTACAGATATAATCATATATAAGGGAATGTATTTCTGGGATTTAGCTCTGAATCCACATTTTACAAATTTTGTCAATAATAACCATGTCTAAAAAGGTACTGCCATTAATGAGAAAATGAAAAAATTAGGCCTGGTAAAGTTGAAGTATTCAAATCACCTAGAGATTCAAACCAGAGTTTCATATGTGAGTGCAGAAATAAGAGAGGATCATGAATATTTACACAGATCGAAGCAGGTTTTTAAAATGAGAAATACCAACTGTTCTTAGTTTTAGAGTTTTGGTCGTGTCATAAATCTCCGGTCAGAGAGAACACCTATGAAAAGCTTTAGCCCCACTAACAAAAAAATATGGAAGCAGTCTTTATTGCTTAGATTTGATGCAAAGGTATTTTTTGTTTGTACTAGATAGTAATCTATTTTCATATCAGTACAGAAATATGTTTTGTATTTATGTACATAAGATATAAAATGCAGGTAAAATAAGGGTGTTCTGTAGTTCCAAGATTGATTGAGAAAAAACTAAAATAATATCTTGTAAAGCAAACTATCATGTCTGATTCTACAATGAAACCCTACAATACCCACAAGCAAAAATCTATATAATGAATTATTATTTACAGTTACCAATAACCTATAAATAATACTGTGCCTCACATAACATGATAAAAAGAATTGAGGCCTGCTTTGCAGCATCTTGAAGCAACGTGATAAGAGTGTTTTCTATGATAGCCTTTCATGTGTGAATGTAGAATCACCATAGGACTACAGATATGTACTGGAAGGAGGACAGTATTGTACAAACATCTGGCATAAGTAAAGTTTTAGAATGATTTAACTTGTTAATTTAGATGCGATATTCTAATATGAGGGAATTCCGTATCTAGCAATCAGTTATTTAAGAAAGATGGAGAATTTGCTTTGGGATCCATATTTTCATTATGGAAGCAAATCAAATCTGTTGACATGGTTATACACAGCATATGCTACACGGAACATCCTATTTGGAGCTTATAAGTGTGTTTATATTTGAAAAGAAGAGTCCATGCCTCCTCATTTTATTTGCAAAATTAATTGCTTTCACCTAGAGGCCAGACCATTAAACCAGGAATCCAGATCTCAAGTACTTGCAACAAAATTAATAAACTTGCAGAAGTAAATAACTGAAATTATGAACACCAAACAAGAAGTTTACGTGGGGAAAACCATTTCGGGTTAAAAACCCCACACCAAACAAATACACTATGTTTTATTATTCAATAGGAAACATGGAACCCAAATATACTTAGCATCTTCTTCTCCTGCAACTTAAACTTCGCTGTAGCACGATAAATCAATGTGCATAGATAATATATTCAAGTATATATAAATTTGGTCAAACCAACCTATTTATAAGGTTAGCTATTGGTTATACCTTTAAAAGGTTATACCGGTTCACCTATTTTCAAAACCAATAATTAATTCTGAATAAAACTTATTGCCCAAGGTTATAAAAGGTTTTTATCATATAGTTTAAACTTAGGATATGAGCATGTATTAGGGGCCACAATAAGTGTGAACCCAATAATCATTATTTGCTCTAACACTCCCTCTTAATGTTTAGTGGGAATATAAGCCTTACACCTTTTATCATAGAACGAATTATAATCGCCATCTTAAAATGAATTACAAAGGGATCCATGCTATCATCACCTTTTTATTAGAGAGGAATTACAAACACACCTTCATGTGGAAGGATTTTATAGTTATCACCTTCCTATAAAAGGAATTATACGACTTACATCATATAGGACGATATGAGGTAAACATGTAAAAGGGATTCAAATAATATCCCTAAGTTCTTCAGGACAAGTGCTTATAAAAAGACTCACATGAGTTTTTGGAGTTTTTTATAATACAAGGAATCTCCATTACGCAACGCTTAACTAGGTTCTTTTGTAAACTCACATAAGGTGATGTTTACATACATTGACATAAAGTGATGTTACAAAGCTTTTCACAATAGGGAAGAATTATGCACGAGGCTATTAGGAGATGGCATTATCATGCACACTCCTCAATGACAACTCTGTAAGGCCTAACATTATGCGAAACTTGCAAAACTTTACAACACAGAGGCTTTGCGAATATATTCACAACTTGATCTTCGGCAAGACAAAATTGGAGATCAATATCACCATTGAAAACTTCTCTCAAATAAAATGCATGTGTATCTCGATATGCTTCATTTATTGATGTTGAACTGGATTGTGTGCAAGAGCACTACAATTCTGGCTGTCACACATGAGTGGAGTACTTCCTTGGACATTTAAATGGAGTTCTTTCAAAAGTCTTTTTAGCCACATGGCCTCTTTAGTGGCTTCCATGGCACTTCTATACTCAACTTCAGTAGGGGTGATAGATACTGTTGGCTGCTTCTTGCCACTCTAAATGATTGCACCTGTACCAAACTTGAAAATATATTTAGACTTAGATTTTCTATTTGAAACATCACCAACACGGTGAAAATCACAATAATCATATAATTGAGTAATATAAGTGAGTATCATGAGTACAAGAATAATGTAAGCGATAATTGATTATACTTTTAATACAATTTAAGTTTTTTTTAGACAATTTCCAATGATACTCATGTAGATCATGCATAAATTGAGAAGCAATACCTATTGCATAAGAAATATTAGGTCTAGTGATAATCAAATATATTAAACTACCAACTAGTTGCCTATATAAGGTAGGGTTAGCTTTAACACATTGAGGTTTAGGATCAAGTTTTATACCAATTTCAATAGGAATGGTTGCAGGTTTACAATCATTCATGTTAAATCTTTTATGTAGATTAGAAACATATTGAGATTGAGACACTAGAATAGAGTTATGATCTTAGAAGATAGTCATGTCTAAAAAATTATGTAGCAGGGCTAAGTAAGTCATTTCAAACCATTGGTTTAACTTAGCTTTAATTTTCGATTAAACTCGTTTGACTTCTAGTAATAAGAAGATAATCTACATAGAAAACAACTATAATAATCTGATTATCTTCAAATTTTACAAATAAATTAGAATTAGAAGAGCAGTTAGTAAGCCCAATATATTAAATAAATTGTTTATTTTAACATACCAAGCTCAAGGAGCTTATTTTAAACCATATAATGGTTTTTTAATTTACAAACATACCTTTCTTTTCCGGGTGCTTCAAATCCTCTTGGATGAGACATACATTTCCTTTTTGAGTTCACCATTTAAGAATGCATTTTTCACATCCATATGATGTATTTCCCAACCACACTGAGCAACTAGAGCAACGAAAATACTTATCGTGCTCATTTTTGCTACAAGAGCAAAAGTTTCGACATAGTCAATCCCAGGTTTTTGGGTAAACCCACAAACAACCAACCTAGCTTTAAATTTATCAATTCCACATGTAGAATTGCATTCGATTTTATAGAGCCATCGAGATTTAACGATGCTACATTTGGACAGAGGAGATATAAGTTCATAGGTTTGATTTTTAATAAGAGCATTGCAACATAATTTATGGCTTCTATCTATCATTCATCTTAACTTGCCTTTTCAAATGATTGAAGTTCACAGTCATATAATTTCATTAAGGCGTGATAAGTATGTTGACTTCTAGTCATTTTTCTAAGAGTAATATGATGAAATTCCTTAATAAGGGATTGAGCCCATTTAAATTTTTTAGAAGGAATTATTAAAGGTGAGGGCTCCCCCTCTATTTCAAGAACCTTGGAGGTTGGAATAAGGACATCTTTTTCTAAGAAATTTGATTCTTCATTAATAGAAACATAAGGGGGTTTTGAAAAAAAAGGATTTTTTCAAGGACTAACACATTCCTCTTTTGGATGATCTCGTGTTAGATGGATCATACACTCTTAATCCTTTTGTTCGACCTCCACAATTAACAAAATGCATGAATATGAGGTAAGATCAAGATTTTTCTTTTTTACTTTATGAATAAAAATTGAACCCATATTGACAAAAAACATTTAGATGGGAAATATTAGGTTTATTTTATTTGACCACTTTTCTAGAGGGGTGTTTAATGAAGAGATTTTGTGGGAACCTTATTGAGAATATGGACAACTGTATTCATTGTTTCAACCCATAAAAATTTAGGAACTTGGGAAGAGTCAACGAAAAATGGAATGTACAACTAGAATTCGTGATGGGCCGGTGCCCGCCATATAGAGATTGAAAATTTTGCCCCCAATCTAGATAGACAACAGACTCCCATCCTTGGGCCCAACTCAAGAAAGAATAAAATTTCTTAATAAATTTTCTTTCTTAGTCTTAATCTAAAATGAAAACTAAATATAGTAAATGAAAACTAAATTTTAGATTTAAATTGAAGGGAGAGGTTGGGATCATCCATCTATTATATACGTGATACACCATATATTTGACTATATATAGGGAGCTCTCCAGGGCTTCCCTCTATATTCCCTCGATGGAGAGGGTTGTAGATGGAGGGTGGCTAGAGGAAGTCTGTGGGGAGGGCTAGGGGTAAGCCAATCTGGAATGTTGGATCGGCTTCAAGGTGCTGATAGTTAGGCCTGGTCGGACAGATGGACATTGTCCGACAGAGAGCTAAGCTAGTATATGGGGCCTACAACCTCTTGATCGAGTACTGAGTGACACTCTTGATATCGAGTCCATATAGAGATAGGGGGTCGAGTGCCTACCTAGGGCTAGATCCCCACTCTATAGATATGGCTACGACTATAATCCCTATAAATAGATAGGGCCTGAGAATCCCATATAGATAGTAAGGAGATATATAGATAGGGCCTCCTCATCTTTGACCATACCTCGGCCATATCTATATATAGGCCGACCATACCTCATTTTCCTGGCCATTTGTAGAATAGTCATTTTTTTTCTTCAATCCCACTTTGTTGAGGAGAGTCTAGAGTGGTTGACTTACATTGAGTCTCACACAAGGTACAACATGTGTCAAATTATTTACTAACATACTCACCCCTACTATCTATTCTTAATCTCTAGATTCTTAGGTTAGACGACGTTTCAACCAAGGCTTTAAATTCTTTAAATTTAGCAAAGACGTCATATTTTTTAATTAATGAAGTAAGTCCATGTCATTCTTGTGTGATCATCAATAAAGGAAATGACAAATAGAGCATCACTAAGGGATGCTACCTCAAGTGGTCCCCTAACATCGCTATGGACCAACTCTAAAGGTTGAGAGGAATTGACATCATGCTGCTTGTGGAAATGTTGAATATGTTGCTTACCACATAAACAACCTTCACAAGTTTCATGATGGATTTGAATTTTAGGGAGACCAATTACGAGATTAAGAGAAGACATATCATATAAATTTCTAAAATTTAAATGGCTAAGGATTTTATGCCACAATTGTGTTTCATCCTTAATATGAGAAGAAAGACAAGATTCAGAAACAAAACTATTGAAAGTGTACAACCCGTTTTTTGAATACCTTTAGCAATAATAATGTTAGATGAATCTTTTATAAGCCATTTATCTTCAAATAAGATGATGCTATAATGATCTTGAGTTAGTTGAGAGCATGACAATAAGTTCATTTTCAGTTTAGGAACATATAGGACATTACTAATAGAACCATTAAATACCTTTGCTCTTCCTTGGCTTTGAACATCTAAAATGGAATTATCACATGGATAGATTTGATCGTGACATTGTTCACTACCATAGAGGGTATCAGACATATAGGTCACGTGCCATGAGGCACCACTATCTAGAATCCATTCTTCATTATTAAATGCACATAAAGCAGTGTAAAGAGCAATAGCTTTGTCATTATTGATTGAAATTATGTTTTTGGTTCTAATTTGATTTTTGTTTGTTAAACCTTTTTCCTCTATTAGTTTTATGATAATAATTTTTACTGTTTTTGTAATAATCTTCATTCTTGTGACCAAACTTGCCATAGTTTGAACAGTCTCCATCAAAATGGATTTTATACAAATTATTGTGATTTTATTTATTTATATTTCTATTTTACCTGTTAGGTGAATTGAATTTTGATTTGAAGTTCGGTTTAAAATTTTGATTTTCATTGTTTTTGGGAATTTGTTTTTTGATTTTGAGAGGGAAGGCCCTGAGAAACATTTTCTTTTGAATCAAAATTTGTCATTACTTGTTCTCCCTGAATGAGAAGAGCAAGTAATGTGTTTAAATTAGGAATATCGATTTCATTATGATATTTTGAGTTTAAGATGGACATGAAGTTTTCAAACCTTTCATGGATATTCATTTGGATTATGAAGAACATGAGCCTATCTTGGATCAAAGTACAATTGCGCCCATCCAATTGAGATTTGATATTTTTGACTTTTGCAAGATAATTTACTATTTTCTCATCTCCTTTTATAGGACTTGTCAACAATTCTAGTATGAGTTTGATGTGGAGAGTCTTGTGCCTTCATTCACAGACTCTAGTTGTTTCTAGGCTTCGTTGCATGATACTTGATGTCTAGTATGTAGTAGTAATTCATCTTTCACACTCCGCAAAATGATGGACATTGCTTCTTGGGTTCTTTGTTGAAAATCATTTATGATATCAACAAAAACATGTCTACTAGATGATTGCTTTTCAATCCCATTTACCAAGTCCCAAAATTTCCGTGCCATAAATTCGGCCTTGAGTCTAATTTTCCACATGTTATACTTGTTTCTGTTTAATAATTGAGTTTTATCTAATGAAAAACCACTTGAGGAAGCCATAAAGGTTCCACAAAAAATTATAACTACAAAGATTTTAGGATACAAGGCACACGCGTGTGCGCACACACACACAATACCTGGAATAAAATTTTCCAGAAAATTTGAGACTAACAAGTTTAAGAGTTTACATAAAGACTCTTAAAGCCACATCACCTAACAAATTTTCTTTTCTTTGATTAGTAAAGGAAATTTCTTAAAAAACTCACTTATATTAAAAAATCCACCTTGTAAATTAACCTTGAAAAAAATGTTAGATCACAAACACACTTACTTCAAAGTATTATTACTAGCAATCGCATGTGCACAATGCAGTGTGAACGCCAGACGGTATATGTTATTTAATTTAGAGGGTTAGTTATTACTTTTGAAGTTGATGTTGATAAGGGGTGTGATTGACTTTGTAAGTGTAGAAATATAGATGAAGCATTGTATTTAAATATTCTATCTCTACATTTCAATTTTTTACAAATTTGTACATTTACATTTGCAAATTTTATATCATGAGTGGTAGTGTTTTGTGGACTATTTTATTTGAACTAAACATGAACACATGAAGACTTTCGTACATTGAGGTGCACAGAAAAGGCTATGTGAGCTTTGGATTTGAGGGCTACTTTTCAAAGGTCCACATTGTAGTAATGGAGAAATGGTAAGCGATTTAGTTTCTTATTATGTATTGGGGTCTTGCCTGGTGTTTCTTAGCCCATTATGATGATAGATCTACTAGGTTTTGTAAGGGCTTGCAATTCTACCCGGTAATCTCTTATATTTGTTTGCCATGCAGAAGCCTTGCCAATTGGGTACAATCCTCCTCTCTTTTTTCAGGTTTTTAGGCTTCGTTATTTTAGATCTATTCATTGTTATTGATGGATAAATTTAATTTTCTCTACTTCCATAAAGGGCCAGGTTCGCTTCTAGGATTCGAGTAGAGTCCAACCCAATCTAACAGATTATGTAGGCATCTCCTTCAATTTCTATGCACCTTTTCTCATCTCTTTTCTTTCTTCAGTGCTCAGGAGTAATCTTACAGATTTCTCCGCCTTCACTTGACAAGGAATCTCTTCTCTATGAAGGAAATACCTTGGAACCATCTTAGATCGTTGGTTACAACTATTGTTGCTATTCATCTGTTAAGTTACAATTGTGGTTCATTTTTCAGTATTCACAGATGAATGAATGCCAATTTCTTAACATTTTCAATTGTCTTAAATGACATTTTGAGCCCTTCTTAATGAAAATCAAGCTTATTGCTATGCATTATAAGGTATTTGGTGGCTACAGTTTTAGTTATATTTTGTTTAGTTACAAAATTTCTACATTGTGAGCACCAATTAGTTACTTTCTTTTATTTCTTGTAGGTCTCTGACATTCTGGGAGGGGATATGTTTGCAGTAACTATATTGTAACTCACTTTTGCTTAATATAATGATAGACACACACATATTAAAGTGTGTCGTGCCTTCCCGTATCTCTTCATTTTCTCAAATCTTCTAACAATTTTTTAGTAGTATATATGCATACATAGATGTCTCTGTTGTCTATGGATGGTTGTAACATAAGGAAACACCATCTTTTGGTTCCTGGTAGAAAAGAACCAAAAGAGGGTGTTTCTTTGAAAATTGGCAAGGTGATAAGTGGTGATATAAGAGAATGTACACAGGGAATTATGTACAAAAATAAAATGTAGCAATAATTATTTTGCATCAATTTTTATTACTATATATGCATATGTAGATGTTTGTGTTGTTTATAGATTGTTTTACATACTGGTATATAAAAATGCATCAATCCCCATATTGAGAGAACCAAGAGGACCACATGTTAGTGTTTAAGCTAAAAACAAGTCATTCAAAGAATCTTCCTTCCACTTAAACATCACCAAGAGCATTAATGGATTCTTGCAAAACCATGAATAATTATTCAGAAAGGAGCTAGCATAAATTAAAAATCACTACACATGAATACATTTGATACCCCTTGAATGGTACTACCACTTTGGATTCAAGAAGTTTTTAGTAAAGTAGTAGTGGAGGTGCTATCAAAGTAGAGGGTAGTATTTATGATGAGTTGTTTTGGTTGAGTGATATTAGTCTTGAATCCTCCTTTCTTCTTGCTCCAAGTGTTGATACGTGCGCCCATAACTGTAGAGAACATGTGCAGAGGTTTAAGTGTAGCATCTATTAGCGCATTCGTATGACCTATTGTTACAAATTTTAAGAATGTGATCCGTAAATATTCAAGTGTTGCATTAAAAAACAGACTTAAACAAGCTTTCTGTTCATTAAACTTGCACCTTATATACATAATTCCAAAGCTTGCCATCAAACTGAGTACAACAAGGTTCCAAAGTAAGAAACTAGTTTAATTTTTTATATATTTTAATTGAGTGTAGAGCAAGTAAGAAACTAATTTACAACTCTATGCACCTCAAACAAGATTCTAAAAGTTATTCTAAAAATTGGACATAATAGTTATCGTTAACAATTTTTTCACACGCACATTTATAACCAAATACAACCACTAAAATAAGGTCAAAAATAATTTCTTGAGTAAAACATGCCATGAAAACATTTGAAAACCCTTATTGAGGTCCCTTGCACATTATCATATAAGTGATTGCTGACATGCTACTTCCAAATAAATTTCACGACCACTTCACTAAATCATATATAACCACTTCCTTGCAAATATTATCTGTTCGTGTGCAAAAAATGCAATCCCTCACTCCAAAAAATTCCAAAACAGGAAAGCTTCGTGATTCTGAACCCAAAAAATGCAACTGAGATAAACTAATCCTTGCAATCTCTTTCCAATAATATAACACCTCGTCATCTTCTTGAGGAGACTGTTGAAGACCCCAAATAATTACAAGCTTGGGACGAATCATACTATTCCGATGGTCATCATCATCTCTGTAGTTACGTTCGTAGACCATCCTTGTTTGTAGGACTCCTGAATGACATGCAATCAATTTGTAAATTATTGTATTCTCCGCTATGTCTGGAAAATCTACCAGAGGAGGATGTTTTTTATTTTTGTTTCTATTTTGCAAGTCATAAACCATGAAATTGTCTTCGGGTTCATGCATCCTATTGAGAGAGAGTAGAATTCTTTCTATTACATGCACAGGTAATTCTGAGCAATCTTTGCCCATTTCTACTTCGCCTTTGCTCTCTCTTCAAGAGATTAGAGACTGCTTTAAATAAAATGAAACAATACTATAATTAGCGCACTGTATTCTTTTTAAAGCTTTTATTTTTCCAAGCTTTACACTAGTTTTTATTTTAATTATAAGAATATAAAATAATCTTTGCCCATCTCTACTTTAACTTTTACTCTCTTCAATACCTATCCACTTTGAATTGCAACCATAGATAAAGAGCTTTAAACAATGCTATTATTACTGCATATTAATAATCATCAAAGCTTTACTCAAAAACTTTAATTTTAAGTGTCTCTAAATTATTTAAAAAACATGCAACTGTCGGTCGACGTCTAAACACCCGTCACATCGCTGCACGGACCACTTTCAAAACTCCTATTGTCAGAAAATTCATTACACCTAGCACGACAAATATTTTCTGTGGACAAAACATGAACCTACGTCAATTCATTTAAAGACGGAAAAAAGTAGATCGAAAACGTACCGGCACTGCATGAAGTGGGGGGATCCTCCTGAAGATCCTTCAACTCCTTGAGAATACGCTTAGAACCATCGATCACGCAGTCTCCTCTCCCTTCTTCGCAGACAATAGCACCGGGGAGATCCATTGAAAATAAACACCAGGATATCCTTTAATAATAAATACAATGAAGGGGAAGGGGAAAGGAAGGCCAAACCAAGATCAGTACCATGCCCGAAAAATAAAAGACGAGAGGGCATCTCACCTAGTGAAAACGAAGAAACAACTGAAGATGAAGATGAAGACGAATAGTGGAGACCTACTACAACGATTCAACAGTTGGTCTACCCAACCATTCAACTTGACCTTGTTTGGAAATTTGAGCATATGAGTTGGAAAATAATGTGACTCACTCCTTGAGCTCATATGTGAATGATGAGTTCATTTAGGGTGCAACTCAGTTGTGAGCTTGTTGAGCTAGTAATGAAGGATCTTTAGAAGAACTATGGGATTTATACCACATGCAGAAGAATTTGGTTTTCCACATGGTTTATAAGCACAAACCCATACGATTGAATGTGAAGAAAGGCGACAGGGTCCCCTCCTGAAAAAGAGTGGACCCCACCAGTTGCTGGCCCCCAGCCGACACATCATGTGGGCCCCACATCAAGCGTTGAAGACCAGAGACTAAAACCAATTTTTTCACAAACAAACCACCATTTGTCACCACATTCATTCACTTGTCACACTCTTATCATGCCACATCATCTCTATGCAACCTGTTGTTTTATTTTTACCAGTTGGAGAGGAATTTTAGTGGGTTGTATCATTTTACTCTGTTCAAAAAGTGTTAGAAAGATCTCAACGATCTCTTCCGTATGCAAATATTTTTATAGATTGTGCAAACTCTATGACATGTGGGTATCCTTCGGATCACAACTCCCCATTGAGGAACTTTTAGACCACCAAAAGTTTTCATTCTCAAAAAATAACAAAAGGTTCACTCCCTCTTTTATGGATTTCTACTCTCTTTTGTCAAACATAATCTCTTCATGCAACTCATCCAATAACTCATGAGAAAAGCATCAACAAAAGGAACTTTTAATTCTCATCTTTATTCATGATCATTGGTGGCTATCTCTCTTAGTACCAGGGTATCTCTCCGGACAAGGGGTTGTATCTTAGAATGTATAGACATTTATTGAAGTACTTTGTTTTCTTAGTTCTCAAAGACTAACTATCCCAAGCTGGAACCTACAAACCTTGGTGAGAAAAAAAAGTACACAACTCCCTCCTATCTCTTCCAACTGACCTTCCTGCACTCATTGGCAGTTTTTCTTAGCGTTTGCACTTCATATAGGTTAGAATGAAGTTTTTCCATAAAATATGCTTTTTATAGTCTCCTTGTTGTACACTATTATCAACACAGGCAAAACAATACATTGTAATAATAAGCAATTGCTTTATAAATGTATGTTGGATTTTTGCAAGTTTGATGAGGGGAATAGATGTTATCTCCTCTTTTGGGATTTTCATCTTGTTTTGGAGATGTCTTGCACCATTTCTGGATGTTTTTTCCATGCTTGGAAGGTTGTTCCTTCCTTGATTTCAACTTTTAGTCACTCTCAAAATCCTCATGAGAGGCTTGCCCATTCTTCAAAAAAAAAAATTCTCATTAGTATTAAAAAAATTCTTTCCATTACCATGCATTGGCTGTTTTTATCAATTTAGTGGCTTGAGATTTGAATTTTTTCTTACTTCAATTGTCTTGGAGCATTCTCCAACCTATTTTTTACCACTACCAAATTCTAAACCTACGTTATGGGGTATTTCCTCAACATGTATGGGATTAGCAATTGCTTGGCCATTAATACCGATACCCTTTTCATCAAAACCCATCTTAGTTAGCATCTTAAAACCTATACCCCGAGTATGTTTCTCAAATTCACCAAAAGAACGATTTACATTTTGATGGGACGAAAGAGAACATGGTGAACCACTTTTAGTCAAACCTCTGCGGTCTGTGCATCTGTGGTAGAGGGTTGTCTCATGGTGGAATTTTCTTTGTCCCCCACTTCACCAATATGATATTTTGCCAATATCTCTTCCTTGGCTTGCAACTCATGTTGCAATTCTGTAATGATTCCCATGAGGAATTATCCATGAGACATCATTCTATCTTGTAGATCTTACTTCTCATCCTCCAAGAGAATCCACCTTTTCCTCAATTCAAAGTTTTTCTCCCGAATTTGCTAGTTTTTCTCTTAGCTCCTGAAGCCTTTCTCCCTTTAGAGCTTTTCCCATGGTTGAAATTATACAACCAAGAAACCTGCACTTCCAAACTAAAATTGAACAATGGAAAAATAGCTAATTCAAAGCAGAAAAGTGTTAGCAACCAACTTTGATACCAATCTTGATATGAAAATGGGGTGTTTTTATACCAAACTGTTTGTTTTCTCCACTCAATTTTTTGAAATCTCGTAAAAAAATTGACTCAATTTAATGAAATCAATATTAAATATGAATTATGGAGCCCGATTTGATCCAAGAAACATTCACTTATCAAATTCCCATTTTTTGGATACTTAATAAAGTAGTTTCAATTTCCTATTAATGATTAAAATTGGATTTAAAGATTCAAAATCAGAATTAAACTAATAATACAAAGGGAAAAATGAAATAAAATGCAGAACACAAGACAAACCATATGACAATGGAGTTCCCCTGATTCGGGCTACGTCTCCAAGGCCGGAAAGGCTCTGTAACTGCTCTATTATGAAGAATATTCTCCTTTTACAATATCAAATTTTATCACAATGTTGCATTGGTCTACCAAAACACCTTTGCAAAAGTTCTAGGAATCTCTCTAAACTTATCTCCAAATGATTCTTGCAAAAAAACTCTTTAATTTTCTCTCTAACTCTCCAAAAGTGGGTCTGCAATAAACAAAAAATACCATTCAAATAGAAATTTGCTCTTTTTATAATGTTTTGGAGCTTATGGGCTAGTTGTTAGGTGCATAACCTTTTGACCGAGTGGTTAGGGGTTCAAATCCCCTCTCCAACACATATTTTTGTATAGTTATCCGGAAAATAAGCGATAAAATCATTATCTCTTGCTAAAAATAATGAATGGCCACCTGGCCTAATGCTTTGGGCTCAAGATTATACGTGTGGGGTGAGGGGTTCAAACCCCCCACTTCCATGCCTTCCTTTTACCTCGGCGGCATTCATTTTGGCGGGGATAAAATTCCACATCCAGTGGGAAATGGATAAGATAGGCTTTTAAAATCTTAGATGGTGGGAGTTTTAACTATGGTTACGACCATGTCTTCACTTTGGTTGTTGATCTCACTACCAAGATCGGCTTCGTGCAATGCTTGATGAGGTGGCGAGTTTGTCCACCCAGCGATTCAATTCGGCCTTGGTTGGAATTTTGAGCATGTGAGTTGGCAAATGACGTGACTTGGTCATTGGGCTTCGCTGCGAATGATGAGCTCATCCCTGCAACTCAGTTGTGAGCTCACCGAGTTGGTAATGAAGGTTTCAGTCTATGTGGATCTTTGGAAAAACTATGGGATTTATCCCACATGTAGAAGAATTTAGTCTTCCATAGGGTTTATAATCACAAACCCATACAATGCAATGTGAACAAAGGTGGTAGGGTCCCCCTCCTGAAAAAAAAAAAGTGGACCCCACAGATTGTTGGGCATCCAACCGACACATCGTGTGGTCCCCACATCGATCATGCCATATCATCTTTGTACAACTTGAGAAATTTCACTGGGCCATATCTTTTGTTTTACTTTGTTCAAAAGATGTCGGAAAGATCTCGATGAGATCTTCCGTATGAAAATAGTTTTAAAGATTGTGTAGATTATATGACCTATGGGTATCCTATGGATCAACGTGGAATTTTTGAAGGGCGTTTAGGTTTTCTAGATGAATTTTGCAGGAAAGAGAATCATTCCAATTTCTACAGTGTTTATTTATTGCTCTCTTTCCTCCTTTATGCGTTGCCTTAGGTTTTCAGCTGTTTTATTTATTTATATACTTTCCTTTACAGCATCGCCTTGGGTTCAGAAGAGAAACCATGAACAGATATGGACGTGGATAACTCTCTTGCCCTTTTTTAATATTTCTAATTATTATGCCTTTGTTTGCGGCCAATTATCTAATTCTAGTTGCTAATGGAGCCAATAGAGGCACTTTTATAATATGATCCTCTGCAATATAATTTTATATACTTGAATTTTGTCTGCAGCAAGTTAAAAATTTTAATACAACAAAAAATTTCTTCCAAAACTTACTGTACATAACTTGAAGATCTGATCGCTCTTACACCATGAAGAATCCAGATCTCAACTACTAGTAAAAAATTTAATAAACCCTCACCCTTATACCTGTAAATAACAGACCCATTGTCTTCATTCCAAGATTGTTTTTACGGGATTGGGTTGGAGCAAGACAGCTCAACACCTGTTATCCCGACTTGACAACAGTAAATAACTGAAATTATGAACACCCCACAACATGTTTACCATTTCGGGTGAAAAAGCACATACCAAACAGATGCACCTTCCTTCATTATTCAAGAGGAAACATGGAACTTAGATATCCATAACATCATCTTATTTTGCAACTTCAACTTCTCTATAGCACAATAAATCAATGTGCATAAATAATATGTTCAGGTATATATATGAATTTGGTCAAACCAACCTATTTATAAGGCTGGAATACCTCTAAACGGGTATACCGGTAACTCATTTTCAATACCAATAATTAGTTTTGAATAACTTAATAATAATAACCTAAGGTTATAAAAAGTTTTAATCCTAACATTTGATAATAACTAGCAATCATGTGTACAATGCAATGTGAATGCCGAACGAATATGTTATTTGATTTAGAGGGATAGTTATTTCTTTTGTAGTTGATGTTGATAAGGGGTGTGATTGATTTTGTTAGTGTAGAAATATAGATGAACCACTTCATTTAAAGGTTCTCTTTTACATTTAAAAGTTGTTACAAATTCATACATATACATTTGCAATCTTATATCACGAGTGGTTGCATTTTGCGGAGTAGGTTGTTTGAACTTAACATGTATACATGAAGACTTCCGTACATGTGTAGATTTTATATCATGAGTGGTAGCATTTTGTGGGAATATTTTTTTGCAAATCTTATATCATGAGTGGTCACGTTATGTGGAGTAGTTTATTTGAACTAAACATGAATACATGGAGACTTTCGTACATGTGGAGATTTTATATCATGAGTGGTAGCATATGGTGAAAAAAGGCCATAGTTGTTGCTTGCAAAACCCGTGGTAAAACTTGTTTTGAAGCTAAGGAGACAAAAAGTTGGAACACACTTAAAATTTTCTAAGAGATCTTGTGCAACATCATCTTGTTCCGATGGTTCTACCTCAACCTTTAAACAACCCACATAGACAACCTCAAGATCCTTAGATAGCCCATCCTTGAGCTGCAATAGCAGGGAATCCTCATCCCAACTGAAACACCAACTCTTACCTTCAGGATTTCTGCGAGCTCACAAAGGAACTTGGTTAGCCATAATAATCATTCGCTGCATACAAATTGACGAGGGGGCAAATGAGATCACACTATTAGCATTATCATCATCAATTTATGATATTATCCTAGGCACAATCATTACCTAGGGAAGTCGTCTCGCAATCTGCCCAAAGTTAGGTATATTGCTCGAATCCAAATCTAAGAGGTTTGAACATGATCTAGACACCATGTTATCTTTAAAGTCCACCCTACATGAACTTCAATTATGATTATAAATAGTTTGTAAATGCACAATTTCCAGTCTGGGACAATTCACTACAAAAAAGAACACCTTTTGGGGTGACTTAACCAAACCTAGACTAGTTTTCAGGTAAAAAAGCTAAAGAAATTCTCTCTCTCCAAATGTTTATCTAGTTTTTTGTCACTTTGTGGAGCTGGGAATCGTTTAGAGTTTTCTATCAAAGCGCTGCTCGATCCAAAGTTGTAAGAAATCTCTGCAATTGGAAATATAAAGGAATATATAAGGCAATCCAACAATTATATGTCCAATAGATAGCTATAGTGGCAACAAATAACTCTAAAAAAGCAATATCAACAAAATATACTTCTAGAAAAACTTGAAACATCCCAAACAATTAAGAAGAGTAAAGCTTAGGGAAATTATATTTCATAAAGTCTGGGTAGAAAAACACAAGGCCAAAGAAATCCACCATTATTGGTTTTAAAAATGGAAACTCCTTCCACCATCACATTTTCTTTTAAAAGAATCACTATAAAATGAAATCGGGTACATTTAAGCAGATATTTGTAGTAGTATGGAGTTTCTTCTTTGCATGGATCGGCGCATGCGTTGGGAGATTGTAAGGTTGAGGCCTTTTATGAGCAGCGACATCGAGGAGTCCCTACGTATCAATTTGGCTAACTCTTAGCCTCATCTGGAATGGTTCGAGCTCCATTGCAGTAAACATATAAGCCGATTACAATTACCAGCTGTAAAATACTTGGTGTAGCCATGATTGCACATACCCTAATTCACATACAATTTGCTTTGCTTCCAGTGCTTTTATAATACAATTGCCATTGTTATTGCCGATACATAATTCATAAGAAAAACACAATTTAACAACATAATTGAAGCTCGTCTCGTTGTGCAAAGCCCTTTCCCATATGGGGAAAGTAAAAAGCACTCCAAACGTTGTAAATTTAGTAGTAATTCGATACGATAATTACAGCTATAACCGCCCACATAGTAAACATGAATACATTTGAAATTGAGAAAACATGAGAAACATCTAAGACAACTTTATCATCAACATCATGTAAAGAGAGTAATCCAACAAAGGATTTGGTTGATGGAGAAATAGTTAAAACATGTGAAAAAGTTCAGACAACAATAGTCTCAGTGAAGAACCGTCCACACCTTCCTAAAGTAACTGGTATTGTCTACAATGATAGGGGCATGAAGTTGCTGGCAAATGTGGCAACCTATGAACCTTCAAAGGATGAGCAAGTTTCCTTTGGCAATTCTGGAAGACAAAGTTTTTGTGACAACATGATATGATAGTTTGACTCAAAACAAGTCTACTGGTCATTAATACCTCCTGCTACATGTTTTTGTGACAACAAATGATAACAAGTCTACGGTTAATACCTCCTCAGACTCAAAAGCTAAACAGGCAAAACAAAACCTCATTGACCAAGAACCAAAGCTGTGGAACTGGTCATAAGAGGAGGCTAAGAAATATAGTTCTACTGCTACATACAAGTATAAACAAAATTTAAATGCATACCTGCAAAATTTAAAAATAGTAAAGCCAAAGCAACATGCAAAATTAGAAAAGCAAAATTGTTAAAAATAGCAAAAACAAAATTGTTAAAAATAGCAAAACCATCATTTAAGCCATCAAATTTGACTTAGTCCCATGAATGTTCGCAAAGCCTTTTTCCATAGGGGTAACGCCGAATAAAATTTAAAAATAGTAAAGCCAAAGCAACATGCAAAATCAGAAAAGCAAAATTGTTAAAAATAGCAAAAGCAAAATTGTTAAAAATAGCAAAAACAAAATTGTTAAAAATAGCAAAACCGTCATTTAAGCCGTCAAATTTGACACAGTCCCATGAATGTCCGCAAAGCCTTTTCCCATAGGGGTAACGCCTTCGGCGTAATAACCTACGTTTATAGAAGGTTTTTATCCTATAGTTTAAATTTAGGATAGGAACATGTATTAGTTTAACGGGGGACACAATAAATGTGAACCTACTAATCATTATTTTCTCCAACACCATAGAACTGCTCAACTAATTTATCAAAATTATAGTTTGAATTAAAATTAGGATTTGAGAAATCAACACTAACAAGTCTATACTATTGTATTGATTAATAAATATATTCAAGATATGGTACAATGGGAATTAAAGGCACAAGGAGAAACACCAAAATTGTAGCTTGTATGTTGTACACCATGTTAAATGAATAGAGTGGTCTTGATAAGGTTAAATTGGAGAATCTGGTAGCCATTACGAAGCAACTATAGATGTAGTTAAATACGTCACATGAAAATAATGAGTGGATAGTTACAATGAGGTAGGTTCGAGTGCATTGGGTCATACTAATTTTGAACTATTATAAATTATATGACATAAACCGAATTGAGTGCTGAATATTCAAACCATAGATATAAAACACTAGTCTAACTAGCATATGAAATTTACTACCAAAGATTTCAAACCACACAAAGATTAAAAAATCTTAACGAGTGTATGAATTCATGGTGAACAACAATAGAAAATATGAATTAAAAAATTTTAAAAGTAGAGATGGGATGATTTGATAATGGAGATAAAAAGTTGACATATACAATAAATAAGGTGACATTGTTTGAACACCTTAGTGGTGACTCCAAAACCATATGACTATTATTGAATAAACCAAGTATTCTTCGCTAAGTAATAGACAGTGGCTATGCATTGTCATCGATAGGTTAGGAATGGTGGACGGACAACTCCGGTACTATACTTAATTATTGTGTACTTCATGTTACTTTTGAGTTTTTTGTCTATGTATTAAATGGTTTTAATAATAAACAACATATGTGCTGGTTGGCATTACCTACATAATGGTATGTTACTTTCCAACCAAACGAAAAAGTTTTAAAATAGCTTACATTAGTAAATTATCGTAGATTTGAACAAAAAAGGTTTGAAATAGGTTGTATTAGTTTACATTATTAGATTTTAAGGGGGAAAATGTCACTTTTAAATTCCTTTCTTGACCCCTAAATGTAAAAATTATCCAAGCGTAGACACTTAATTTTGGTACAAGACTATTTAAATGCATTTATTGATTATTGCTTCAAGTTAGGCTCTTGTTGGCATAAAGGGATGATTGGTGGAAAGGAGAATATCGTGGAAAATACAACCATGAATGGGATGGTAGGTTCTCTACGACAAGCAATCATTGTGGATGGAAATTGGTACAAAATGTCAAAACCGTTCGCCCTTATTATATATATTTGTTTTAGGTTTGACTTATTTCTCTTGAATGTTGTGCAAATTTTGACACTCGTGATCCTACTTTTCCCTCGTTGAATGTTTTTTTGTTGTTGTTGTCTTTGTCTATGTTTCTTTCCGTTTGTTCCTTTCTCCATGGTTTTCTCTCTTCCTCTAATTTCCCCCCAGTTCTAAACATTTTGGCACACCAATACTTGTACGGGATCGAGTTTTGTCATTTTGTGCAATTTTTACTCCTATTTGTGAATTCTTTGGGGTTTTGTGTTCCTTTTGTCACCATTCTTGCTTCTCGTGGATTGCCATGCATTCCAATTGGGTTTTAATTTGAACCAAGAAGTTCATGAATACAAATGTGCATTTATGCATTTATGGGACGTAAAGATTGATTACAAGATATATTGAAGTTGTAAGAGTATAGTTTATTGCTTCAAAAGCAACACCACACTGAAAGTAGGATTCAAGCATTTATTAATTGTTGCATCCATTTGAAATAAATAAGGGGCACACAATGGGTTTCTTATTGGCTTGCATCGAGCGCTAGTGACCAAATTGATCAAAAAATGTGGGGTCTGATAATAATGGAGAGATAACACCCTCTCTTTTTATGGGTTTTAACAATTGTTGATATCAGAATATGGCTTGGAATAAGAAAAATTTACTAGAATAAAATAAAGAAAAGAAAGGGAAGTTTGTGGAGCTTGGGAACAAAGGAACACATTTATAAGTTGGATTGACATTTGAAGACATGAATCATTTTGTACTTGTACGGTTTTGGCTAAAAGGAACGATAAACAAATCGTTCCAAGCCACAAATAAATTATATGATAATAAAACACCACACTCAATAAGATGAAAGAAATTCTCCGGAAGAAATTTACAAAAACCTTTGCGAAAAAATGAGTAACAATATCATATATTATTATGGAACTCTATGAAGTACAATGAGAGGGGGGCTTGCTTATATAGGCAAGGAAGATCAATCTAAGAACTAGTCAAGGCCATAGATCAAGGAAAGAAATAGACAACAAAGAGATAGTCAAGACCATAGATCTAGGAAAGAACTAGTCACCAAAGAAATAGTCAAGACCATAGATCAAGGAAATAACTATACCTAATAACTAGATAATATCTAAATAATATAAAAAATATATCCACACATAAGTGTGCGAGGATACATAAAAGAGAAAGTAAATAAAGTACCTAGGTGGACATGAGCTAAGGTAAATAACCTACCCTAACACCCCCCCTTAAGTGAAGCTAGGGGCCCAAAATAAAAAAAGGCATATTCACAGTATGAGTCTCAACAACAAGACCTAATCAGGTACTCATGTACAATATATCTATGAAGAAATATAGAACCAAAATTAGGAAAGAATCCTGCTAGAAGGAAAGAGAAAGAAGATGTTCTCACGAACACCCCCAAGAACAAATTCCGAAACACCAAGCATGTCACACAACTCAAGGTAGCGAGGTGATGCAAAAGGCTTCGTAAAGATGTCGACAACCTGCTACTGAGTCGAAATGTATTCCAAGCAAAGAATTCCATCCTGAATGTGTTGTTGAATAAAGTGTATGTCAATCTCAATATGCTTGGTCCGCTTGTGCTCAATAGGGTTGCAAGAAACGTGAATTACACTTTGGTTGTCACACCAAAGTACAGTCAGTGAATCATGTGGGAATCAAAATTCTGTCAATAATTTTCAAAGCTAAAGAATATGTTGACTCTCTATAACTGATGTCCTGTACTATGGCTCTGAAAATGAAAGTGCAATAACATGTTACTTTCTGCATGCTCAAACAACTGGAGAAGAACCATGCCAAAAAATGTATCCAAAAGTGGAACGCCTGTTATCAATAGAATCTCCCCAATACGAATATGCATATCCAACCAACTGAGTAGAACCCATGGTGTAGTGTAGTCCATAGTGGGAAGTGCCCTGCAAATAGTGAAAAGTCCTTTTAGTAGCATGTCGGTGACTACTATGAGGAGAATTTGTAAACCGAGATACAAACCCTACTAAAAATGAAATATCAGGGTGAGTATGGATCAAGTACATGAGACTTCCAACCAAATACCTATACAATGTAGGATTATAAAGTGGATTGGTGAATGTGGAAGTAAGAGTAACCCTAGGCTAAAAAGGATATGGACTTGGATTACAATCATCCATATCAAAATGCCGAAGAAGATCATGGGTGTACTTTTGTTGAGTTAAATGAATCCATGAATCTATCTGAGAAATCTACAAACCAAGGAAATAATGCAATAACTCGAGATATGTCATGTCAAACTGTGTGGAAATATCCCTCTGAATAGTATGAATGTGGGAATAATAGTTGCTAATATATAACCGATCATCAACATATAATACAATTATCGCAATATCCTTACCAACGTGTTGGAGATATACTATAGGATCAGAGTGGCAGCGAAAAAAACAGTAGATAGAAGAAAAGAATCCGTCTTTCCATACCAAGCCTGAGGGGCTTGTTTGAGACTGTAGAAAGACTTTCAGAGTCTACAAAAAAGAGAAGAGTCAAAAACAAATCGAACAGGTTACTCCATGTATATCTCCTCTTGTAAATTTCCATGTAATAAGGAACTCTTCACATCCATCTGGTATACGGACCACCCCTGTGATGCAACAATAACTGTGTGCATGTGTACTTTGCTTAATGCTAAATTAAACGAGGAAAGAACTACCACCTAAAAATAGTTCTACAATCTAGTTAAGACAAAGCACAAGCGCCATCAAGATAAAGAGCTAAACAAGATCTATTCTAAACATCAATAACTTTGAAACATAAGATCAAAACTATGCATGATATTCAAAATCTCTACTCTCCTAGATTACCAACAAAATGCATGGACCTATTTAGCTCCAATGGCAATCAAAAATTGCTTGCTTGATCCTTAAAGAATACAGGAATAAGAAGCTTAGCTCTTAACAATGGTGACCTCTCAAGAAGACAAAATACAAGCTCTTAGTCTCTTTGTTATGTGCTTTGCATTTGCTCTCTCAAGAAGTTTAGGTGTAGGTATAAAGGTAGAAGGAGGGCTCCTTATATAGCCCAACGGATAAAGGAAACACTTCATCCCTTTGCATGTGGGATAAAGGTAAAACATGATTAGGAATGGATAAGGTTGCTTTATAAAAGGTAACCTTACTTTTGAAGGGTTTAATTTATGCTTAGCAAGTCATGGGAGTTGAGGGATGTTTTAATTAATCAAAGGTGATTAACTAATAGGTAGATGTAAGCTTATAGAAGCTAATGAGAGGAATATTAGTACGATTTAGGTTATTAGAAGGGGATTAAATCAATTAAATATTGAATTATTGGTTAAATGGAAGGGAAAACTAATTAATTAATAATAATTAATTAGTCTAGGTAGAAGGGGTGATTAATTAACAGAAGGTCGTTAATCAGGATATTAGTTAGATAGGCGACTTAATCAATTAGCGCATTGTAATTAATTAATGACGATATGAAAGAAAATGAGCGTTATTGACGATATGTTGGCAATTTGCAAGAAGGGGGATAATTAACACAATTTAAGTATTTAAATTGCTTGGGCGTAATTATGGGTGTCTACATTTGCCCCTCTTTGGGGTGGCGTAAGTGACACCACTTCAAAGATAGTAGACGGAAGAATTTTTTGAAGGGATTGAATAAAAATTAGCAAGAGGGAGAGATGCCCCCTCGAGTGTCGATAGGGTGATGAAAGAAGATGATTGACGATCGAAAACGGTGAGAGATAGATAGAAGAATGGGAAGAGGAAAGATGCCCCAGTGAGGCAGAAGATGAGAAGTGAGAAGAAAGTGATGTAGAAGAAATATGGGGGAGGGGAGAGAAGATCTCAGCCTTTAGTCATTGTGTATTAGACCAATTTTGATGTCATCATATTACCATAAGAGCTACGTCATCGGTCCTTATGAAAAATACAAGCATACGACAAAGGTAGAAGGACATGAAAATCTATATTACGAACAATTGTCCATTGCTAAAAATACCAACTCCATGTAACATACAAAAATGCAATGCGATACGAGAAGGAAACAAACTCATCTAACAGGGAAAACAAGTACAAATGCAGATACCTAACCCAACAACAGTCAAGACAATTGTACAAATGTTTTGTTATCAGTGCTGAAGAAATCCAGAAGTTCATGATTGACGAAAAGGGTTAAAAATGATGGCCCGAGAAAGGATACATGCAAGGGGAAATGATAATGGACAAGGGGTCCAAGAAAATCATTGTGCACAACGAAACAACACCAGGAAACAAACGTGCCCTAGAGTATTGACAAAGCAAACAACTAGCTTTGTAGCTAGTTGTGAATCTGGCGATTCGCTAGTCATATTAATCAGGGAATATGTGAGGCAAACCAGCAGGATATGGAGAAAATACCATGTGCAAGACACAATTTTTATCCGTAATAAGCAAGTTAGCATTTTTGTAGGTTTTTTTTTTAGGATCTTGTGAAAAAAATTGCCCTATTTTTAAATTTTTGACATATGTTATTATTTTTATTTTTCTATTTTCTAAAATGAGATGGACAGTAGAAGAAAAGAGAAGAAATAGAACGAAGGGCCTAGGGGCAACAAAAAGTGCCCTAGGTGGAAGAAAGAAGAAACAAGCGACAAAAAATATCCTCGTTTAGTGGAAAAATTAATAAAAAATAATTATTTGAAAAATAATTATTTACGAGAGTGTGGATTAGAAAAAAAATCACCTAGGAACAATAAAATTGTCCGAGGGAGAAGAAAGGGGTGTCAGACAGCAAAAAATGCCCTAATACAGTGAAAAATAAGAGAAAAATAATTATTTAATAAAAATAATTATTCCATGGTGAACAGAGGAGAAAATGGTGATCGAAACGGGCCTCCCAGCCCCCCCGACGGTGAAAAAGGGGTTAATATACCCCACCTGGGGGGGTAAAAAAATCACGACCAATTCATTTTAACTGAGCCGTTTAGAATTTTTTACCGTGAGGCTCTGATAGTGATGAGGACAATGGTGATCACACGAGACCGAGTGAGGTGCGCAGATGCAGTTCGAGGGTACCAGCAACACACAAACGATGACCCCTTAGTGAGTATCAAACCCTCACTCATTAATTGTTGTCATTAATGCTTGAAATTTAACTTTTAGCCCTAGGAAGTCACGTTGGCGTGCATGCGCGTAGGCGCAGGTGTCAGTTCGGGGGTGCAGGCATCCCAGTGGGGGCGCACGCGCCATAATACACATGCATGCATGCACATGTATGAGTGGCACACACCCACATGCACGCACACACACCACACATGTGCGCGCATGCACGCACACAGGAAAGGGGGCGCACATGTGAAAAATGAGGTGCACACACTAAAAGGGGGGCCACACCCACTTGGGGGTATACACGCGCAAGTGCGAGCACAGATAAGATGGCGCAAGCGCCAAATGTGTGGCACACACACTAAAAAGGGCACGCAGGCACCCGAATGAGGGCACCAGCACCGGAAGACAACCGTACGCATGCACACATGCCAAAAAGGCGGCATACACTCCCAAAAGGGGGCACAGGCATCCAAAAGGGCGCGTAGACATCCGAGGATAGTGGAGGATAGATATAAAAATGTCAAAAAGATGACACTTAGAAGAAATTTTAGGATTTTCGGTTAACCCTAAGATGATAGATAGATTTTAGAAGAAATGTGTAACTGACGAGTGATTTGATATTTTACAGAGACGATTGCCAGTTTTACAGATGCGGGAGCGCCACTCTCGGGTAACAGAGCTAGAGGGGAGCATGCACCGGTGAGACCGGTGAGCCATGGATATATTACTTGAGGTAGTGGGGCTAGGCCCCGTGTCTCAGATGCCCTCTATTACATTGTACCATGGCCTACTGACTGCGCTAGCCGAGCGATGGTATAGCAAGAGTCAGTGTTTCAGATTGCCCACAGGGGAGATGACAGTGACCCTCAAGGATGTATGGCGGATCCTACACATGCCGATTATAGGCACCTTGATTGAGTACAACTCAGATGCAGGGCTGATCAGAGCAACATGCAGTGATCTTTTTGATGTGGATGTTATACTGCATGACGGTATGACTATAGATCTTCACGAGTGCATTTCCGACCCCACACTGCATCGGGGGCCTCTCTACATCATGTCTCTTATCAGTGGGTTCTTACTCACTGATAGGATAGGGACGTCGTTCCTTAGAGGATTATTACCTTTGGTTCATGGCATTTTCAGCGGCGAGAGATACTGCTGGCGACAGTGCATTTTGACGCACTTATATTGGGATCTACATTTGATTACCTACCATGGTCAAAAGACCGTGGGTCTGACCTCCTTACTACAGATTTGGTCATGGGACCATATTGCCATCAGATGCCCTGTGGGCACCTTGCGTGTCTAAGACCCAGAGGAGCCATCTTACATGGCATGGGTAGTAGCAGGTGGTGATGTCGTTGGCCACCTCAGCAACCTATTTAGATATAGGCGAGAGTTTGACGAGCTGCCAGCGATAGACATTATCTAGTGGCCTTACAGACATTTCTAGTGGCCAGAGGATGCCACAGATGTGTGCTCAGTTGAGCACTATATCATCAGCAGTTGTAGCTATATTATAGAGTTGTATCGAGTTGACAGGTTCCAGCGGCAGCTGGGCAGAGTACCGGCGGTCCCACAACCAGGAATTTGGTATGCCCACAGAGATTTAGAGAGGCACACCATAGGGCCTCACATACCGGTTGCCCAATCTAGGGCTAGTTTTACTCAGGTGGTCCCACAGGCATGGGACCCAGCATTGCAGGTGCAGGACCCCAGGATTATAGCAGACTATGCAGCTTGGTACCCCATGGTGTTAACCCGACATCTCACTATTCTGGAGGAGGCTTGGTTAGCAGGTGCTCATCCCCTGATAGAGAATTGGGGCTGTATCCAGAGGATCCTTTCAATGACACTCCTCATGATGGGCAGGGTGCCACACAGGCACAGGGACTGAGGTCGCAAGGACTAGTACAGGCACCAGTTCACCCTCCCTGAGCGAGGGTCCTAGAGCAGGGCTAGTCATCCAGAGCATCCCAGGGACCAGTCCTGGTGGCACAGACATCCACATAGCTAGTGACACATATAGCCACAGTTCAACAACAGTCACAACAGGCTTTAGTTGAGAGAGATATAGCTAGAACAGAGAGGGGTGAGGCCCGAGGCTAGTGTGTGACCGCTACAACGGAGCGTGATGAGGCCCGAACCCACATTGTTACACTACTTTCAAAGCGAGATCAGGCTTGCCCCTAGCCAGGCCCAGGAGATAGCAGAGCATCATGGCAGAGGTAGACTCGAGAGATGGCGGCATAGGGGGCCCAGATACTGAGCCTCCTACACCAGTCCCAGAATCATGTGCGGATGATCATTACCCATAGAGATCATGTATACACACGGTCACAGGGCCTTCTTACATAGAGGGATCAGGCACGAGCCGAGGTGCAGACTATTACTGCTGAGAGAGATCGAGAGGGTGCCTCCTCGAGACAGGCCGAGGCCGACCTAGGTAGAGTGACGGGCTAGCGTGATGTTTCCCTTCAGGCATCCCTCACCTCTGGAGATGTTGAATTGATCCATGATGCCACGAGGCTTAGTGGCAAGACTTTATTTTATAAGACTACCTATTACAGGGTAGTTCCCCTAGAGCAGCGAGTGGTTCTGCCTCAACATTCAGGGATGAGCACGACAAGATATTGATCACAGAGATCAGGCCAGTTGACAAGATCAGTGGGGCAGCCCATGCCAGATCAGTCGGCTGGATAGGGGCCATCTATTCAGTTTGGTGGCCCACCTAGTGTAGGTCCTTCTCAGGCACCATTGTTCCGTCAACCAGGTGGCATATCTGGGAGCCCTGGCAAGGGCGAGAGCTATGGTTGAGCTCTACATTCCTTTGGTTATACAGATATGTTGTAGACATGCCTCTTATGAAGGCTTATTTTTGATGTATAGCTTTGTATAATACTATTTTTTATGATGCCTCGCGATGAAGGCTTGATTCTTTATGATGCATGCCCCTTTTTGATGGCACATTATATTAATGATGTATTTCTCTTTGAGTACGGATATGGATATTTTATACATATATATGAACATGTTGATGTATCATTTTGTATACCTCAACTGAAGGCTTTTGTTGATATAGAGCAGTTTTTGGATACATGCCTCTTATGAAGGCTTTTATTCTGTTATAGATGTATCACTCTTTTTGTGTGCCTCAGATGAAGGCCTTTTATGATGTATTGTCATGATGGATACCATTTTTTATACAGACTTATCACACATATATGATTTGTAACTTTGAGACATGACATATGCGTATATATGAGATGGACATTTGTTTATTTATTTCTCATGGATAGATAGATAGATGTGTTTATGATGCATTCTGATTTTATTTGACATGTATATGTTTCATGATCTTGTTGATGTATCACATGTGTTTTTATTTCCAGATGATGTGATCTTGTAGGATATATCAAATGTGCTTTGTTTATGAGATGTGCCATCCTTAGTGGACGTGATGATATGACAATAAGGGTGTGGGGGGGATAGATTTTGATATTTGCGATCCCTCTTGCCCCCATTTGATGATGCGATACATGATGATTAGCTTAGCATTCATGTATGATGTATACTTAGCCTTTCCTTGATATATGATGTATAGATGATGTTAGATGTGATGATAATAATGGTAATGTGATGTTATGATAACAAAACAATGCACAAGCAATAAACAACCCTCAAATGCTAACAAACAAACACAATCAAACACAATCAAATGCTAACAAAGAACTCAATGAATTAATCATAATAATGCACCAGGATTCACTAGCATGCAAAAACACACCTCAATATACACAAGCAAGAATAAATCTAATCTAAGCAAGAAAAGATGCATCTTAACAAATTACACCCAAGCAACAAACAACCCTAAAGGAAAAACATAAAACAACTATACAAGCAACAAGCAAAGCAAGAAACAAGACAATGCAAGTAAATGTTTTTATAAGATTTGTTTTCATGCAACAATTTTCTTTTGTTTTTTGTGTTTTGAAACAATTTTCTATTGTTTAGGTTTTTGTGAAACAATTTTCTACTGTTTTTACGCTTGTTTGGATATTTCGAATGTTTTTACAGTTTTTGAGAAATAATTTCTATTGTTTTGGTTGTTTTCTAATGGTCTTCCAGAGTTATGTACAGGTAACCATGAAAGCGTGGATGCCCCCAACATTAGATGCGGAATATACAAGGGCAAAAGCCACACGCTTATGAACAAGAAGGTGAAGTCATTGAATTTCCCCTAATATAAGATGGGAAATAGCGAAAGACCATACCCCTCACAGACGAATAAAAGAAGACAAAGTTGGATCAAGGCTTGATAGGATGGGGCTCACAAGGAATCTCAAAGGCAGAATCAGGGCTAGGGAAAAGAAAACTACCCTCCAGATGCAAGATGCTTGTGAACAACGAATCCTCCCAAGGTGCCGGAAACCGGTTTTCACCTAAGGACCTATCCAAAGTGCCACAATTGTGTGGTTTTCACTTGTGGATGACCCGTTTTCTCTTTTTATTTTTATTTTTTTATTTTTTTGTATTTTTGATCTTTTTACCATGTTTTTTTTGAGTTTTTTGTTTTTTTTGACTTTAACGCCCTGTTTAAGCATAGAACCGCTTAAGATGCATGGCGTTCATGGGCTCACAGAGCTCCTCACTATTGGGGTGAGCAAGTTTGTATGCCCTTGTGCCATACTTGGCGACTATAACATAGGGTCCCAACCAATGTGGTTCGAACTTCCCTTTCTTTTCTCATTCTGCTCTTGTGTTGAACTAGTTCTCCTTCATGACTAAATCACCAACCTCAAACTGACGAGGGATGATTCTCTTGTTGTAGTTTTTGGAGACTCTGTTCTGATACACTTTCAAGTGATTAAGAGCGTGAATGCACCTCTCATCTAGGATTTCCAATTCAGTCAGTCTTATTACTTGATAATCCTCATCCTTATCCAGATAATCCGTAAAATAAATTCTTAGGGAAGGAAGTTTGATCTCTAAGGGGATGATAGATTCTGTCCCAAACACTAGAGAATAAGGTGTCGCACCCGTAGGAGTGCGAATGGAGGTTCTGTAAGCCCAAAGGGCTGGGTGAATTTGCAAGTGCCAATTATGACCTGTTTTGCTGACCATCTTCTCCATTATCCTCACCAAGGTCTTGTTTGTGGCTTCAGCTTGTCCATTACCTTGAGGGTAATATGGTGTGGACCATTTTAACTTGATTTAGAACCGTTGACAAAGATATTTTACAGTCTTATTCTTAAATGACTTCCCATTATCTGTAACGATGGTTGTCGGAATGCTATATCGTCATATGATATGATTCATGATAAATTTATAAATCTGGGCTCCTGTTACATAGGCTAAAGGGACAAACTCCACCCATTTTGTAAAGTATTTCGTAGCCGTGATGATGTGTGTATGACCATCATATGAGATAGGAGTAATTTTTCCTATCAATTCAATTCCCCACTTAGAGAATGGTCATGGAGTTGTGATAGGTTGCAATGGTTGTGATGGAGCATGGATGAAGTTTCCATACTTTTGGCAAAGTACACATTTCTTGACATAATTGCAACAATCAGTTTCCATGATAGGCCAATAGTAGCCTACTCTCAACAATTTCTTAGCTGAGACCATTCCGTTTGTATGTTCTCCACACACCCCTTCATGCACTTCTTTGATTTCTTGGATTGTCTCCGTCACATCCAGACAACGTAACAGATTCCCATCGTAGCCACGACGATAAAGTGAACCTCCTAAAAGGGTGTAACGAGCTATTTGGCGAATCAGGATTTGCTTTTCGGAACGAGAGATATCAGGAGGGAATTTTTTGTCCTTGAGATAGGAAAAGATGGGTTTGTACCACGGGGAATTGGGACCAACAACATCACAAGCCAGACAAGATTCTGGCATATCATACATGGGTTGGCATAAATTATCTACAAAGAATGGCATGTCATTATTCTCTGGTGGAATATGAAGCATAGAACCCACTGTCGCCATGGCATCTTCTGATCTGTTCTGCGCTCTTGGGATTTGTTCAAATGTAATGCGCATGAAATACTCCTTTAGAGTTTCTACTAGCTTTTTGTAAGGTATGAGCTTGTCATCCTTGACCTTATATTCATCATTAACATGTTTGATAATTAACTGAGAATCACCCACAACCTTGCCATGATGAATATTCCACTTGATAGTTAGCTTCATCCCTGCAATAAGTGCTTCATACTCTGTAATATTGTTTGTGCAAGGGAAGCCCAGGTGAAAACCCTGTGGTATAGGATCACTAGAAAGAGTAATAAGGACTACCCCTACACCTGAACCATGAAAAGTAAAGGACCCATCAAAATGTATCTACCATATGACAGATTATTCAATGTAGAGCAAGGAGGCATCTGACAGCTCCAGATTCAAAGGTTCGGTGCCTTGTAAAGGCACTTCCGCTAGCTAGTGAGCAAGTACTTGTCCTTTAACCGATTTCTGATGTACACATTCTATGTCAAACTCACTGAGTAGAATGATCCAATTAGCCATTCTACCTATGAGGGTGGGTTTAGATAGTAAGTACTTGACTGGGTCAACCTTGGATATTAGCTTGGTTTTGGTATTCAATAGATAATGGTGAAGTTTTTGAAAATTAAAAACATTAGCCAAGCAAGCTTTTTCAATTTGAGGATAATTGAGCTCATAGGCGATGAGGGTGTGACTGAGATGATACACCAATTTTTCCTTATGACCAAGGTCATATTGGGCGAGTAGCGCACCAATAGTAAATTGCGTAGCAGAAATATAGAGCAAGAGTGGTTCTCTAGGAGTTGGAGGCATGAGGACATGTGGATTAGCCAAGTATTGTTTAAGAAAAGCAAATGCTTGTTGTTGCTCAGGTCCCCAGATGAAAATGACATCCTTTTTAAGCAAGTAGGTGAATGAGTGACAATTATCTGTAAGCTAGGAAATGAAGCGGCGAATGGCTTGAATTTTCCCCTGTAAGCTACACAGTTGCTTGATATTCTTAGGTAGAGGCATTTCAGTAATAGTAGACACTTTAGTAGGGTCTAACTCAATACCTCGTCTGGATACAATGAAGCCCAACATTTTTCCTAACAGTACACCAAATACACACTTTTTTGGATTCATCCTGACCTTGTACTCTCATAGGCGCTCAAAGATACGCCGCAGAATGACAGGGTGATCCTCTCTTGTCTTAGAATTTCCAAGGATGTCATCCATGTAGTCCTCCATGATATCATGAATCATATCATGAAAAATTACCATCATTTCCGGTTGATAAGTAGCTCCTACATTTTTGAGACCAAAAAGCATCACCTGATAACAGAAGGTACCATGAGGAGTCGTGAAAGTTGTTTTGTGCTGGTCTTCTTTAGCTATCTTGATTTGGTTGTATCATGAAAATCCATCCATGAGAGATAGCATCTTGTACCATGCTGTTGAGTTGACAATCATGTCAATATTTGGCAGCGGAAAATCATTTGTAGGGCAAGCCTTATTAATGTCTCTAAAATCTGTGCAAATTCAGATACCGACAAACTTTTTCTGGATAGGAACAATGTTTGATATCCATTCAGAATAATCAATAGGCCGGATGAATCCTCCCGTAAGCAATCTTTCCAACTCTTCTTTAACTAGTAAGGCCACTCTTGGGTGCATCTTTCAGAGTTTTTGTTTGATAGGCTTAGCATCTGTGTGAACAACTAAGTTGTGCATGACCAAAGTTGGATCTAAGTCAGGCATGTCTTTGTAAGACCATGCAAACACGGCTAAAAACTCTCTCAGCAGCATAGTGAATGTCTTATGTTCTCTAGCCAAAAGTGATGCTCCCAATTTTACTATCTTGGGATCTTCTTCTGTACCAATATTCACATCAATAGTTTCTTCAACTAGTAATTTTGATAAGTCCTCCATACGTGTAGGATCAAGCGGGAGGTTGAGATCTTCGTCCAGGGATGTCTCCATGATATTTTCATCCTTGGCATGGTCACTTTGTTTGTCCTTTGATTTTTTTATTTGTTTGTCAGCCAGTGCCTTAAAGAGGTTTTCACTGTACGACTTGGAATTTGATTTTTTCCGTGGCTTTACGTTGGAACTTTTTCCCTCACTTTTCTTTAAGTTCTGCTGACCATGAAATTCAGCCTCCTCGCCAAAGTAGGTACATGTATCCAAGTCAATAAAGAAACCCTTCTTGTGATCTCCAATGAGAATTGTATCTCTTATGTCCATGAACTTTGTGATAGCTTTGTCATTCTCGAATAAATCTAGGGAAATGTGACGTTGTTGGTCCCATTCAACAAGGGAGGGGTACACAAGGTTGAGGGTTGGTTCCATGGGGGTTATGGTTAGGACAATGTTGTTCATGAAAAGTTTTTTGGATGCTAGATCCTCATATTGGCTATAATGGGAATCGGTATCACTATCTAGATAGTCAGAGCTATCCTCACGTTTAGAGCAAGTAGCGTCTTAATCATTGGGGTGTGCTCCATAAGGGTGAATCCCAATGTCATATCTTTCTATTTTGAAATGTGAAAGAGGTACCGGTTCTCTCTGTCCTTGTTCATTTCTTCCACATCCTAGGCCCTTGTAGCCCATGGAGTACATCATTTTACTAGATTTCTCGTATTCAGGGGTTTGATAATAGGATGGCTGAGTATTCTCTAGGACCCAAGTTGTAGGTGGATCAAGCAATTTTTCCTCAACCAACAAGCCTCCAGATAAGAATGACCCAATGGTGTGTTCATTTCTAGGTCTTCTGAAGTGATAGTTGGGTCAACCTCTAGTCTTGGGCGACAATGAGAGGTCTGAAACCAAGAGGGCTTGCCGCACATTATATTCTTCGCATCCATATTCAAGGATTTTCATCTCCCACGAATCAAAAGGTAAATGTAAATGGGAGTTAGCCCCATGTTTTAATTAATCAAGTCATGGGATTTGGGGGTGTTTTAAGTCTAATCAAAGGTGATTAAATAATAGCCTTAGATTGTAGAGGGATTACTATGTCAGTTTTTGTTTGATAGGCTTATGCGCCCTTGCGTGCACAACTATTGAGATCTGTACAGTGACCAAAGTTAGATCTAAGCCTATCCATGTCTTTGTAATGACCATGTGTCCCTCATGTCTATCAACTTAATCCCGCATTGATGAACATAGTCGAATGTCTTCTATTCTCTAGCATGAGCAGTGATGCTCCCAATTTTACTATCCTGAGAATCTTCTTCTGTACGGAATTTTCACGTCAATGGTTTCCTCGACTATGTAACTTTGTCTGATGGCAAGTGGGACCTCACATACATGTAGGCATCAGGAGGGATGCCCGTTGACTATCTTCATCCACATTTTCGTCTCCAGTGATAGTTTTCATCCTTGGACGTCAAGGTCTATCTTTGTTTGTCCTTTGCTATTTAACCAACTTGAGTTTGTCAGCCAATGCCTCAACCCTGAGGTCCATTGTCCACTGTGCGACTTGGACTTTGATCTTTTCCTGAGGCTTTACGTTGGATAATTTTGCCCTCATTTTTCTATAAGTTTTGCTGACCATGAAGCTCAACCTCCTCACCGAAGTAGGTGCAGGTATCCTTATGGTCAATGAAGGCAAAACCCTTCATTATGGTCTACAATAGGAATTGTATCCACTTATGCCCATGAACTCTGCGATAGCTTCGATCATTCTCGAATAGGCATCTAGTGACCCATGAAGATGTTGTTGGTACAAAATGTCTTTATGCACATTAGGGCAGGGTAAACAAGATTCAAGGGCTGAAATCTATAGCAGGTGTCTGGTCTAGGACAACATTGTTCATGAATAGGTTATGTGGAGGCAAGGTCCTCATATTGGCTATAATGGAGAATTTGTATCCATTATCTACGATAGTCAGAGCTATGCCTCATGTTTACCGCAACATAGTCGTGTCCCTTGATCATTCGGATGGTGTTGACATGGTCAGTAGGAGGGAAAATACATCCAATAAGTGAATCATAATGATTGTTCTATTTTTTGAAATGCGACAAGTAGGCATTCGGTACTTCTCTATCCTTGGGATTTGTTTCTTCCACAATCCTAGCTTTGACTTTTCTGATGTAGCATGATTGGGGAGTGGCATCATTATATATCTGGATTCTCTCGTATTCAGGTGATTTGCATAATAGGATGGGTTGAGTCCATCCTCTGGGACCCAAGTTGTCAAGGAGGATCAAGTAATATAATTTCTTAGTCGCATACAAGCCTCTAGGTAAGAATGACCCTTGACATGGTGCATGTTCGCAATATTCTATGGTCCTTGTACCATGAAGTGATTGTTGGAGCATTGGCCTCTAGTGGTTGTGGCGATAATGAGAGGTCTGATCACCAAGAGGGCTTGCATGCGACATTTTATTTTCCACAGTCCATAATTGACAAAGGATTCATTTAGAGAGGTGCAGTGTACTTCATTATGTGTGCATGTGTTGAATTGGTTCTTAAGATAAATTAAATGAAGCAAGAACTGACCGGTTTAAAATAGTTCTATACATCTAGCTAAGACAATGAGCCTAAATACCATCACAGATAAAGAGCTATTACAAGATCTATCGCTAAACATCATGGACTTTGAAACATTAAGATCAAAACTAGCTTGGCTATTCAAAATGCTCTACTCTCAATGAGAGCTTACCAACAAAAATGAATGGACCTATTTCGATGACCTCCTCAAATGTGCGAATCAAAAATTGCTTGTTTGATCCTTAAAGAATGCAAGAATAAAAAGCTTAGCTCTGGGAACGAATGGTGACCTAACTCAAGCTATTTTTCAAAAGGCAAGCTCTTAGTTTATTTTGACTAGCTATGCTTTGCATTTACTTTCGTTGGAAGAAGTTTAGGTGTAGGTATAAAGGTAGAAGGCATTGTTTGGCTCCTTATATAGCCCAATCTGATAAAGGAAACACTTCACTCCCTTTGCATGTGGGATAAATGATGTACGAACATGGTCTAGGAATTTTGGATAAGGTTGCTTTATAAAAGGTAACCTTACTTTAGTAAGCGTGTTTACCATTCTAGGGCTTAGAAAGTAATGGGACTCTTGGGGGGTGTTTTAATTAGATCAAAGGTGATTAAATAATAGGAGCTCTATAGACATGCTATATGAGAGGAATATTAGACATGATTTAGGCTATTAGAAGGGGATTAAATCAATTAAATATTGATATTATTGGTTAAATGGAAGGGAAAGCTAATTAATTAGTCTAGGGTAGAAGGGTCATGAGTCTATGTCAAATGGATAGGTCGCATAATTAGGGTATTTGTATGGATAGGTGACTTAATGCTCCCTATATTAGCTCTAGTGTAGGATTAATTAATGATGACTAAGATAGAAAATGTAGCGTCTTATGCGATGCAATATGTCGTCGATTTTCAAGAAGCGGGGATATATTAGCACAATGATACCCTGTATCTTAAATCTACTTGGGTGTAATCTATAGGTGTCTACATAGGGATCCAATCTAAGACCTTAGGCTTTTACTTGTGAGCATATATAAAGGTCCTTAGGGAGCGCTAGTGTACATGAGAGGTCTAGCAAGGATAGTTGTTGGCTAACCCTACTGACAGCTGTTGTTGAATTGTAAAGACTTATAACTAAGATAAAGATAGTCCTCCTACTTCCCCGGATTCATAAATAAGTTCTTAACCAAGGGGTGGATAAATCAATGGGCATAATATAATAAGACAATACAATAGATTAAAGGTTATTCTATGTCCCACCACTTTATCATTTCCTGCGTTGGAGGTAGAAGCATGTCCATGCGTCAAAATATACTCCATATTGATAAGGGTTCATTCTTCCTCATTAGCGTTATTCGTAGGTGGGATTGTTTCATTTTCAGTGGGAAACTTGTCCCCTAATTCTACGACCAATGCTAGCAATTTATCCTTATTTCTGAAAAGAAACTCGTCTAATAAAGTGGGATCAAAGTCAAATTCTGTGTGTGGAGATTCCATTTTATTACCACCATGATCGACCATATCTTCTATCTCTTTTTCTGCAAAAAACAAAGGTACTAGATCATGTCCAATGAAGGGGTTTGACCCTTGTCTGTTAGAGGCTTCCCAAGCTTGCACTTGTTATTCTTTGTATGTCTATTTCTTGAGTCCTAGTCGTGTTTTAGGAGCCATGTTTTTTTGTGATAGTTTTCACTAGGGTAAGTTGTAAATGTGTTCAAAACTTTGTGACCAGACCTAAGTGAAATGCAAGATGTATCGTCAAGAATATGAATGAATAATAATGTGAGAATACCAATGTGATAGAGTGATAAATCACCCGTGACACAAATGTTTGATATCTAAACCTGTCAAAGGAAGTACCTCCTAGAGTACGTTTCAAAAAGTAGTTTCGCATTGCAAGATGATTAACAAGATGTTGTTACTTATGCTAAGTTCACAAGAATGAACCATTAGAGTAGGTATTTACCTTAGCTCATGTTCACCTAGATACATTATTTATCTTTATTGTATTTATCCTCACCCACTTATGTGTGTGGATATTTTTATTTATTTATTTAGATATTAGGAGATATTATCTAGTTGTTAGGTATAGTTCTTTCCTTGATCTATGGTATTGACTAGTTCTTTCCTTGATTAGTTCTTAAATTATGGTCTTGACTAGTTCTTTGATGACTATGATTTATGGCTTGATCTACGACCTTGATTGGTTCTTAGATTGTTATTCCTTGCCTATATAAGCAAGGCCCATTCTCATTGTATTTCATTGAGTTCTATAATAATATATGATATTGCTGCTCATTTGTTTGCAAAGGTTTATGTAAAGTTATTCTGGCGAATAACTTTCATCTTATTGATCGTGATGTTTGATTAACATCTGTTTTCTTGGATTGGCATGATCTGGTTATCATTCCTTTTATGGTATCAGAGCAGGAGATTGCTATTGACATTCATCTGTAAGTTTTATTTTGCAAATAAATTCTTTATATATTCATATATTCGGGATTTTCTCGTATTTTGTTGCTACGTGCATTTTTATGCAAAACAGAGGCTTCTATTGGATCCAAAAGGTTTCAAAACCATACGATTAGTTGTAAACTCGACCATTACGGGAGGCAGTCACTTTTTTTGGTTTTTTGTTGTGCAGAGAAACATACTGGATTTGCCTCGGGATTCTCATCGTACGAAAAAGGAAATCTAGATTTTTTTTCTGGGTTTTGCTAGGTTTCTCGAGATCCGATCTAGGTATTTTTTGTTGTGGCATAACATTTTTTTGGCAGGGGTCCACGGATGTTGTCTCGAAACGACTATTACTATTTTAGGAAAATTTACAAACTACTATTTTGGGCGGCCTGGTCATATGGTATGGTCATATGAGGGCTTAAAGCTTGTGATTCCTACTAGTAGGTGCTTAACTCCAGCCCCCTTTCATTTTATCTATGTGGTGAAGGCAAGAGTATTTTATTCCATTTTTGTGGCAACTAAAATAAATAGTAGAGCATAATATTGAAAAGCTTGTAACTTTTGATCGGTAACTCAGTTTTGAGTGCCATTTTTTGCAAAAGTGCTTGTTTTTTATGCTCTTTCCATTGGAAATATTTATTTTGAGAATTGCACTATAATTATAAAGTGTCATATTGTAACATGCACTCATTATAAAGGGCCAAAATCTAGGGGGGATCTTTGCTTAGGGGTCTTGTTGCATTGCTTGGTTCTTCCATTTCTTTTGGTGATTTTTTTTTGGAGGATGGCATCTACTTCTACATTAGATCATGTTGAGCCATTAACAACACATAATTACCACACATGGAAACCAAGAATAGAAACAATAATTAAACGGAAAGGATTATGGGCTTTAACTTCTAAAGAACAACCAGTGTTCACTAGAGAATATGAGAAATTTCAGTACTAGTGCAAATTTGATGAGTGTATGGGTTTGATAGGAAAGTGACAGTCTTTTATTTCATTTGGAAAAGTGTGACTCTCCTTTCAAAATATGGGAGAAATTGGAGGATTTATTTGGTAAGGTGGATCATATGAGAGCCATGCAACTTGAAATTGAGATCACCTCTCTTAATCCTGAAGATTTTCCAACAATTATAGACTATCTTACCAAGTTCAAGCATTTTTTGACACTGTTGAAGGGGAGTAGAAGATTTAAGAAAAATGAAGAGTGTGTTTAATAGATTTTATCCAAGTTGAGAGGACCATTCCAAATTTTTGCTTCTACCTTTTTCTCTAGCATGGATGCCTTAGGTAACACCTTCAAAATGCCAAACTTAGAAACATTTTGTGAAAGACTTACTAGGGAAGAATCCAGATTACCTCACCTTGAGTCTTCCACCTCTCAAAAATTATTAGTTGCATCTAATCCTAAAGGAAAGGGAAAACCAAACAGTAAAACCAAATCCACACCACCTCCATCTCAAAATGCTCCTAAACCCAAAGAAAACAACTTAAAACCTAAGGAGTCTTCTAAATCCAAGAATAAGTCTAGCTGTTCATGCTCTTTTTGTGGGGGTAGTAATCATGAAGAAAATAGGTGTTATAAGCGAATGCAAGCCTTAGAGGATGCAATCAAGAAACACAAAATTTCTATCTCCACTCCACCTCCTTCTAATCAACATGGAAAAGCACTTAATGTTGTCGAAAGATCACAGTCACCACTTACAGACAATTGGGTTATAGATTCTGGTGCTTCTCATCACATGACTTCTTCCAAGGAGTCTTTTGTTTCTTTAGGTTTGAGTTCTACTTCCAAAATTGAGGTTGGAGATTCTTCCTTTCTTTCTGTTGAGGGAAAAGTTGATATACAACTTGATGGTGGCAATATCCAAGATGCACTATGTGTTCCTAACATCACTACAAATTTTCTTTCTATATATCAAATTTGTCATTCTGGTCAAGGAAAAATAGTGACTTTTACACAACATGGGGCAGAAGTAAGAACTTTGTTGAAGCCTTATTCACTTGTTTCTCAGGGTATTGTTGATCATAGTTCTAGACTATATCACTTTGAGGGTTTTGATGACACTTCTTCTATAGGGACAAGATTGGTTTTTCATTCAGATTCAGAGAGTAAGATTTGGCATGAAAAATTTAGACATCTCAATTACAGATATTTGAAGGAGTTGAGCACTCATGGTATGATAGATGGTCTTCCTAGAGTTTCTTGTCTTGAGGGATTTTTTCATGGTTGTGCATTAGGGAAACTACACCAAAATCTTTTTCCTAAGAATTTTTCTAAGAGAGATTTGTCACCACTTGAGCTTGTGCATAGTGACTTGATGGTTTTTTCAATCCCATCTTTCAATGGAGCTAAGTATGTACTTACATTTATTGATAATTTCTCAAGGCGTACTTGGGTTTATTTTCTCAAGTACAAAAGTGATGTTTTTTCACACTTCAAAGTCTTCAAGGCTTTGGTCGAGAAACAATATTCTAGTAGCATAAAGAACCTTCACACTGATAATGGGAGGGATTACTTCAGCAATGAGTTTTCTGAATTTTTGGCAACTCAAGGCATTATTCACGAGCATTTTGTTCCTCATACTCCACAACAGAATGGATTATCAGAAAGGAAGAATAGAACTTTGAAAGAAATGGCTAACTGTATGATGCATTATAGAGATATACCTCCTATCTATTGGGTAGAAGTAGTTAATTATGTTAACTATATTTAGAATCACACACCACACAGAGCACTTGAGAATTTGACTCCAGAGGAAGCTTGGTCCAACACTAAGCCAAATGTCTCATTTTTTCGAGTCTTTAGGAGCCATGCTTGGGCCTTTGTGCCAAATAAGAAAAGGAAAGCTTTGGATAAGAAGAGTAAACCCTTGATCTCTGTAGGGTATTGTGAGGACATGAGAGCTTATCATATTTTAGATCATGATACACATGATGTTATTTTTTGAACACATGTTTAGTTTGATGAGCATTTCACTCCTCATGATTCTTCATCTTCTTCCATTCCTTCTTCTTATTCATCTCATCTTGAGGATCCTTTTTTTTAGGAGATTGATGAGGAGGTTATAGATGCCATAGAGGATCTTATTCCCACTGATGTTGTCACTATGCCTAAGTGGGCTTGTACTACAGTTTCTGAGGCAGCACCTTTCATAGAGGATCTTCCACCCACTAGGCATCATCATGCACGTTCTACTAGTTCTGGACTTTTGTGTCAGGTAGTTTCTAAGGATCCATGGTCATTTTCAAAGGATCGTGGGATACAGGAGTGGGATGATGCGATGGCAGCTAATTATTCTTCTTTAATAAAGAATCATACTTGGGATTTGGTATCTCTTCCTAAAGGAAGAAAGATGGTTAGGTGTAAGTGGGTATACCAAACCAAATACACATCAGATGGGTCCATTGACAAGTATAAGGCTCGTCTTGTTGCAAAGGGTTTTTCATAAGTTGAAGGTATTGATTACTCTAAGAATTTTGTACCCATTGCTAAGATGGATTCTGTACACCTTATGCTTGCTCTTGCTGCATCATAGGGGTGGCCCGTATACCAGATGGATGTGAGGAGTGCCTTTTTACATGGAGATATACAAGAGGAAATATACATGGAGCAGCTAGCTAGATTTGTTTAGGATTCTTCTCTTGTTTGTAGGCTCCGAAGGTCTCTCTACGGTCTCAAACAAGAACCTCATGCTTGGTATGAGAAGATGGATTCTTTTCTTCTATCTACTTATTTTTTTCATTGCCACTCTGATCATACAGTGTATCTCCAGCATGTTAGTGAGGATATTGTGATACTTTTCGTATATGTTGATGATTTGTTACTTACTGGTAGCTCTTCTTCCCACATTCAGAGTATTCAAAGGGATCTTTCTACACAATTTGACATGACAAATCTTGGGCTATTACATTATTTCCTTGGTTTGTAGATTTCTCAGATAGATTCAAGGATTCATTTGAGTTAGCAAAAGTACACCCATGATCTTCTTATGCTCTTTGATATGGCTGATTGCAAGCCAAGTCCATCTCCTTTTTAGTCTAGGGTTACCCTTACATCCACATGTACCACATCACTTTGTGATCCTACATTGTATAGGCAGTTGGTTGGGAGTCTCATGTACTTGACCCATACTCACCTTGATATTTCATTTGCAGTAGGGCTTGTATCTCGGTTTGCACATTCTCCTCATAGTAGTCATTGGCAGGCTGCTAAAAGGATTTTGTGTTATTTACAGGGCACTTCCCACTTTGGCCTACACTACACTAGGGGTTCTACTCACTTGGTTGTATACAGATTCAAATTGGGCAGGTTCTATTGATGACAGGTGTTCTACTTCTGGCTATATTTTCTATCTTGGTTCTTCTCCAGTTGCTTGGGCATGTAAAAAGTAACAGGTTATTACACTTTCATCTTCAGAGGCAGAGTATAGGGTAGAAGTTACAGTGAGTCAGCAGATTCTTTAGCTTCACTGGTTATTGAAAGAGTTTGGACTCCCACAGGATTCACCGACTGTACTTTGGTGTGACAACCAAAGTGCAATTCACATTTCTCGCAACCCAGTTGAGCACTAGCGGACCAAGCATATCGAGATACACATCCACTTCATTTGACAGTACATTCAGGATGGAGTTCTTTGCTTGGAGTACCTTTCTACTTAGCAACAGGTTGCATACATCTTTACGAAGCCTTTTACATCACCTTGCTACCTTGAGTTGTGTGTAATGCTTGGGGTTTTGGAAGTTGTTCTTGGGGGGTGTTCATGAGAACATCTTCCTTTTTCTTCTTCTTTCTCTTTCCTTATAGCAGGATTTTTTCCTTCTTTTGGTTCAAGATTTCTTCATGGATATATTGTACATGAGTACCTCATTAGGCCTAGTTTCCGGGACTCATACTGTGGACATGCCACTTCTATTTTGGCCCCTAGCTTCACTTGAGGGGGGGTGTTAGAGTAGGTATTTACCTTAGCTCATATTCACCTAGGTACATTATTTACCTTTATTGTATTTATCCTCACCCACTTATGTGTGTGGATATTTCTTTTTATTTATTTAGATATTAGGAAATATTATTTAGTTGTTAGATATAGTTCTTTCCTTGATCTATGGTATTGACTAGTTCTTTCCTAGATCTATGGTATTGACTAGATCCTTGATGTCTAGTTCTCTCATAAATCTATGGACTTGACTAGTTCTTTGATGACTAGTTCTTTCCATGATTTATGGCTTGATCTATGACCTTGATTGGTTCTTATATTGTTATTTCTTGCCTATATAAGCAAGGTCCATTCTCATTGTAATTCATTGAGTTCCATAATAATATATGATATTACTACTCATTTGTTTGCAAAGGTTTATGTAAAATTATTCTGGCGAATTACTTTCATCTTATTGATCGTGATGTTTGATTAGCATATGTGTTCTTGGCTTGGCACGATCTAGTTATCATTCCTTTTATGAACAAAACGTAAGTAAATACAAAAAGTCAATGTGACCTCCTAACAAGATATACTAGGAGAAAACTCAAACTCAATTAAGACCTATATCTCAAAAAATGTGAATTACAATTCGTGAATGACATAACAATATCACCAAGATATGTTAACCAAACTTTGCGAGAAAGTAAGGTTTTGATATCAAGGTGTTATTGATATAACACGCACAAATGGTAACACCTAGTACTTTTCAAAATCGAGGTAATAATAGAATCAAACTAAAGAGCTCAAAGTATAGTTAGGAATAGTTAAAAATGTGTGCAACATAACCTTACAATATAGATATTTATGTCGAGTTTACAAGAACCAGACGTAAATATCAAAATTGTAGTGATAGAATACAAACAAGCTAACCCTTCTAAGGAAGTTCAAGATGATGAACCACGCCTAACTACAACGACAATCTTGACATGGGTATCAAGATCACAATGGTCACCAATGATATGAATACATCTCCGCGCACTTTAGACGTTTAACTTACCCAGCCGCAAACATGGATGGGCGTAAACGGACAAAAAAGTGGTAGAAACAATCGATTGGTAACACAAAGGTAGTCACTCTCCTTTTGATCAACAAAGTGTCAAAAGAATGTGAAGGAAGTAAATAAAAAAAAGGATGAAAAATGCTATCTTCACTTCGGTAGAGTTTCACCTCGCCCTAAGGAAAGTAAAAAGTAAGCGAAAGTAACGTGTCACACGTTTCATAATAGAAATATGGTTCACAACTCAACACTGTTTTAGAATGGTCACAGTGGGCTCTTGGCCAAAGTATATTTTCCTAGGTGGTTCTCTCATCCTAGGTTTTACAAAGATTATCCACGAGCGGAATGATTTACCCAAATAGTTCCGACTATCTTGGGAGTATCTCGACTTTTCCCCCTTCAAGCACAGTGGGCATTAAATGCATCCATCGTGTACTTAAAAGGGTCGCATATGGACAACTTGTAACTCTATCTCATAAGGGAATCACTAGTCAAATAGGTAGTGCGGAGCACTTCCCGTTTCATCCACAAGGTTCCCTCTTGTGTGGACTACTTTGAGGTTCCTGGAACCACCCCCATTTTGTAGCTCAAGGTGTTATGCCAAAGCGGTTATGTTCCAGTTGAGCGGAGAGGGATGTACCCTTTTCCGAAACTTGCAATATAGTGTTTTGAATATGTTGTTCATTTTATATTTTTTAATTAGGTGTGGTTTGCTTGAACACCGTTTGACAACCTGTATAACAACTGTATTAGTAGTTTTTGACTTTTTTTTTATTCCTCCGTTCTTTGATAAGCGATGGCATTTTGGTCTTGTATGAAAAGTTTTAGTAGTTTTCCATCAAAATATATGGCACCATTTCTAATTCTCAAGATCATCCAAGGATGCAAGAGAAGACCATATGTGATGTCTTCAAAATCTAAAAAAAAGATATCAAATGAAAAAACACTTTAATTTAACTATGCCAAGTTAACCAATTTTAACTCAAATATTCCTAACAACCTCAAAGCATAAAAAGGGCGATCAGAATCATTTATGATTCCCAAGATTGCCCCAAGGGACGCGAGGGAAGAGCATACGTGATCTTATTCCTATAAGTAAACAAGGCAAAAATCCATGTAATCAAGTACAAACATGTAAAAAAAATAGCCTGCAGAGACAAGTATATGATTAGATAAAACCTTCAAGAATGTTAGAACCTCAACACATGAATTTTAAAAATATGAAAGGGCACCTGCGCCCCTTTTTTGGCACCTGTGCATGGGTTAAGGCATATGCGCCACTCTGTTCTTTTCCAAATTACAATGCACCTACGCCACCCAAGAGGCGTGTGCGCCACGAAAATAACGCATGCACTACTCTGTGTGTTTTTTTGCTTGCCATGTATCTGTGCCACCAGAGAGGCATGTGTGCCAAAAAAACAATGTATGTGCCACCTTCAAGAAAAGTAGATGGGAAATCAGACATAATGCCTACACCATCGGGAAAACGTGTGTGCCACCAGAAAAGCGTATGCAATACCGAGAAAACGTGTGCACCACTGCTTTATAAAATAGTCCCAGATTCTGACAGAATGTCTGTGTCATTAAAAATGTGTCTGTGCCACTAAAACAGCATGTGCGCTCTGGTTAGGGTGTACGCGCCGATCTGACAGGTTTTAGAATGTAGTGAAGATACAATACAAAATGATGTCTACGCCTAAGTTAGTGCATCTGCCCGCTGGTTAGGGTGTGTGTGCGGGGGTTAGCATGCATACGCCAGGGTCAATAGACAAAGAGCCAAGTTTTTGACAGTGCGTTTGTGCCACCAAAGAGGCGTGTGTGCCACAAAAACCGTGCCTGCGCCAGACCTGCAACCATAATACAGAAAAAAACACAAGAAAACTCACAATATCTCAAATTTTGACAAGTTAGTTTAAGAATGGAAATAACCAATTAAAAATATGGCTATTAACAAGAAGTTACACATATCAACTTAGTAAAAATTTCAAGAAAATGGACATTAATTACTACATGTGCATATCAAAAGTTAGCCATAACAATGAAACTTAAACTAAAATGCCATGGGACTAAAGGTCCCTACCGTTGTGCCAAATGTGTGCATGTGTACTTTTCTTAATGCTAAATTAAATGAGGCAAGAACTACCACCTAAAAATAGTTCTACAATCTAGCTAAGACAAAGCACAAGCGCCATCAAGATAAAGAGCTAAACAAGATCTATTCTAAACATCAATAACTTTGAAACATAAGATCAAAACTATGCATGCTATTCAAAATCTCTACTCTCCTAGATTACCAACAAAATGCATGGACCTATTTAGCTCCAATGGTAAACAAAAATTGCTTGCTTGATCCTTAAAGAATACAGGAATAGGAAGCTTAGCTCTTAACAATGGTGACCTCTCAAGAAGACAAAATATAAGCTCTTAGTCTCTTTGTTATGTGCTTTGCATTTGCTCTCTCAAGAAGTTTAGGTGTAGGTATAAAGGTAGAAGGAGGGCTCCTTATATAGCCCAATGGATAAAGGAAACACTTCATCCCTTTGCATGTGGGATAAAGGTAAAACATGATTAGGAATGGATAAGGTTGCTTTATAAAAGGTAACCTTACTTTTGAAGGGTTTAATTTATGCTTAGCAAGTCATGGGAGTTGAGGGATGTTTTAATTAATCAAAGGTGATTAACTAATAGGTAGATGTAAGCTTATAGAAGCTAATGAGAGGAATATTAGTACGATTTAGGCTATTAGAAGGGGATTAAATCAATTAAATATTGAATTATTGGTTAAATGGAAGGGAAAGCTAATTAATTAATAATAATTAATTAGTCTAGGTATAAGGGGTGATTAATTAACAGAAGGTTGTTAATCAAGATATTAGTTGGATAGGTGACTTAATCAATTAGTGCATTGTAATTAATTAATGACGATATGAAGGAAAATGAGCGTTATTGACAATATGTCGCCAATTTGCAAGAAGGGGGATAATTAGCGTAATTTAAGTATTTAAATTGCTCAGGCGTAATTATGGGTGTCTACAATAACAAGTAAATGGAATACATGATCTATCTTGGAAACGAGTGCAAAAGTCTCAGAGTAATCAATACCTTCAACTTGTGAAAAACCATTTGTAATAAGACGAGTTTTATACTTGTCAATGGACCCATCAAATACGTATTTGGTTCGGTATACCCACTTACACCCAACCATATTTCTTCCTTTAGGAAGAGATACCAAATCCCAAATATTATTTTTCATCAAAGAAGAATACTCAGCTGCCATCACATCATCCCACTCATGTATCCCATGATCTTGTGAAAAATATTGTGGATCCTCAGAAACTTCTTGACACAAAATTCCAGAACTTGTAGAATGTGAAGAATGATGCCTAGTGGGTGGAAGATCATGTATGAAATGTGTTTCCTTAGAATCTGTAGTACGATCCCACCTAGGCATATTGACAACATCAATGGGAATAGAATATTCATCGACGTCCATAATCTCCTCTTCAACCTCCTTAAATAAGGGTTCCTCAAGATGAGATAAAGAATAAGTAGGCATGAAAGAAGATGAATAATCATGAGGATATAAGTGCTCATCAAACTGAACATGTTTTCTAAAAATTACCTTATGAGTATTAGGATCTAAATTTTAATAAGCTCTCATGTCCTCACAATACCCTAAAAATATCAAGGGGTTGATCTTCTTATCCAAGGATTTCCTTTTCTTATTTGGCATAAAGGCCCAAACATGGCTCCTAAACACTTGAAAAAATGAGACATTGGGATTAGTTTTGGACCAAGCTTCCTCTGGAGTTAAATTCTCAAGGGATTTGTGCGGTGTGTTTTTTAATGTAGTTAGCACAATTAATTACTTCTGCCTAGTATAAAGGAGGTAAATCTCTAGAATGCATCATGCAGTTAGCCATTTCCTTAAAATTTCAGTTCTTCTATTCTGCTAAGCCATTTTTTTGTGGAGTATGAGGAACAAAATGTTGGTGAATAATGCTATGAGTTGCCAAAAAATTAAAAAATATTTTCTGAAGTACTCCGCCCATTATCAGTGCGAAGGTTCTTTATGCAACCAAACTATTGTTTCTTGACCAAATCCTTAAAGAAATTGAATTGTGAAAAAACATCACTTTTGTACTTGATAAAATAAACCAAAGTATGCCTCAAGAAATTATCAATAAAGGTAAGTGCATACTTAGCTCCATTAAAAGAGGGGGTAGGAAAAACCATCAAGTCACTATGAAAAAAATAAATTGGTGAAGAAGCTATCTTATAAAAATTCTTAGGGAATAGATCTTGATGTTGTTTCCCTAATGCACAACCAGAGAAAAATCCCTCAAGACAAAAATTCTAGGAAGACCATCAACCATACCATGAGTGCTCATCTCGTTCAAATATTTGTAATTGAGATGTTCAAATCTATCGTGTCAAAACTTACTCTCTAAATTTGCATGAGAAACCAAGCTTGTTCCTATTGAGGAAGTGACATCAAAACCCTCAAAGTGATATAGTCTAGAACCATGATCAACAATATCTTGAGCAACATGTGAATTAGGCTCCAATAAGGTTCATACTTTTTCCCCATGTTGTGTAAAATTTACTATTTTTCCTTGACCAGAATGATAAATTTGATATACACAAAGTAAATTTGTAGTGATGTTAGGAACATAGAGTGCATCTTGGATATTGCCACCATCAAGGTGTATGCCATCTTTTCCCTTAACAAAAAGAAAGGAAGAGTCTCGAACATCAATATTGAAAGTAGAACTCAAACCTAGAGATGCAAAAGACTCCAAATAAGTCATGTGATGAGAAGCACCATAATCTATAACCCAACTATATGCAAGTGGTGAATGAGATCTCCTAATAACATTAAGTGTTTTTCCATGTTGATTAGGATTCGGAGTGGAGATAGATATTTTGTGTTTCTTGATTGCATCATCGGTGTAGACACAAAATCATGTACTTTGGGTATATATCTAGTCCTGATCGCATACTACCATTCATATGATTCATAAGTAAGAAAAATAATAATCAATCCATGTCTTTGGCCATCTTTTCTTTCTTTCTATTGCCACTTTTTTTCTTACACCCTTTCTAGCCCAGTCTGTCTTTTCAAACCTCGAAATTTCTTATCCTTGACACTAGCGCCCAACTAGGATGCTAGTGCCAAGCACTCCCATCCCCTCTGGGTGCCCTTGACCTCTTTGTACTTTACTCACATATTTTGGGTCCTTTCTATCTGTTTGAGCATCTTATCTTTTTGGTAGTCGGGCTTTTCAGGGTAAATTACAAAATTCAAATAAGGGAATTATATAAATATAAAGTTAAGTGATCATAATAAAGGACCAAACACTAAACATTAGCTATCACCGCCTAAGGTTGCATCCAAATGCTATTTAAGAGCATTCAAACATCCATTCAAGGGAAAGGAACTACATTATTCTACATACACTTCATAAGAGGGGAGTCTATTCTATTCCATGCACACATCTATTACATTTATCTACATCTAACTACCTTTCTTGTTATCCAAGTGTGACACGCACAAGAGCCACCTAGAGCCCGATTCTAAACATACACATAGAAATATATTAGGTTTGAAATGCAGTGCAACACTCATTCGTAACATCACTTGTTTGAAAACTAAGGACATTCTGACCCATCCTTTTGCATATTTATTTTTTGGGATTTGATTTCTCTTTGAGGGTTTTTTAGTTCATTATTTCATTGCAGGTTTCTAGTGACCTCAGGGAACACTGTGTGACATACTAGCGACCAAAGGTGAAGAGAAACAAACACCTTGCGACCAGTCAAAGATGGGTTTTTGAGCATTTTGTAGTCACAAGATCCCATTACCAAGTTTTGGCACCCACAGGAGCCCTAACCCCTTTCTGAGAACCCCTGTCTAGCGTGTTCTTGTAGATTTTCATTTTTTTGAGCTTTATTGCGATAATATGTACTTCAAATTTTCCATTTTTCTAGCTCTATGCACTTTCGAGATTTGTGCAAATCATCTAAGCTTTCCTATCTCCTCTTTGCACTTAGGATTTTATATTTTCCAAGTTAGTTTTCTTGGGTTAACTTCTATACTTAATTAATTGATCATTTACTACTACAATATAAATCAAATTAAGAAATTTTCATAGCATTTATTTATATTTTTCTTAATCATTATGGCAAACCCGTCGCTCGCCAACCTTCCTTCTAGCATTTTCTTCATATGCCCATCAGCCGTAGTGGTCCTCTAGGGTCTTTTCAGTATTGTGAGCTTCCTCCATCATTCCATAGGGTTTCTACATCAATGGATGAAATTGAAAATCTATTCACTAACTCTCAAAAAGTTCCTCTAAAAAATATTGAAGCAACGGATAGTGATCATTACTATGACAAGGACATAAATGTTGAACAAAAACAAACAGATAAAATCACCAACTTTCGTCAAGCTTTGGGTGAAAATCCTACTCATATTCCACATATTCTTCATGATTTGATTGCTTCCAAATGATCTTGTGATGCTTCAACATCTCTTATCAGTTCTTCCTCGACAGTCATGGCCTCCACCCAACCCCTTCATATTCCTGCATCCATTCCCACTACTACCACTCCTATCATGCAGCATAATGCTTCTAATGCACAACATGACACCTCCTCTAATACTCTTTATCTTACTTATTTATATTAGGATTTGCAAGATCAAGTGCATCAACTACAATTGGATACATCTCGTCCGTCTCCATCTTTAGATTCCACTTTGCTACTTTATACTCTTTTTTCACCTGTTCTTTCCGCCTAAACACTACCTCTCAATTTCATCACTCCCAAATTTCCTATTTTCAAAGGCCATGACGACCCTTAGGAACATCTTCGTGCTTTTCTTGTAGCATGCCTTAACTATGAAGATGACCATACTTTATCAGAAAATATATTTCCTAGTAGCCTCCAAGATTACGTGATGTGTTGGTTATATGACCTACCTATCCAATCAATAATATATTTCACGCATCCTATCAATGCTTTTCTCATTGATTTTTATACCAACATTGGCTCTAAGATCTCATATTCTCAACTTGCACAACTTAAAAAAGTATCTAATGAACATCTAGCGAAATATGTCTTACAATACAAGAAATTTTTTTGTTAAGATGTCTAATATGCTTGCGGACTCTGAGCTCCAAGATTTATTCATTCAAATTCTATTGTTGCCTGTCTAGGAGAATGTTCTCTTTGAGACATCTCCATCCTTTGATCGACCCTGTCATAATCTTAAGCTTCGCGAAATCAAGCTCTTATCTATAGTCAATCTTAAATATCAGGAACAAGCTTCATCTTCTATGCACTTCCAAAATAAACCAACTTTCAAACCATAACCAAAACCTATGTAATAAAATATCACTATCAATGTTGTCTTTAATACTAAATAACTTCAATGGCAACCTCCTAAGCGTGTGTATAAAAAATTGACCGCTGCTCCACATATTCTACTACCACAGCTGGTCGAAAGTAACCTCATTACACTTCCTCCTCCACTAAATCTAGATCCATCTCATCCTAAAGGTCATAACTACGATGAAAAACTCAGATGTGATTATCATCAATATGTTGGAAAATCCACATATCATTGTTTCAAACTTCACAATCTCATTCAAGATACGATTGATAATAATGCAATTGAGCTTCCAGAGCCTATGAATTCTCCACCAGTAAATGAAAATGATAATCTTAGAATCTTCAATAATCCTCTTTCGAAACATGGAAAAAAATGACTGATTCTCGACTAATCATACATATCACACAGTGCCTCCTCCTGCATCAGGGGCTCTCAATTTCCTAGTTACTCATGTGGAGAGTTCTCCATCCATTATTTCTTTCTCCGATCATGATTATCATGCTACATTCTCTTTTGATCACTTACACCTTAGTTCTTCTATAGGACCCATTTCTATAAATAACACTAAGGTTGATCTATCATGGTGCATCAACACATGTTCTATTGCACTTCTTGTCGCTATCGACTATCCACTCTCACAAATTTCATATCCAATCCCTAACTCATATGATGTTGTCAAGCTTTAAGTCACTATCAGTCCTCTCACCATGCTTGTACCTTTTCTTGTCACACCAATAATTTAAGGGTGTGGCATGCTCTTAGGCCTCAATTATGTTCGTAGATATCAGTCTATCATATCCATGACTTACTTGCATATGAAATTCATTCACACTAACCAAGTCATCTCTATCAATGGTGTTTCACCATTTGCTCCATGGCTGAAACCTCCTCTCAAGGTTTCTATTACATCATCTAGAGAATCTAAGTTCCCACCGCCTATCGAAAATAAAGTAAAAACTATTCCTAGCTCACATGTTCGCACACAACCACATAAGTAACTCAATCTACTTTTGTAGTCTATTACATCAACCGTACTAGGTCCATCACTAGTGTACAACTCCCATCTAGGCCAAAGCTGTCCCACCTCAGTTTTCTTCACATAGTGTTCTCATCATCTTCATATGAGCCATCATCACATAGGTCAAGATACCAGTATACCTTACACATTTCATTTCAAAAAGGCACACCGTCTCACAATAATGAATACTCATCGGTCGTATGCATATTAGGACCCTCATATCGCCAACGAGCACAACTGTGGAAAACTCGTCAATACACTCAGTTCAATGTGGGTAGATCTTATGATTAAATGCTTTCATCAATATGAATCATCGGGTGGATGGACTCTCATAACCTAACAATTTTAGCTCAATTGGATACCCCCATATCATTACTCACACAGCTTCGGCAGTAGGTGTCTCACATTTCTACTTATTCCCACTCTCTGGGTACATTCTCACGTGTATCTATTTTCTCATCACTTCACATGTTATGCATCTTCAGATGATATTACGCATACATTCTGTGTCATCATTACCTGATGACGCACTCTCGTGCTATGGTTCACACTTGAATGTTGATGGTATCCTATAAACATGAGCCTCACACACTACACATTATGCACACACACACACATACACACTTTCATATACATCTCATCTCTTATATTACAACATCTACCACACACTATGTGCATCTATACACATTCATGACATATATTTCTTGCTTCTTGATTTTACACGCTTTGTGCTCATTACCCTATGACACACTCTAGTTCCACATGGTTCACACTCGAATGCTGAGGGTCTACATCTCAAATGGACCTTCACCACACTCACACATTCACTCACTCACCTTACTCACTATACACTTTGATTTCTATCGATCATATCTTTCTTAATACACACATTCAAACCATTTCCTAATGACACACTCTTGTTCTATGTTTCGTTCTTAACTGGTGAGGGGGTATATACAAATGAACCTCACTTTATGCATATACATCCACTCGAGGGGCACGCGGATCCTATCACTCACACTGCATTCCATTCAATCTCATATACAACATACTGCATATCTTGGTTGCATTTACTCTTGCTTACTTGTGCTTTTACATGTACACTTTATTTTTTAGACATATATCTTGTATGTCATTATCTTTATCATACACACATGTGTGTTCGCTTACAATTCTAGTTATGATTGCATATTACACACACACACACACACACACACACACACACACACACACACACACACACACACACACACACACACACACACACACACACACACACACACACACACGTAACATGGATGATTGGCACAATACCTATTACTAGTCTTATAATGACTCGTAGGGGAATCCAATTTCGTACATTATAAGTGTTATTGTTTCATAACACATTACTTTACCATATTATACATGCCTTGACATACCTTGTATCTTCCTAACATGCTAACGGGTGCTTCATGTGCAACATTTTTCTTACAGGTCTATTTTCTACCATGGTTGTCTATTACATTGCTTGCTCTTGCTTGTCATTGTTTTCCACTGTTTGTGGGCTTTGCCATTTGTCTTGTGTACACACTTGTATGATTTTTTCCTAGTCAACCTTGATTGTCTTACGACATCTTGAGTGATTTCCCACATTTAAATCAAAATTTTCATGGTCTACATTGTCTACTTGTGCATTTTCTTATTGCGTCTTAGATTACTGTTGGAGTTCAAACTTGTACCCATCCCAAATCAGGTTGAATTGGGTCATTGAGGAAACAATGGGACTTTCTACAAGTTTTGGGACCTTCTGCACTTGAGACAGGCCTCCAGAGAAGGCTGGTTTTTCTACCTACTTCTACTACTACAACTACTCCTAATGCTGAAATGGAAATCCTAAGGTAAACATGCCAAGGGACTAGGGATACAAGGATATGCAAAATTGAAAAATAACTTAAGGGAGGTGATAGCACCAGAAAGAAAGGGGGATGAACACGATCAAATTTGAGCAAAAGGAAGGAGGATGCAAAAAAAAAGGCTATGCACATATACACATACCAAAGTGCAACCACAAATTTGTTTTCACGGGACACAAGTAGACAATGAGATGTAAGGGATGTGAAAAGGCACAACAAGCACATAATGTAAGGGAAAGGAAGGAAAGAAGAATAAAAAACAAGGTAAGGCAAAAAGTAGCTAGAAAATAATGCTTTTATTACTTCCATAAATGCACAGTCTATTACAATGGCGTATGAGGCCGATATCTACATGCAAAGAACAAATCTAAAGGTATGTCACTTAAAATGCAAGGCAATACCTATACAAAATGAAAGAGTCCAACCCTTTATAATGAGAAATACCCTTACATTTATAGAAGAATGAAGGAGAGGAGAGGAGGAGAAAGGAGGGAAAATCATATTTGAATCTTCAAACACCAACAACCAATAATGAATGTCTGTAAATCCATCAAATGCACTTCACCATTACTATTTGGAGTGTAGGTTAAGGAAGGAGGCAAGATTTGAATGAAATCAAGTGGTTCGAGTGATCAGATCCTGCATTAATGGTGCAAAGGATGTTTCCCTGCTTTTCACCTACCTAATCCCATAAAAATATGATTTTGTAAAGTCCAACATGTAGCCCACATTAGCACATTTCCAAAAATCCCATGATGTGTGTATCAGAGCCCTGTAGTAAAATTTATGGTGATATGAAGGGTACAATTAATTTTGAACATGTAATGAAATGTGGCACATGCTAATTAGCTGGAAGATTGACCAATTGTATATTTTCTTTGTCATTTTTCCATGTGTCACACATTAGATAGTTGCAAGGATTCGGCACCCTATTGGCATGGTTTGGCATGTTGCATTTGATACAATCATTTTGACAGGATGCCACGTGGCACAATAACTGGTACAAAAGAAGGTGCGAAGGAGTCCACGAAGAGAAGAAGTGTGGAAGAAGAAAACAAAGAGAGGGCACCTAGAAGTAATGCACGCGGGAGGCATGGGAACATACTTATAGTAAATAAGAATATAGATAGGGTGTGAGCATGTGGAAGGTGATGCGTGGCAGTGAGGAAAGGAGTGCACAAGAATGTCAGGGACTTAACTAATTTTGGGAAGTAAGTGCAAGGTGCATGCGGAAGGTGCATAAGCTGTTGGGAAGAAGGTGGGTGCGCCAGGAGTACACGTAAGGGAAATGGATAGAGGAATGAGGGAGGAAAGTGAAAGGAATGCATGAAGAGAAAAGTGCACGAGGGTGAGTGAGGAAAATTCAACCTAGAGAATTGTGCCAAGGGGACAACCTATATACACGTAACCTACAATATTTGAAACTCAAAGCCAGAATGGGGATGTAAGTTGTCAAAATAATTAGGGGAGTTATTTTGAACAAAATTTTGGTGACTTAGGGGCCATCTTCCTGCTAGATAAAGGAGATCAGTAGCCTGGAGCATCCATTGAGCATGGATGCCTGAAAAATTGAAATTCTAATATGTAATTTGAAGAACTGCCCCTTGAAGTCGTTTGAAATGTTTTTCTAGACTCTATCCTGAATTTTGCAAAATTGTTGAAAATTGTTGGAAGATAACTAACATATGGAAGTAATAACACGTTCAAGGAGCACGTGAGAAGAAAGAACTATATATAAACAAAACAATGTGTGCGCAACGCACTTGGATGAATTGAAACTACACTAATATATACAATGATGCAAAATACTTAATGGATGGGGTTTGAGATACCATTGACTGGGATTGATAATGTGCTTCCATAAAGATGAGACAACTCAAAAGAGTTATCCTCCTTATAGGAACTGATGATATATGGGCCACTCCAAAGTGCATCAAACTTTGAATGATGCCCTGGTTTGGCTCTGTCAACATAACACTTTAAGACTAAGTCACCAACTTTGAAATCTTGAGGCCTAGCCTTTATGTCAAACCACTTCTTTGTTGATTGTTGATGTTGTTCTAGCTTGATTATGGCAGAATTCCTTAAATCTTCAAGTTCAACCAACTCTTCCATTATGATTTCTCTTTGATCCACACCCTCAAACTCCATATGTTGGGAAAGCTCTAATGAAGGAAACTCAAGAGACAAATGAAGTCTAGCTTCCTTTCCATAAACAAATTTATATGGTGAAGTACATATTGCCTTCTTCATCATGATTCTATTTTCCCACAACACGCGCGAGACCTTTGTGTGCCACTGCCTCTAGTTAATATTCATTTCCCGCTTCATAATTATAATCAGGTTCTTGTTTGTTGACTCTTCCAAGCCATTACATTGGGGTAATAGTTGGAAGAAGTATTCAAGTAGATGCAGAGGATTAACCCCCAATAATAAATTTTAGTAACAAGGAAGGCTTTTGCATCATCAAATATAATGGTCTAAGGAATGCCAAACCTAGTTATAATTCCCTCGAGAAAGTCAAGGATGACTGAATTAGTTGAATCCTTGAGCGCGACAGATTTTGTCCATCTGGTGAAGTAATTTGTAGTCATCAACACCCACTTGTGCCCAAAACTCAAAGGAGGATTAATCATGCCTTTAAAGTCAAGACCCCATTGCGCAAAAGGTTGATCCGCTTGGATTGTTCACAGGGGAAGCGCTGCTAATTTCTTCTTTCCTGAAAAGAAAGCGCATTCTTTGAATTTCATGACCCACTTGTGCACGTATGTGAAAAGGGTAGGCCAAAAGTATCATGCCTAGATGATCTTCATTGTTATCGCTTTGGAAGAGAAGTGGACATATCGTCAATATCACACATTTTCTCTGTTGTCATCATTAATTAATTACATTACGTTAGTTAATTAACTCTTCTATCCAACAACGATGCCAATTAATGACCTTCCGTTAATCAGCTCCCTTTTCTATCTAGATTAATTAATTATTTATAATTAATTAAGCTCCCCTTTCTATCTAGATTAATTAATTATTTTAATTAATTAAGCTCCCATTTCTATCTAATTAATTAATTACTCTTCTTTCTATCTAGATTAATTAATTATTTCTAATTAGTTAATACCCCTTTCTATCTAGATTAATTAATTATCTCTTCTATTTAATCAATAAATCGTCATTTATTTGATTAAAATCCTCTTATAACATAAATCATACTAACTATTCCTCTAAAAAGCTTCTATAAGCTTGCACACCTATTAATTAATCACTTTGGTTAATTAATAAACCCCCTCAATCCCCATGAGTCACTAGAGGACAAACTAAACTCTCCTAAAGTAAACTCAACCACTTCTAAACCATCCTTATCCACAACTAACCCAACCTCTCTATTATCCCACATGTAAAGGGATGTAGAGATTCTTTTATCCATTGGGCTATATAAAGATCCCTCCTCCTACCTTTCTTACTTACACCTAAATGAGCATAGAGCCTAAGTTATAGCCATTTTCATCATCTTAGAGTATTCTTCCATTAGTGGAGCTAACTATCTTCATTTCTTACATTCATCCATCCAAGTTTTGAAGTCATATGGAGATATGTCAAATGGTCTTATTAGTCATGGATTGATAAGACTCCATTCTTGAAAACCTTGGGATTCAAACATACAATCAACCCTTTGATTGCTAAGGATATAAATAGGTTCATTTCATTAGATTTAACATTCTAAAGAGTAGAGATATAAATGGATTTACATGTTAGTTTGAATTTTTTCAATGTTCTAATGCATAATGTTGGTAGATTAGTCTTGTTTAGCTCTAAGCATGATGGTGCATATTGATTTTATTTAGCATTGTATTAAGACTACTAGGTGTTAGTTTTGATTTTTTTGCATTGCTAACTAATTTTTGCACACATTTGGCATGGCCACCCGGTGGGACTTACTCCATTAGTCCTTTGCACTTAAGCTCAAATTTTTGTAACAAATTTTGTTGTTATTTCAATTTTGGTTACTAACCCTCTTTTGCACATGTTGATCTAACTTATTTTTCTTAACTTGATTTTGTTGAGTTTGCATGTGTTGAGTCTTCCTTATAGGTATAAAGGAGGTGAAGTTACTGTCAAAATTGGATCTTGATGGGAAAATTTCAAGATTTCTCCATTTTTCATGTTTAGAGCTTCATTTTTCAACATTCTACATGCTAGTTTTGTCAATTTCTTGAAAATCTTAAATTCTTGAGCATGTAGGTTAGTGTTTGATAGTGTTGAGTCTTCTATTTACATATTAATGTGGTGGGTTACTCTCAAAATTGAATCTTGGTGAGAAAATTTCAAGATTTCTCCATGTTTTCATTTTTAGAGCTTACTTTTTCAACATTCTACATGTTAGTTTGTCAATTTCTTGAAATTTTTAAATTTTAGAGCATGTAGGTTAGTGTTTGATAGTGTTGAGTCTTCTATTCATATATTAATATGATGGGTTGTTGTCAAAATTGAATCTTGGTTGGAAACATTTGACCATTTTACAGATTAAGGGACATTTTTTTTCACATTTTTTAGTGCATGTTAAGTGCATACCCGTGAGCATAAGAGCATATGCGTAACCCATCTTCCGAAGGCCATAAATTTTTCTTCCGAACTCGAAATGACTCCATTTTTTTTGCGTTGGAAAGGTATTGAAGTGAGATATGCAATAAAAATATAAATTCAAAATTTATACTTACCAAAACTACAGGTTTTTCCTTTATTGTAACACTGGTCATTTTCTAACATGTCTAACATTTTGATGAATGTTGTATTCCCATGTTTTACTTGATTTAGACCAAAAATTGTGTATTCTCTTCTCTTGCACCTTTTGGTGATCTTGAGAATCAAAAAAAATTTGATCTCTATATTTTTAACATTTGGATTAACTTGGAAATTTGATTATTCATTTTGCTTAAGGGAATGAACCTTTTACAAAGCATTTTTTTATGGTCCTTTGATTTGAAGTTTTCCATTTCTATCTAGTTGGGCTAAAGTTTGTGTATGCTCTTCTCTTGCACCTTAGGTGATCTTGAGAATCAAAAGCAAATTTAGTCTTCATTTTCTAACATTTGGTTAATTGGAAACTTCATCTTTCATTTTTGGTTTAAGGGAATGAACATTTATCAAGATTTTTGTATGGTTCATTAATTGCAAAGTTTTCCTTTACTTTTTAGTTGGATTATTTGTTGTGTATGCTCTTCTCTTACATCCTTGGATGATCTTGAGAATAAAAATTAACTCTTAATCCTCTTTAAATAATGTGATTTGCTTGGAGAACTACTAATGCTTGAGTGCAAGACCTAAAAATTTTGTCAAAAAAAGAAACAATTTTTTTTTTCTAACTACACGTGTGTTGCAGGTTGCCAAATGGCGAACGAATAAACCACATTAAGTCTAAAAGATTAAAAAACACACCACATTCATAACACTCTATATTTGCAGGTTTGGATAAGGGTACGCCCATCCGCTTAAAACTAGGACATAACCCCTTTGGCATAAGCCTTAAGCTACAATAATGTGGGTGGTCCTAGAAAATCTAAAGTAGTCCACGCAAAAGGGAACTTTGTGGATGAAACGGGAAGTTCTCTACACACCTATTTGACTAGTATACACATGAGATTTAGCATCAAAGTTATTCGTATCGCGACCCCAGTGAGAGTACACGATGGATGCATTTATTTCCCACTGTGCTTGAAGGGGGTAAAGTAAAGTCGGGATAATCCTTGGGAAACCTTGGAAAACCGAGCTCACTCTTAGATAACTTTTGACACCTAGTTGAGTGAACCACCTAGGAAGTTATCTTTGACTAGGAGCCAACTTTGACCATTTCAAAACCAATTTGAGTTGAGAGTCATTATTCATCACGAAATGTGTGAAGCGTTAATTTTGCTTAGTTTTTCACTCGCCCTAAGGTGAGGTGAAACTCTGCCAAAGTGAGGCCAACATTTTTCACCCCCAATTGATCTACTTCCTTCACTTTCTTTTGACACTTTGTTGATTAGAAGAAGAGTGACTACCCTTGTGTTGCTAATTGATTGTATTCGCCACTTTTGTGTTTGTTTACGCTCATCCATGTTTGCGGCTGAGTTGTTAAACATCTAAAGTGTGTGGAGATGTTTTCATATCATTGGTAGCATTTTTGATCGTGATACCCAAGTCAAGATCATCATCGTAGTTAGGCTGGATTCATCACCTTTGATTCTCCTTTGAACTGTTATCTTGTTTATATCATGTGCTACAATTTTGGTATTTACGTCTTGTTTCTTGTAAACTTGACCTAAATATCTATATTGTGATGTTACGCTATATACACTTTAACAATTCCTAGGTATACTCTAGCTTTAGTTTGATTTCAATTACTACCTCGATTTTGAAAAGTGTTGAGTGTTACCACTTTTTGCACGTTATATCAATATCATCTTGATATTAATACCTTAATTTTTCACAAAGTTTGGTTAACATATCATGGTGGTATTGTTGTGTCGTTCACAATCATAACTGCCACTTTTTGGGATATAGGTCTTGATTGGATTCAAGCTCACTTTTAGTATACTTTGTTTGGGGATCACATTAACTTCTTGTTATTACTTATGCCTTGTTCATTCTTTGAACTTGACATAAGTGGTGACATTTTTTTAATCATCTTGAAACACCAACTAGCATTTGGAAACAAACTTAGGAAGTAATTCGATGATTGATTGGTTTAAAAAAACCTTGCATGATTGTGTCTTGTGATTATTCATCATTTTGACTTATCCATTTAGGAAAATCACTTTGATCCATTGATTCTTTATCATTCATTATTCTTTGGTCATTAATTTGTCTTTGTGTTTTGAACTTGTGTGATTGTTCCTTGTGTTTATCCACCTTATAAACTCATTTCTAGGACAATCCTTTGGGTCTTTGATCCTCTTGATCTTCTTGTTTTTTCCTAAATTCATGATCAGTTTTGAACATATCTTTCAAACCTTGGAAAAAACATTTCCTATCAAGCAACTTTTGCATCAATCAAACATTGGAAATCTTTCCTTTGTATCCTTTATGTTGCTAAAATTTTGATCAATCCTTTGACATTTACGCCTCCAAACCTTGTTGGATTATCAATCTTGAGTCATCACGATGTATGTTTTCCTTAGCTTTCCTTTTGGAAAATCACACAAACATCCCCATCTTTACGAAATGTCTAGTTGGTTGTCGTTATGTTGCCCAAATCAACATGAAACCTTCTTCACTTTGAAGAAGTTTGATCATACAATCTAGGTCTAGACCTTTGAACCCAACACACACCGAAAATGAATGATTATTGCAAGGTCTCTTATACATACGACAATAAGGAATCAAATTTTTGGAGTTCACATCAAAAGATGCCCATCATGACCAAACCTCATTTGGTTCTTCACGCTAGAGAACCCATCTGGGTAACCCATTCCCCACCTTCATCTCATAGTCGGTGGTATGGTTTGGACACTTCTGATCCAAATTATTATTCAGGTTTTCCCCCAATCTTATTTTGATTCTAATCCAAACATTTCCTCTTCTTCTGAGGATTCCAATCCAAATATTTCCTCTGATTCTTTTGATGATTCAGATCCAAACTACTATTCAGATTCATCTAATTCGACTCCTAAGTTGTGGTCCTCCCCTTCTTCACAGGACCTCTATTATCAGTCACCTAAATGATGCTCTCCTCCTCTAAATATTTGTGTCACCACAAATTATCTTCATCATTCATCTAATGACTCCTACGTCATGGTCCTCCCTATCTTCGCAGGACCCTCTTCATCATACATTTAATACGACTCCTATGTCGCGGTCCTCCCTTTCTTCACAGGACCCCTTTTATCAGTCGCCTCAATGATGTCTTCTTCCTTTGAAGATACACATGACTCCAAATCCCTCCAATCAAACATCTAATATAATTCTTGAATCATGGTCCTCTCTAATAGGACCCCTTTTATTATTCAATCAATGCAATTCTTGAATCATGGTCCTCCCCTTCTTCGCAGGACCTTCTTCATCAATCACCCCCATGAATTATTCCTTCTTTGAAGATTCGTGTGACTCAAAGTCCTTCTATTCAAATGTCTGAATCGACTCCATACGTCGCAATCTACAAACTTTGGACTTAATCCTACTAGTTTACAGATGATATACCATCGTATAGGTAGGTCCAAACCACCTTCTTCTACTCCTGAGACATCTAGCTCTAAGTCATACTTTGTCCCCTACGTCACCTTCTTCTATCAATCATCATCAAACGTCTTCTCAATATTTCACACCAGTTGGCCCTTTTTCATCCAATCAAACCCTCGTGGTCGATCGACAACCCATACCGATTGATTTCTTTCAGAATGAAGGAACGATCATGGCATTTATAGGGGCACATGAAGATATCCCTCTAACAAATTACGAGCAAGGATTCTCTTTAGACTTCGATGCATCTACGTATTGTGAGGAAAAAGGTTGATTCCTTTTATCAAGAAATAGAGGAAGAGCCTCAGATCATGCAACTTGATCCTCCTCTTATTCTTCCATCTTCACATTCTTCATTACGTGATGAAACTCCTAGGTCTTGCATTGATCCATGGCCTATCTTCTCATCACCCAATCACTCTTTGTCTATCACAATTCCTCAATCACAATCTCTTATGGGGTCAATGCCAAGTAGCCCTTCATCTTCGTCTAGGTGTGGGTCACCTTCTAGTAGCCCTCCCTCTGCTATTTGTGGGACATTTTCGAGTAGTCCACTATCTTCTATTCTTGGGGCACGTCCAACTAGCCCTTGTCTTCTATGTATGGGTCACCCCTGGGTATTCCATCATCTTCTATTCTTGGGCCACATCCTAGTAGCCCATCATCTTCCAGCTATGGGTCATGCCCTAGTAGCCCTTCTCCTTCTATTCTGGGGCCACATCCTAGTAGCCCTTCATCTTCTGTCTGTGGCTCACCTCCCGGTAGCCCATCTTCTTCAATCCTTGGACCATATCCTTTTCATCCATCACATTATTCTTCTACCAAAGATTGTGGCAAGCCCACCATCATTTCTCACATCAATTCTAAATGTCCACATTCTTCTCCCACTTCCCGGGATCAGACAAGTCAAGCATTAGCTTATAAGAAACCTAGACAATTTTTTTACCAAGCTAAGACCAAAACATGAAGAGCTCCAAAGCTCCCAACAACTCAAATGATTATAAAATTCAAAATCAAATGTGATTCTAGAATGCACACCAACGTACCCATCAAGTATGGCGCAAAGTGCAAAAACCTATGGATAGGGAACTCAAGCTCCCACATATGAAACCCATGTTTCAAAAAAATCACAATCATTTGTTGAGTGTGATCTCACCATGATCATCGAGATCGGGGATAATATTACACTTGATAGAAAAACACGCTTAGTCTCTCTTATCAAAGAAATTGCGAACATCGTTGTTGGATCCTATCATGCAGAGTGACATGTTTCATTCTGATAACCATAAAAAATTAAAAAAATCATAAAATAGTTCAAAAATAAAAAAAAATGAGAAAACATTAAAACATTACAAAAAACAAAATCAAAGGTACAAAGATCAAACATTGCAATCAGGTATTGCATACACATGGATGTTCTTTCTTCCCTTTCTTTCATATTCCTCTACAAGTCATCCACCATTTTCATCCCTTCGATGATATTTTGGTTAGCTTATTTCATACACATTTTGTGACATTTATCTCTATGGTATCCATTTGACCTTGGTCTTTCATAACCTTGGTAAATTAAAGAACAACTGACCTCTTAGAGATCCTATCACTATCTACATATAATAAACTTGTTGGGAAGAATTTTTGGGCGTATTTTTTGACACTAGACAATGTCATCATCACAATCACTTCCACATCCTTCCATCAAGCCATCAGTGGTTCTTAACCCCTTGTTAAACAAGAGAGCTGAAATAAGTTTTCAGGAAGCAAAAGAATCAAAATCAATCAATCAAAAAGAAAAAGCTAAAAGAAAAAAAATTGATATATAACTCTCTCTTGGGGTATTTCCAATAATCTCTACCGGGGCTATGGACACCTGACTGGCAGTAGAGAAATGTTGTGATTAGAATCAAATGCATCTCCTTCGGGGCTATGGATGCCTGGCTGGTAGCAAAGCAATGTACGACTCTCCTTCCATAATCCATTCACAAATCACCTTTCAAACTAAATCATTCCTACACATTGGCTAGTGTCTTCACTTACTGTCTATCAACTCTTTCCTTCAAGAGGTAATTCATTTCCACGTGCACACATGGGATCTCGATGAGTAAACAAGATTAGTATGTTATCAAGTGTTACTTTTTGGACCTTGTTCAAACTCTTGCTTTAGCGCATGTCTTGTCTCATGATTTGTGCCTTGGGCTAATCAATTTTTCATCAACCACCTTCTAAATATTTTCATAGCATCCTTTGTTCTTTGAAAATCATTTAGAACATCCATGTGTATCAGATGTCCTCTTTTCCATGTTTGTAGGCACTTTTGTCCCCTTTTAATAAGACAATTTTCTACTTCTTTTCTCTCATGTGTTTATTGGCCAGCTTACACTGGGGGCATCCTTGCTCCCTCATGATTGAACCTATTTTATATTGGCCTTGATCCCCCTTTATTGTGTGAAGAGTTTTCCTTTGAATACTCCCACCTAATCACTGGGGAATTTTTGCATCTTCACTTTCTTACACATATGCATGACATTCTGCCCTTGTACATCCCATCTATCACTGGGGGAATCCACACTTCTTTGTCTTCCTGTACATAGTTTCAGAAAACTTTCAAAATAAAAAAACATTCAAATATGTTTCTAAAGAATCAAAAAATAGTAAAAATCATCCAACAAAACATCGCTCTTTGGTTCTCACCTGTTCTTGTGCGTGACTCATGGATCATCTTGATCTACCTCCATCAACAAAGATGGTTTTCTTACTATGTCTATACTCTGGGGCACAATGAGTTGCTTGGTATTGTTTCATAGTGCATGATTGCTTTTCATAGGACCCAAGTGTCCTCCGTTATTCCCCTTGCATGTATCCTTTCTTGGGGCACCATATTTTAACCCTTGTTGTTAATTCACACAGGTCAGAATCAAATCTTGATAACAAAAACATTGCATTATGTTTCTCTGTTAGGTTAGCTTGTTTACTTTCTCGTATTGCATTGCATTATGTATGTTGCAAGGAGTTAGGCATCTTTTACTTTCTCGTATTGCATTGCATTTTGTATGTTGCATGGAGTTGGTATTTTCAGCAATGGACAATTGTTCATATTATGGATTTTCATGTCATTCTACACTTTTTTGTATGCTTATATTTTTAATAAGGACCGATGACATAGATCTTTGGCAATATGATGACACTAAAGTTGTTTCAATACACTGGATGAAAGCTTTCTCTTTTCTTTCCATCTTCATTCCTCTTCTACATCATTCTCCTATCAACACTATTCTTCTTATTCACCTGGGGCATCCTGCCCCTACCCATTCTTCTATCCATTTCTCTCACCTTTTTCGATCGTTGATCACCTTCTTTCATCACCCCATCGACACTCGAGGGGGCATCTCTCACTTCTACTAATTTTTCTTCTACCCCTTCAAAATTTTATCCATCTACTATCTTTGAAGTGGCATCACTTATGCCACCCCAAAGAGGGGAAAATGTAGACACCTATAATTTAGCTCGAGCAATTTAAATACTTAAATTGCACTAATTATACCCTTTCCCACAAATTGATGACATATCATCAATATCACACATTTTCTCTGCTATCATTGTTAATTAATTACATTACGTTATTTAATTAACTCTTCTATCCAACAATGACGCCAATTAACGACCTTCTGTTAATCAGCTCCCCTTTCTATCTAGATTAATTAATTATTTATGATTAATTAATCTCCCCTTTCTATCTCGATTAATTAATTATTTATAATTAATTAAGATCTCATTTCTATCTAGATTAATTAATTATTTCTAAATAATTAAGCCCCCCTTTCTATCTATATTAATTATTTCTAATCAATTAATACCCCTTTCTATTTAATCAATAAATCATCATTTATTTGATTAAAATCTACTCATATCATAAATCATACTAACTATTCCTCTAAAAAGCTTCTATAAGCTTGCGCACCTATTAATTAATCACTTTGGTTAAGTAATAAACCCCCTATATCCCCATGAGTCACTAGAGGACAAACTAAACTCTCCTAAGGTAAACTCAACCACTTCTAAACCATCCTTATCCACAACTAACTCAACCTCTCTATTATCCCACATGTAAAGGGATGTAGAGATTATTTTATCCATTGGGCTATATAAGGAGCCCTCCTCCTACCTTTCTATTTACACCTACACACCTAAATGAGCATAGAGCCTAAGCTATAGAAATTTTCATCATCTTAGATTATTCTTCCATTAGTGGAGCTAAGCATCATTTGCATTCAATCATCCAAGATTTTTTGTGAAGAAAAATGGAGTTAATCAAGAAAGGCCTAATAAGCCATGGCTTGATGAACCTCCATTTTTTATCATCTTGGATCAAACAAACAACTATAAACCCTTTAATAGCTAAAGGATCTACATAGGTCTATTTAATAGATTTAGCTTGCTACAGAGTAGAGCAATAAATGTTTACATGTTAGTTTGAAGTTCATTTTCAAGGTTCTAATGCATAATGTTGATGTTTATTACTTGTTTAGCTCTTAGCTTGATGGTGCATTGATTTTGATTTAGCTTTGTTTTATGACTACTAGGTGTTAGTTCTAATTATTTTTGCATTTCTAAAAAATTCATGTACACATTGATCATGTCCTTCATCCAGTTGCGCACGCCATGGTCTACACTTTTTTCAGCTTCAACGCGTGGGAGTTCATCATTAATAAATAATGAAGTCTCAAGTTTAGATTGTGCATCCTCAGAAAACTACTTATAGAGAGTGTTGCCTCTAACTAGCTTTGTGGCTTTTATAGTCACATCATACTCCATGATTTTGGTCACCCATCTTTCTCTCTTTTCACTGATTTCTGCCCCCATGATCAAGTCTCTCACACATGAGTGTAAAACAAACACCTTGATATGATTTGTGGAAAACACACTTTTGAACTTCTTAAGTGCACACATGATGGCAAAGACCTATTTCTCCATGTGATTGTATCTCAAATCGTAATCGTTTAGTGTCTAACTGAAGAAATCCAATGACTGTTCCAATCCTTGTTCATTTTCTTATGCCAAGACAACAACAAAACTTACATCAACTCCATAAGCATAGAGGATGAAATCCTTGGAATAATCCAGATTGATGAGTGTTGGCGTGCAAGAAATTTCTTATTTTATTTTGTTGAAGTTATCTTTTCCTTCTATTGTCTATTTGAAGATTGTGTTCTTCTTGAGCATGAGGGTGATGGGCTTTACCAGTCCCAGAAAGTTAGGGATGAAGTGCCTAAAAAATTTGATCTTTCTTAGGAAATATTGCAAGGATTTCTTGTGCACTGGCAGGGAGAGAGCAAGGATGATAGAAATGCACTCATGATTAATAACAATACCATCGTTCGATACCACATGGCCCAAAAACTTAACCTGCACCACAACAAAATTTCACTTCTTGGGATCAACCCAAAATTCTATGCATCTCTCAAATACTTTCTCCAGGTGTGGCATGTGATCCACGCTTTGCTTTGAGATGAAAATTATGTCATCCACGTAGACTAGGATGCACTCATTGATATATCCTTTGAAGGAAATGTCCATGGCCTGCTGAAAGGTTGAATCTAAATTTAAAATACCAAAGGGAATGTTCTAATATGCATGAGTCCCACACTTAGTTGTAAATGTATTTTTTAAATCTATCCTCTTCCTTGACCATGATTTTATTGAAGCCAAAATACCCATCCAACATGGAAAATATTTTCTGACCAGCCACAGTCTGCAAAATATGCTCCATAGAAGGCAAAGGATAACGATCCTTCAAGGATGCCTTATTCAAATATCTGAAATCGATGTAGAGTCTAATTTCACTGTTTTTCTTGTACACTGGAACGATATTTTTGACCCAAGTAGAGTATTTGATGGGGAAAATTATCGTCATCTTGATGAGTTTAGACAAACTCTTTACTCATGAGAGGCTCCATCCTTGGATAAACTGGCCTCTACTTTTGTCTGATTGGCTTGATGCTAGGATCAAGTTCAATGGAGTGTTGAGCAACACTTGTATCAAATCGTTTGAGTTATTTATATTCCCATGAGAAGATACCATTGTATTTCTAATGCAGAGAAATGAAGGTTTGCTTTTCATCATGCGTGCAAGCTTTACTCAGCAAAAACTATTTGCCACATGTAATAGTGACTGGGGAACAATCTTCTTATGTTGCATGCATATAATTTTATTCACCCTTGAACTCATCATTTGGGATAAATATTTTCTCTAAGGTTACCAAACCTTTAGGAAAATTATTTTTCTTGAGTTGAATCACTTAGTCACCGTAGTTGTCATACAAGCCAACTTGTATGCTTGAAGAGAGCTCAACTTCATTTTGAATGAACAGGATGATTTACACGTCATTGTCAAACACTTTTCAGTTGGTATTTTTTCTGGAATAGATGGCCTGATAACAATTTTGACATGTTGTACATTTCCTTTTGATAATGTCCTCAACTGGAGAAAACTGTGAACCAAATGCATCCATTTGATTTTCTTCTTTCTTCATATTCCTTGGCACAACCTAAAAATTCAGAGCATCAAAGCCCTCAAGAAGGTCCTAAAATATATGTTTATAAGATTTAAGAATCTTACTCCTTATTGTGCACTTGTTTGTGACCTAGTGGATGACCAATTTTGTGTCCTCAAAGATATACAACACCTTAATATTTTTCTTCTTAACAACGAGAATGCCATGCACCAATGTTTCCTATTCTGATATATTCTTGGATCATGAAAAATACAACCTGTGTGTGAAGAAGAATTTCTCATCCTTTGGAGAACTGAGAAAAACACCTATGCTTGCACCTTGTTTGCTTATGGAGCCATCAAAGTACAACTTCCACAGACCATATTTTTCTTCATTTTTCTTGAACGTGTGTGGCAGTATAACTTCTTCTTCATGGATATAGTAAGTTCTAAGTCAAGTTTCAAGAGCCTCAAGCTCCTCAATATATGGATCAAATTTGTGATGCCTCTCTACCCACTCATCTAGACATAAATAAGGTACATGATGAGGAATTATCTTGGAGAGGAGATGGGTCATATGACTCAACATGATAGGAAAATATTGGTTCAACTTGTATGGTAAACCGGGTACCATACCTTGTTTTAAGTAACATATGGGACCAATAAGAAGACAAGTAACCACCCACTTCAGTAGTAAAATCTCTTGATAAAAAAAAGGAAAACAAGGGCGGTAGGTCAATGATTGATACATCTTGAGTTATGGTGAGGATTGGACATGCATGGAGGGTTAACTCAAGATCCTTAATGACCCCTAGGGTGGTGAAATGTTGAGCAGAAAATATTTTCCTAAGGAGAAGAAACACATAGGATTCATGCACAAGAACAAGGTGTACTTGATGGCACAAAAGGATAGGGAAGGAAATGTGCACCAGGACAGGATGATTCGGGACTTAGCCATTTTCATAGATGTGGGGCTATTTTTGGAAGGTATCATATGGAGCACACATTGGGATGGAGACTTGCATGACACATAAATTCTATTTTGGGATTGAGCATCTGATAAGTGCCATGCATGAGTTTAAGATAATAATAGGATTATTTCTTCCAGTTAACTATAGATGTCTATTATTAGTGCACTTGCGTGTGTGCATGTTATTGTAAAGGCGTATGGCTATTATCACCATGTGACCTATTTTGGGAAGTGTGTAGGCGGTGAAGGGAAAGTCCCCACCCCTATAAATATGTAGTGAATTGTGTAGTTAGGGAGAGATACTGAGTAGTGAATTATTGTAGAGTTATGTTGTTGGATCTGATGCACACATAACTTATGGTGATGCTTTGTAATGTAAGAAGCTTTTATGAAATCCAGTGTTTAATATAATGGAGTATATTAGATGTATAATGGTTTTAAACATGACTGTAACTATTTCTTGCATGGTTAATCTTATTATAGTTATCGTTTAATTCATGATTCTCTAAGATCTAAATCTGGAATATGTTCTATGGAATGTTTATACTTATTTACGGTTCTAAATATGTTGTATCTTTATTACACTAACATATTGCATAAACAACTCTAAAGAGGGGCCTGGTACCTTTGTGTGCTTCAAGTGAGTGCTCAGCTCAGGCTAGGTGATGTGCCAACGCACCTGGGTTTTTATGGGTTTTATATAGTAGATTATAGACTGCATCATTGGTTCCATTTTTGAGACCTCTTTTTTAGTTGTTTTCAGAATGTTTCATGATGAAGACGCACCCATTGACCTTAGCAAGTGTTGATTGGATAAAGGATCTGAAAGAAGAGTACACTCAGAGATTCATCATTGGATTGAAGTTTGACGTAGGTGTGTGGGTGGAGAAGAATCGGTATGACTGTTTGTATAAGAGCTTCTTTGCTATCTTTCCGGTAGAGTTATATGAGTGGCTAGTTACTTATGCATTTAAAAGGAATTGGAAGTATCGCATGCTTTTATAGATGTAAGAATAATTTCAGGCCCTTTATGATGTTGATCTGATTTTGACACGTGTTGTGGATACTTGGTTTCGTGGTGTTTTGAATAGTTATATTTTGGAGTACTCAATTTCCACTTATTCTTTCTCAGAGGTAGCTGAGTTCTAGTTTTTACATTATCCATTGGGAAATTATTTGCAAGGCATTCCATTAGTGATCAAAATCTCGATGGTAACCCTGAACTTGAAAGAAAAACCAATGGCTAGATAAACCCCACCATGCGTGAGGGAAGGAACAAGTTTGGTGAAAGATGGTGGACCTAGCGGTAAAGAGGTAGAGAGAATAAAGGAACCTTAAGTATAATGAGGTACGCGAGAGGGAGATAGAGAAGCAACATGATATTTCAGAGCATATGGTGTTGAGGAGAGAGATAGCTCATGAAGGATTTGAAGCTCACACAGGAGGCGTGGAGGCAAAGCATCTGGAAATCCCCCATTTGGGAAAACATAATAGGGAACCATCCTTAGCCTCACATGAGAGTGTGCTAATAGAGACAACATGGGCCATGGGCGCGCATCTGAATCTACCTGGAAACTTGGCCTTTGCACTTGGATTTCCAATATTTAGTACATCTGGTAGTCAACAAGATAGTTTGGATAGAAGAAGGGTATGAGTAAGTCAAATAGCAAGTACATCTATGGTAGGGAAAACACCTTATTTTTTGTTTGGAGGTACCTTTTTCAGGTGCATCATCAGTACAGAACTCAAACACATAGAATTTTGGACTCACTTCTGGGAGTAGTACCACTTTGTAGACTGTAGGAGTTCAGTTTAGTACCATTGTTGGGACACAGGGAAATACATCCACTGGTCCACATCTGGATACAGGTGGAGGATCAGGGGGCATAGGTAGCTCTAGTCCTAGTGGATCTGGTGGCAAATGTAACACATTAGGTTCTGGATCAGGTGGATAGGGTCCTCATCAACCCCATAATGTTTACATGGAGATGTATCTTTGTATTCTAAAGTATAGGGGCATAGAAGTTTATGTTGAACACGTGCACATGTGTGGGATATTGTGGCACGAAAAAGGAGTTATGGCTTCTAAGCACAAAGTGAGTTAGTTTGCAACTACATTGCAGGGACATGCACATAGTTGGTACATGAAGTTTTACCTTGATCAGACTTACGTAGATTATACAGCATTAAAGGATGATTTCCTTAAGGAATTTCATATCCCTGAGTTTAAGCAGAAGAGTATAAGTGCACTCAAGGATATTAAGAAAGGCACTATTGAGAGCATTTGGGAATATGATTCCCGTTTAAGACACTTTTGTCTAAACTTTTCTTATGATATTCATGCAAGCCAGCATGCACAGTGATTCGTTGGAGGCTTGATCACACCTTTTAGGAGGGCATTGTCCCATAAGACTTATATAGACCTGCGTGAAGCACTTGAAGTACCTTTGCGTTGTGAGGCAGTTGGGAGTATACACACTGGAGTGAGCCCATTCTTGGAGGCACAAATTACAGCTGTGGTAAAGTAGTTGGAGAAACTATTGGAAAATTCAGCTCACGAGACGAGCACTGGGATTTGGTGTACAAATTATGAAGTGGAAGTGCACACCAAAGATATTTTTCCTCACAGATCAGTGCGTTCATTGTTGTTGGACTGTGATATATACCATTTGGACCATGATGCAAACTGCTACCCATTATTACAATGCACTATAAGGAAAAATGTATCTTGTTACTATAAAATTTTCTGGTCCATGACTCACGATACAGAAGACTGCAAGTTGATTAGTCAGATCCATGATGCCATAGATATTGGTGTACAAAAGACTAGAGTATCAGATAACTCTAAAGGAAAAATTGAGCACCATGATCATGACCACGCTCAAACGTGCTATGATTGGAATGAAGAGTGCTTTGAAGGGGGTCGTGACAGAGGTCGAGGATACCATGGTGGATTTAGGGGCTGAGGCCTTGGTGGTGGAAGAGGTGAGTTCCCTCATGGAACATGTTTTACATGTGGATCTCCTTACCACTACAGGCGCGAATGTCCTCATAATATTACTTGTTTTTTTTGTGGGAAGAATCACAGCTATGAGGAGTGCCCAAACTTATATGAGCATCTTAGAAAGCAACATAAATAGGAGAACAAGGACCACGCTGAATAAATGGTAGACATTGGAGGATGAGATTAAAATAGAATATCCAAAATTGATCCTCCCGATTGAAGAAGAAGGTGTTGCAGAGTAAAGGTTTATTCTTTTATAGAGTGATTCTTTACATTCTTTCCATTCTAATTATTTATTCTTTAGGAACATTAGAGAGAATCCCCATTTTTAGGACGTCAATGTAATTTAGTGTGGGGTAATGTTGAGCAGACAATATTGTCCTAAGAATAAGGCACACATATGATTTGCATGTGGGAACAAGGCATACTTGAAGGCACAAAAGAATAGGGAAGGAAATGCGTGCTAGGATAGGTTGATTTAGGACTTATCCATTTTCATGGATGCGGGCTATTTTTGGAAGATAGTGTACAAAGCACACATTGGGATGGAGACTTACGCGACACGAAAATGCTATTTTTGGAATGAGCATTTGATAAGCGCCATGCATGAGTTCAAGATAATAATAGGATTCCTTCTTCCAGTTAATTATAGGATGTCTATTATTAGCACACTTGTATGTGTGCATGTTATTGTAAATTTGCATGGCTATTATCAGCATGTGACCTATTTTGGGAAGTGTGTAGGAAGTGAAGGGAAATTCCCCACCCCTATAAATATGTATTGAATTGTATAGTTAGGGAGAGATATTGAGTAGTGAATTATTGGAGAGTTATGTTGCTGGATCTAATGCACGCATAACTTATGGCGATGCTTTGTAATGGAAGATGCTTTTATGAAATCCAGTGTTTAATATAATGGAGTATATTAGATGTATAATGGTTTTAAACATGACTGTAACCAGTTCTTGTATGGTTAATCTTATTATAGTTATCATTTATTTCATTATTCTCTAATATCTAAATATGGAATATGATCTGTGGAATGTTTATGCTTATTTACAGTTCTGAATATGTTGTATCTTCATTGCACTAACATCCTACACAAGCAACTCTAAAGAGGGACCTAGTACCTTTGTGTGCTTCGAGTGAGCACTCAACTCAGGCTGAGTGATGTGCCAGTACACCTGGGTTTTTAACAATTTTCTTAGGCATAATAGAAGTACTAGCTCTTGAGTCAATCATACAATTTTGAACAAGGTGTTTGCCTATGATCCAGGACATATAGAAAGGTGGGGTTTTGAGAACCTTACTTAATTTTTTCTCCTCTACTTGACAAATATTGACAACAGCATGGAGTTTTTGGATTACTGGGTCTATGTGTGGAAGTTGCGCCAGATATTTATGTAATAGGTTATGCTGAGATGGAATGGCCAAGGCATCCCACATTGTGACATTTATTTATTTTTCTTCATATAGTCCATAATGTTGAATAGAAATCCCATTTAATCGTAGATTTTAGGCACAACAACATCCTTTCTTGATTTTTTAGGCATAGAGGCAGAGGCCTTAGCTTACGTAAAGGCTTGACCTATCAATGGAGGGGCACACACTTCTTATGTTAGAGCACTGTGTGAAATATCACGTACAATATTTTGCACACCATGAATGTTGGGTGGATTAACTACATATATTTTCTTTTGAGGATCAACATGTGTTGTAGGAATTGAAGGTTGCGTGTTAGACTCAAGAATTATTTTATTATACCTTGTGTTATCAGAAACCTGGGTGAGTGGTCTATTTTTGTCATCTGTAGCTTGATTAATTACATAGAAGTCTTCGGTGCCAAATAACATAAGGTTAGCCTTGGGAGGAGCTTCTGGCATTTCTCTATTGTCATGATAATTTGTGCTTGTGGAAGGTTCAAAATTAGAATAATATTGAATCATGTAAGCTTGTATAAGCAACATTGGCGCAGTGATTCTGACTATGAGTCATATGTCTTGAGCCATATTTTTCTGAACTAGAACAAGTGCTTGGCTTGCACTGGGTGATGGAAGAGGTTGTACAAGAGGAACCACTAGCAAGGGAAGGTACGCATTAGCATGTCATCTATCATTTTTTTGGTTATACCCATATATTTGGTTTGCATATTGATTTCTGAAGGGTTGATGGATTTGGTTATATCCATGATTAGAATTATTTCTGAAGGCTTGCGCCTACTACTTATCTAATGATATAAATTTATTGGACATATTTCTAACCAGGGATTTCATTTCTTCATCCTCCCTTTGTTATACAAGAGGATAGGATGTGGATGCATCATGTTGAGTGCTCTTCTCAGGAACAAGAGTAACAGAAGGTTGGGGCATGTGAGGCATTTTTATGGAAATAACGACATAGGCGGCCTGTGAGCTAACTTTCATACTTGGATGAGACTATTTTATGCCCTTATTGCAATATTGTAAGAAGCAGGTAAGGTTCTGGCTACCATGGACTGAATCATGACTAAGATATCACTATTCAAATCCCTTAAATAGTACAAGAAAGCATGCTAGGCTGTAGGCCTTACCACTTGAGGAATTCTATCCCAAGTCTTCTCAAAGTTGGTATTAAAATCACTCATCTTCTCATTGGGTGCTCTTTTAGTTGTCGTCAGTTGCTCCACCAATGATAGGTAATATGATTTATCTTCAAAATAGTTCCATAAAGTTGTTCCGAGTTCATCCCATCCAGTAATAGATGCAGGTCTCAGGCTTTTGTACCATTGAAGCACTTTACCCTTTAGCAAATCCACAAGAATCCTAACTGCTACATCATCATGTGTGATCAAATAGATAGACCACACATTGGCTACATCCTGGATGTGATTAATAGGGGTGAATTGATTCTCACCGGTGAAGTATGGAATAATTTTGAGCGTAGTTTCTAGAATATCATGTTGCACATCGAGGAAAAGAGGAATTTCACCAGTAAAGTTGGAAAAGTTCATTAGAGGTGGTGGGGCTACCATGAAAGGTTGTGTAGGTCTACTGAGAGGAGGAGCGGAGAGTGTATGACACATTGGATATGGAGATGTGCATGTAGTAGTTCTACTACGTGTTCTTCTTAGAGAAATCTAGAGATACTCAAAATATTATTCAGCTGCAACACTTTGTCTGGTATGCACTCTTCTCATGAAAGGTGTGCAAACTACTAGAAACAATAGATCCAAGTGTTGGGAGTTTCTATATGTGTTACAACAAGCTTTCAAAGGATAGAAATCACTAAGTCACACACTAGAACTTAGCAATAATGAAATTTAATATTTCAATACATGTCCCATCAGGCATGCCAGAAACTATTAGAGATCAAACTTGCACCCATCCCAGATTAGGTTAAATTAGGTCATTGAGGTAACAATAGGACTATCTCCAAGTTGTGGGACCTTGCGCGCTTGAGACAGACCTCTAGAGAAGGCTAGTTTCTCTACCTACTTCTACTGCTACTACTAATCCTAATGCCAAAATGGAAATCCTAAGGTAAACATGCAAAGGGACTAGGGATAAAAGGATATGCAAAAGTGAAAACTAATCTAAAGGAGGTGATAATACTAGAAAAAAAGGGGGATGAACACGATCATATTTGAGTGAAAATTAAGGAGGATGCGTAAAGTAAGGCTAGGCACATGTAACACAGACCAAAGCGCATCCACATAATCATTTTCATGGGACACAGGTAGAAAAGGAGATGCAAGGGACATGAGAAGGCACAAAAAGCACACAATGTAAGGGAAAGAAATGAAATAAGAATAAAAACAAGTTAAGGTAGAAAGTAGACACAAAACAATGCTTCTATTACTTCCAAAAATTCACATTCTATTATAATGGCATATGAGGCCGATATCCACATGCAAAGACCATATCTAAAGGTCTGTCACTCAAAATGCAAGGTAATACCTATACAAACTGAAAGAGTTCAACACTTTACAATAAGCAATTCTCTTACATTTATAAAATAATGAATGAGAGAAGAGGAGGAGAAAGGAGGGAAAATTGGATTTGAATCTTCAACCACCAACAACCAGTAATGAATGCCTACAAATCTTCCTGTAAATCCATCAAATGCACTTCCCATGATTGTTTGTCATGTAGGAGAAGGAAGGAGGCAAGATTTGAGTTGAATTGGGTGGTTGGAGCTATCAGATCTTGCATTAATGGCATGAGGGATGTTTCCATGATTTTCACCTACCTAATCCCACCGAAATCTAATTTTAAAAATTCCAACGTGTAGCCCACGTCAGCAAATTTAATCCCAAGTGCACGTGTGTCAGAGCCATGTAGTAAATGTTATGGCAATATGAATCCTACAATGAATTATGAACACACAATGACATGCAACACGTACTGATTGGCTAGAAGATCAACCAACTGTACATTAGTTTTATCATTTTTACCACATTTTGCACATTGGTTGGTTACAAGGATTTGATACCCTGTTGGAGTGCTTTGACAGGTTACATGTGATACACTCATTCTGAGAGGATTCCACGTAGCAAAGTAACTGGTGCAAAAAAGGTGTGTGGAGGGAAGAAGTGTGAAAGAAGAAAGAGAAGAGAGGACATGCACAAGTAACACCCATGGGAGGAACGAGAGCATTCTTATAGGAAATAAGTATGTAGATATGACATAAGCATGTAGAAAGTGATGCACAGTAGTGAGGAAAGGGGTGCATAAGAATGTCAAGGACTTAACTAATTTTGGGAAGTAAGTCTAAGGCCCATGCGGAAGGTGCATAAAATGTTGGGAAGAAGGAAAACACACCAAGAGTGTGTGCAAGGGAAATGGAAGAGGTAGAGGAATGAGGGAGGAAAGTGGAATTCATACATGAAGAGAAAAGCGTATAAGGGTGTGTGAGGAAACTGCAACCTAGAGAATTGTGCCAAGGGGACAACCTAAGTGCGTGCAACCTACAATATTTGAAACTTAGAGCCATAATTGGGATGTAAGTTGTCAAAATAACCAGGGGATTTATTTTGGACAACAATTACATATTGTATTTTTATTTTCTAGATTAAATTTTTACATGCATGTTTGCTTGTACTAACGCTTGTCTCCTAGCCACTTGTTTTAATGTACCTTGATTTCTACCAAACACACTCTCTCCCCCTACAAGGCACAATTTTCAGCACAACAATCATTCCTTCTTTAGACCGCATTCTCCTCAAAAACGTCACATGCACCCCAAATGAGGGTGGAATTATTTGGGTGAATCACTCACCCCATAAAGTAGTCTACACACATATTTTATCATGACACAGTACTGATACATAATAGTCATTAGAATTGGATAGGGGTTATATCCTGACTTGGGTCCTAGACACAACACAAACATTAGTTCCCAGACTTGGACAATAGTTCTTGGAATCCCCTGACCCTTCCTAGACGCCTGTGACTAGGGGAAATTACAAAAAATTCTTTAGTGCAACATAATCTACAACACTTCACACAACGGATTTTATAGGGCAGATAGTCCTTAGCACCCACCATGCACACAACATACAACATTTTCTTCTTTATCATTGGATTGGAAATGGTCGAATTGGATCATATTTTTACACACCATCTACAATGCTATTTTATACATTAGGAAGCAGTTAAAGGTTGGAGGATGGCACCAAAAGTTTCTCCCTACACTTCTTACAGTTATTGGTGTGAGGTTTCCTAAAAAACTCACAGCTGACACAACTGGCCTGAAATCACTCAAAAAATTAGTCTTCTACAACATCTACAGGATGCTTTCTACACTCTTTTACTCATCACAGATAAGGTGCACATGTTACTTTTTTACATTTTTCATTTTACATACTTCTTTACATGTTTTTTAAACATATACATGTATATTTGACTACTTGTTCATTCTTCTCTTTTGCATGCCCTTTCATATGAGAAGCAGTAGTCAACATCATCCTACATCAACAACATCACAAACATCAACATCGACATCAACAACAGGAACATTGGTGACATCTAAAACATGTTTTTTCTCCCTAGGGTCATTATCTTATCACTTTTTGTACTCAATCATCTTTAGTCTCCATCATCCACCTTTTTATCATTTCATGTTATTCCTTGTCTCTTGGCACACTTTTTTCCATCAATCTACATGGTTATCAAGTACGCATATCTATTTACTTTATGTTATCGAGCTTTTTCTCAACAACATAAAGTGGGGGAAAATGTAGACACAAAATCACGCACTTTGGGTATATGCCTAGTCATGATTGCATACTACTATTCATATGATTCCTAAGTAAGAAAAGTAATAATTAACCCATGTCTTTGGCCATCTTTTCTTTCTTTCTATTACCACTTTTGGTCTTACACCCTTTCTAGCCCAGTCTATCTTTTCACACATCAGCATTTCTTATCCTAGACACTAGCGCGTAGCCAAGACACTAGCACCAGGTGCCCTCATCCCCTCTGGGTGCCCTTGACCTCTTTTTACTTTACTTACATGTTTTGGGTCCTTTATATCCGTTTGAGCATCTTATCTTTTTGATAGTTCAAATTTTCAAGGTTAATTACAAAATTCAAACAAGGGAATCATATAGATATAAAGTTATATGATCATAATAAATGACCAAACATTAAACATTAGCTATCACCACCTAAGGTTGCATCTAAAGGATATTTAATAATTCTAACATCCATTCAAGGGAAAGGGAGTACATTACTCTGCATACACTTCATAGGAGGGGAGTCTTTTCTATTACATGCACACATCTATTACATTTCTCTACATCTAGCTACTTTTATCGCTATCCAAATATGACACACACAAGAGCCACCTAGGGAACAATTCCCCATACACACACATATAAATACATTGGGTTTAAAATATAGTGTAATGTTCAGTCATAATATCACTTGTTTGAAAACTGAGGACAGTTTTACACCTCATTTTGCATCTTTCTTTTTTAGAATTTGATGTCTCTTTAAGGGTTTTATAGGTCATTATTTCATTGCATTTTTCTCGCGACCTCAGTGAACACTGTGCAACATACTAGCAACAAAAGGTGAAGGGTAGAAAACACCTTAAGAGTAGTCAAATATGGTTTTCTGAGAATTTTTGTATTCATAGGCACCCAATGCCAATTTTTGGTGCCCGCAAGCGCCCCTACCCCTTTCTGGGTTCCCCAATCTAACGTGTTCCTCCATATCTACATTTTTCTGAGCTTCATTGCGAGAGTATGTGCTTTGGATTTTCTAGTTTTCTAGTTCTGTGCACTTTCAATATTTCTATGAAATAGCTAAGCTTTCCTATCTCCTCTTTGCACTTAGGGTTTCATATTTTCTAGCTTATTTTTCTTCGGTTAACTTTTGTAATTAATTTATTGATCATTTAATGATACAATAATAATCAGATTAAGCAATTTTCATAGCATTTATTCATATTTTTATTAATAATAAGGCTTGCACTCGCTTGTAACACCTATTTTCTTCATGACCACTATTCCCACAAAAAGAGCATGAAAACTTTAACTTATTCTTAGATTTAGAATACTCTTTGGGTTTAGAGTTGTTTTATTTGGGTTTAGGAGAATTTTGAGATGGATAAGGGGTGAACTTGGATTTACCTTTTGGTTTTCCCTTTCCCTTAGGATTAGATGCTAATAATTCATTTTGAGAGGTGGAAGACTCAATGCTAGACAATTTGGATTCTTCCCTAGTAATTATTTTACAAAATGTTTCCAAATACCTACCTTAGAAACATTTTGGGTTGCCTCTTTAATTTTGGGTGGAAACAGTAAGCACGGATGTATATCTGATCAATAAAGGACCTTCAAATTCCCTCGATGGAGGAATACCCAAGGAAGCTTGGTCTGGTAAGAAGGTTGATTATTACTTTATTATATTATTTGGTTTTGAATCCTTTGTTCCTATTGATAAAGATGACAAGACCAAGTTAGAGAATAAATAGGAAAAATGCACTTTTGTTGGTTATGGTGTGGAAGAATTTGGTTTCCAGATTTGAAGCCTTAAGGATAAGAAAAGATTCTAGTCTAAGGATGTGGTCTTTAACAAAAAAATCATGTATAAATAGTAGTTACAATATTAGAGAGAGGAATCCAAAAAAGAGTACAAAGTGTTGGAGGAAATTACAAAGAAACCAGTTTAGGAACCTACTCTAAAGGTAACCTAAACTCCTGTTGTGAGGAGGTCTTCTAGTGTGAGAAGGGAACCTGAAATTTTTTCTCCATCTCTTAATTATCTATTACTCATTGACAATGGAGAGCCAACGTGATTTGAGGAAGCAATGCAAGTAGATACTAGGAAGAAGTGGGAGCAAGCCATGGATGAGGAACATCAGTCTCTCATGGAAAATCAGACTTAGGATTTGGTAGACCTACCTGAAGGTGAGAGAGAATTTTAGAACAAGTGGGTGTGTAAAATCAAAGAGGATGATGGAGGTGCTAAAATATACAAGGCCTATTTGGTGGTCAAGGGGTTTGTATAGAAAAAGGGTATTGATTTTGATGATATTTTTTCTTCAGTAGTGAAGATGGCTTTTATTAGAAATGTTCTTGGGATAAAGGAAGCAAAATAATTGCACTTAGAGAAAATAGATTTAAATACTGTGTTCCTTCATGGTGATTTGGAGGAGGATTTATACATGGAGTAGCCACATAGATATGAGGTCACAGTGAAGGATAACATGGTGTGCAAACTGAAGAAGAGCTTGTATGGCATAAAATAAGATCCATGACAGTTGTACAATAAATTTGACAGTTTTATGATGGAGAAGGGATACCCCAGGTGTCATTCAGACCATTGTGTTTATATCAAGAAGTTTGATGATGAAAGTTACATTATCATGTGTCTGTATGTAGATGACATGTTGGTAACAGGTAAAAACATACAATAAATAAAGGTAATCAAGGAACAACTTAGTGATTCTTTTGATATGAAGTATTTTGGGGTAGAAAAACAAATCCTTGGTATGAGAATATCTTGGGATAGGAAGGAACAAAAGCTAAGTTTATCTCAGGAAGAGTACATTAAGAAGGTATTGGAGAGATTTAGTATTCATGATGCTAAACTGGTTGGGACCCCTTTTGAAGGCCATTTCAAGTTATCAAAGTAGCAATGTAATAAGAAAAAGGAGGAGAGAATCTAGATGTCTAGGGTACCTTACTCATCAGTAGTTATAAGCTTGATGTATTTCATGGTGTGACTAGGCCAGAAATTTCTTGTGTAGTGGGAGTAGTGAGTAGTTTCTTGAGTGATTCAAGTAGAGAGCACTGAAAATAAGTAAAGTGGATCCTTAGGTATTTAAGAGGGACCATGGGGATAATTTTGTGCTATGATGGATTAGATACCACTTTTTGTGGTTATGTAGATTCAGACATGGCTGGAGATTTAGACAGCAGGAGGAGCACAACAGGTTATGTGTTTATTGTAGGTGACACAACAGTGAGGTGGATTTCACGACTACATAAGCTTTTGGATTTGTCAACCACAAAGACTGATTATGTTTCTGCCATAGATGCAAGAAAGAGATGATTTTTTTATAACAGTTTCTTGAGGAGTTGGGTCATAAGGAGGAAGGAAAGTTGCATATTAATATCCAGAGTGTTATACACATAAAAAAGAACTATTCTTTCCAGTATAGGATGAAGCATATAAAGTTAATGTACCATTTCATTAGGACATGTTTGGATGAAAAGAAGTCGAATCTGGTGAATATTCATACCATTCATAACCCTACAGACATGATAACCAAGGTGATCATAAGTAAGAAACTGAATCGATGTTTAGCTTTGGTTGGTCTTCACGAATGATAATGAAGGGTTGAGAAGCTTGCTCAGAGGAAACCAATTTTCAACTGGGATATTTTTAGGTTGTGGATCTTGTTTTCATGTTAGATGTATTGTAATTTATATACTAAAATTATTGTACAGTCTTCATGTATCCTTGTAGAGGTTCAGTTTTTTTTGGGAGTAACCCGAAAATGTGGTCTTTTCATGTATTAATTATATGGGTGGTATTTAACCAATAGGTTTATGGGTCGATTTTTTGGCCCATGGTATTGTAAAAATTCTACATATTGTTGTGCTTATAAAAATCTAGGCATATAGTAGGGAGTGATATAGATGGGTGTGTGAATTCATGTGCGAATTTGAGAGAGTTTATTGAGCATAACTCCAAATCTAATAAAGTGTTTCTTAGTGGATGTATCCCACATTGGGTGAACCACGTAAAATCCTATATTTTTATTGTGTATTTTTTTTATGTATTTTTTGTTCATAGTTATTATTACTATGATTCTATGGGATTAATTCGTATATATATTTATTATTATCCCTAATAGTTTCATCCTCATTCTGGCTGAGAGGAATGTACTACCATGATTTTAAAGTGTATTTCATGTGCAAATAAGTGTACCTATTTTGATTCATGAGGTTACTGATATCTAAGAAATAATAATGCTCTCAAAGGATTCAAAAGGGCTATTTTTGGTCTTCTTGTCACAGGAGGACATCCTCCAAAAGCTAACTATAAGGGAAAAACCCATTTGGAGGTTTTTTGGAGAGTATTATGATGATCCAATGTAATTTTAGGAAGTTTTGTGGAGCTCATGAGAGGTTGGGAAACTTTCAAGCAAAACCGAGTCTTTTTGGGCATGACACTGGGGAATGTATTTCAAAGGAGATAGTCACTTTGGTTATTAGGTTTCAGAAGCCTAGAGAATTCTTGGGAAGACATATCATAGGAATTATAAATATGATATAGCATAATTCATGGTACAATAATCAAGATAGAATTATAGGAGTATAAAAATGTGGAAACATTTCCATCAGTGTAGCATAAGAGTTTTTTGACACGGTGAAACTTGCTCAAAAAGTTTCATACACCTCAAGAATACTTAAGAGCATAACCAAAGGTCAAAATGGATTACATTAGACCCTCCTCATAGTACATTTGTTGGATTTTTTCATACCCATTCTATACTCTAGTGGCAACTCCACTTACTAGCGCACGTGCGTAGGAATAATTGGAAAATGGAATGAAAAGAAAAATTTAAATTTGAATCAAGTATTTTAAATTTTGGTAATGAACTCATTGGGTCCTTTGGATTCAAAATCATATGATTTTGGCGCTCCAAAATTCACGTATTCCTCTTGGACACAAAAAAAAAATCCTTAGTCTATTTTCATGTTCAGATTGATAACATCAACACAGCCAATCATCTTTTAGCAGAGTTTTGGAAATTGGATGTTCCTTTTCCCTTTGTCCCTTGGTGTAAGGGGACACAAAAAATTTCTCCCCTATGGAGGATTTGGTTATGTCACTTAAAGTGACAACTTAAGTGGTTAGAAGATGTTATAAACTCACCTAACTTGATGTTTGACCACTTTATCATGATATCTATACCCATGGAGGCATTTTTGAGGATTTATGTCCCTTTTTCCCTTTTTCCCAACATCTAAGTGAACATGGAGGACACAAAAATGTTCTCCCCTATGGAGGAAAATTTTCTTCACTCAAAATGATGACTTGGGGTGTTAGAAAAGTGTTATCAACTCACCATTTTCACAAAATCTGACCCTGTCCTCATGAAAGCCTCACCCATGGTGCATTTTGGAGAGGTTGATGTCCCTTTTTCCCTTTTCCCATATTTTTAGGGTGCAACCACACCTCCAACCTCCACCATACCTAGGTTAGCTAGTTTGAGTTTAAGGTGAGTTAAATAAAGCTAGTGAGAGGGTAAACAAATTTGAAAGAGGTATAACTTCATACTTAGCCATTTTTTATGTTTCATTGTCATTTTATCTTCCCCCATTATTTTTTTAGTGTTTTTATTCTACCAAAATTTCTTCAGACATCCTCCATGCTAAAACCCTTTTTTCTCATATCTCCCAAACCCCATGTCTGTGTGTCGTGAGATTTTAACAAAAACTCCTAAAAAATTCCTTTCAAATGAATCCAACCTTGCATTCAATGGTTTTCTACATTATTTTTATTCTACAGAGAAATTATCCTAAAATAAAAAATATTTTTCTAGATCTACGGGGTTCTTACAATTGAAATCCTCCAAAAATTGGAGCAAAACATCCTTGTGAAATAATTTTTTTTTAGACAAATTTCATTCTATTATGACACTAGGAAGACCCACTTCTAAAAATAGTAAGCCTTCTTAAGCCTCACTACCTATAAATAGTAATTGTTTCAAACAATTCATTTTCAAAGTATTAATTTCCCTTTCAACATTAGGGAAATTCAAAAGTGCCAAATTAAGCAACTGATAACTAAAATGGACTTCTCAAAATAAGGATTATTAAAAATAGTAAGTGTCAGTATATTAGTTAAGAAATAAGGATGGTGAGCCTCTCATGCTAAGAAAGAGAACATGGATAAGTTTTGAAACAATTTCAAAAACATCTCTAGTGAAAGGTTTAATTCTGGCAATCCTCATCCGAAATGGTCTTTCTCAAGGCTTGCAAATCCCCACTTGTAACAATGTGGTGATCACCTCTTAGGAGCTTGCCTTGCAAGGAATCGACATGGAAAATTTCATACTTGTAAAGGATAAATAATTATATTGTGGTTTAGGAGGAAGGAAATCCTTCGTGGTTCCCTAAAATTGGTCTCAGAGTGATTCTCACCTCATAAGACGGGTTTACCAAAAGTTGGAAGCATTCTTCATTCAATCTCTCCCTCCTTTACCCATCTAAGATAAGATGATTTTTTCTTATAATCCATTGTGTCTCATAGTAAACCATACTCATTTGGTGATAGGATCACCAAGATCACCCTGTGAAAACAAGTTATTTAATTTTGCACACTAGTTGTATCAAATACAAGAAAGATCAAAGGGACATGACAACATTTCAGATATTGGAAGGTTGGTTCAAGTGGAAGAATGCTTTTCTCTTGGTTTCACTGGTCTACTGATCATGGGATTTTCATTCCTTCTCTCAAGGTACATGATCATTCTACATAAGTTGATCATTTAGAGGAGTCCTTAAAGAGGAGGTTTGTGAAAGACTGAGTGCACTAGGAGGCTTCATCAAGTTTAGGAAGTGGTCAAAGGATCAAGAGTTCACTAGAGTGCATCTCTACAAAGTAACTCAGAGCTTCTTCATCCTTCATTCATTCCTCATCTCTTCTCTCTCTCTCTCTCTCTCTCTCTCTACTTTCTCATTCTCCATTGTAAATTGTACGCTATGGCTCTTTTTTCCTATTCACTTAAGTGACCATTTTAATTTTTCATTGTAAATGTCCCCTTTTCATTAATAAGAAAGGGGCTTAGTTTTATTTCCTAGAGGAATGTGAAATGTCACAAGTGGTGGGACTATGAAATGTCATGTGGGGGGTAGATGAAGAGATGGATTGTAAAGCTATGAATTGGAATGGATTCTCCACTCCAAAGGGTTAGTATTTTTTGGTTGATATCTCCCATTACCTTACTACAAGAAAGAAACTACAATTCTTCTACCTCATCTTATATTTTCCTCTCCATCTCAACTTTACTCCATGAGCATGGTTAATTGTGTAATATAATGCAAATAAACTTGGATTTACTTGTGTTTTGTTCCTCTTTCCTTGACATGGTGTCTTCTCATTGTTAACTTGGAAATATTTTGGTTTTATGTCAATAAACTCGGCTTGTTATTTATTAAGTAAAACCCCCTTCTCACTTTCTCCCCTCTCTCCATACACACACCTTTCCTCCACCTCTTTTTTGCACATGGGTTTAGTGGAGTATTCTTGCGTGATCCCCGGTTGAAATGCCACCCATAATGGTTAGAGTAGTGTATATATTTTCTTGTTTTCAATAAATGGAGCTGCCCCATTCCTAAGCAGAGGGACCTAGTCCTAGAGCGTTGGTGAAAACCCCTAATTTTCCCTTGTGAAAAATTATTTTTCCAACATTTTTTGGCACCCACCATGGGGAATATTTTGTTGTCCTGCACCCTATAATGATCCACAAAATCCTAAAAATTAAGAATATACCAAAAATTCATAAAAAGTAAAAAATCAAAAAAATCTCAAAAAACATGAAACTTGATGCTTGAAAGCCACTGCTGTTTTTTTGTTATGTCCTTTCACATTCTTGCTACAGGTTTTCACAAAATCTAGCTAAAAATAGATACACCTTATTAAACAAATTGAGAGGTATTTTTGATCCAAAGTTTGAATGTCTTCAAAGACAACAATATCATATACGAGACAATCCATATTACTTCTCTCAAGCATCATATCATCTGGTACATCAAATGATACAATAAGAAATATAATTGATACTCCTTCTAAATCTCCTATTGCACCACTGCTAGCAGAAGAAGAAGTAGAAGAAGAAGTTGAAGAAGAAATGGAATAACCTCAACAACCTATTCCATGGGGAAGGAATATTGGTCCGCTTGCTCTTACACCACCTCTCCATGAATTGTAGAAGGGATCCCACAATAATTTTCCCAAATTCAAAGGTGATGGCACTTAAATTCCTAAAGAACATATTGTAGCTTTCATCACTGCATTTGGAGTTCAACATGAAGATGTTTCAGTAAGGTTTTTTGTGGAGTCACTTCAAGAGAAAGTGGCTGAATGGTTCTACCTCTTTCCCTATCGATCCATCACAAATTGGAATGATATCAGAACCAGATTCAAAGCGATATTTAAATCAACTGAAGACTTTCAAGATCTTATTGTTCAATTGGTCTAAATGAAGAAAGAATCAAATGAACTCATGAGATATTTTGTGGCCTGATTCAATAAATTGTTGACAAGAATACATGTGGAAACTTCACCATTTGATGATAACAAAAAGATATTTTTCATAAATGCACAATTTCCCAAGATTGGATTTATCCTATGGATAGCTCAACCTCGAACTCTTGAAAATGCCCAAGAGTATGTCATCAAAGTAGAAGATGATTATGATTTTATTTCTGGGAAAGTGAATAATCCAAATGGTAAGAAAAAGTGTCAAACCTACAAAGAAGGTGTCACTGATTCTCTTGTTCAAAAATTGGCTAATGATGTGATTTCATTGAAGAAACAACTTGCACAAGCCACCTTTCCAAGGGGAGGTTATACAAATCAAAATAAAAAATTAGTATAGAAACAAATAGTTAGAGGAGAAATAATATTAGCTCTTGAAGAACCTCTTGTTAATGCCACATGTGAAAAAGGCTCGAAGAAGAGTATGATGAAGCTCAAATTGAATATGAAAATGATGAGGGAATTTTGGCCATTTATGAGATTGACTCTGCTAGAAACATTGGTTTTTGTGAATATACCCCTTCTTTAGATGATGAAACCATTTTTGATATGAATAGTCATTCTTATGCGGTGTTCACCCATTTGAAGGCTCAAGAGAGGGATAATTCTTGCAAATTCAAAGATGCTAAAGTGATAACTCTTAAAAAACAATAACAAAAGGAGGATCACTACTTCCATATCCCATGAAATCAATGAAGAATAAGCCCAAATTATTCACAATTTCCTCTACATCTTCCAATGTAAGTATCTATACCTCTCCTTGTCAAAGTTTTCCCCCCATTTCTACTTTCATATGTAATGATATGAATAAAAATAGTATCAATACATTCCAAGAAGTAGTCATCCTCTCACTACTACATCTACACCTTCACCCTCCTCTGAGTCTCATTTTGACATAATTGAACATGTTAAGAATTCCAAGGTCCAAATTTCTAAATTTGAGTATTTGAGAACTCATCCCAAGAAGTTTTATAAACTTTTCTAGTTTATCAAAGGAAGTAATTCAAAGTCATGTCCCACAAACCTCACTGCAAAAGAGTCACTTCCCACTCTTAGAAATGCCACATCTCAGAACCTTCTTGCCTCCACATCTTCCTCTTCTGGAAAAATTGAACCCTTCTACCTCTCCTTTTTGGTCAATGGATACAAATTGAATAGTTGTATTGTTGACTTTGGTGCCTCATATAACATCATGTATGAAAAAGTTGCACATGCTCTTGGTCTCACCCTCATCCCTGTTGTTGGTCACTACTATTCCATGGAGATCAAAGAAGTACCTCTCATTGGTCAAGTTAACAATGCTCAGGTAGCACTTGTGGACTTTCCTGATAAGAAGGTCAATGTAAAAATACTAGTGGAAGACATTTCAACTGCATACAATAGGTTACTGAGTGGAAGATTCTATAGAGACATTGGTGGAGATATAAAGATGGATTGGTCATATGCCACCATACTAGCCAAATGTACCATGAAGAAGTTTCTTCTGATAAGAAAGATGAAATATACTATTCAGAGGGAAAATGAACCAAGGGTGGACATTATGTATCAAGATTCAAGAGGTTGTAACTATTTCATAAATTCAAAAGAAAAGGTTGAACTTCTTATCTTGATGGAAGAGTTCTCAAAGGTGACATAACTAGTCAAGGAATGTGAGGATGATTTGGTAGATCCTAAAATAGAAGATGTGTCATCCCCAATCAAAATAGATATTGTTTCTTTGTTTGTGATGAAGATAAGGTATGCATTGATTGGAAAGAAGGAAGCCCCCAAATGATAAGAAATATGGATCATGAGAAAGAGGATGTTTTAAATGAGTTATGGGAATGTGATTTAAATTTTGGAAATCATCTCCCTGAGACCCAATGTGAAGGTTTTTTAAATGAACATAAAGGTGGGTATGGGGTAGATATGAATAAGGAATATGTGCAAGATATTTTAAAGGTTACAGAAGGAACTTAATGTAGTCTTTATTTTGCCCAATCCTTAGCTAGGTGGGTTGAAACTTCATCCAGAAAAATCTGAATGGTCACTTGAAGTGCACAAAACCACCAGGTCCCTCCTTTTTTCACTCACAAGATGTGGTTAATGCAACCACAATCATATTAACCATTATAACATACAAGAATGGAGATACAACATACAAGTTTGGCAACACATATAATAAGGAAGCTCAATCAACATACAAAATGATCAATACCCCATGAATTCCCAATATACCATATTAAGACAGTAATATTTTCTACCTAAACATAATTATCTATTGCAAACCCAAATTGCTACATAATAAACGTGCTTATTACATTCATAGTGCAATTACATCCTTGTGTTAGACCATGCGCGCATACAATACTTAGCTACAAACTTTAGCATCAACTCACATACTCCACAAGCTTCATCCCCTCAAATACAAGAGTACCTCACCTATTTATACATGTTGGGAACTCACCCTTCACTGCTTACATGCATTTTCCTCATAATAGATGTGATATTCTTAACATGCATGATTTTTACAACTTACTTAACTATAGTTCAAGCTATAAATAGATTTATTTAACATGCTTTAATTCCTATAAATAGGTTGTCTCCAAGTGTCACCTTTTTATTTGTATGCATGTGCTTTGTCCTATTTATAACCCTTGTTTGTGCTCTATGCCAAATTGATTTTTTCTATTTTTAGCCGTATCTTGAAAATCGATTAAATCCTCATCTCTCCATGCATACGGACGAGCCCTTACACACTGACATGTTCTTCTGCACTATGTGTACCCTTTGTGCATTAACATGTTTATGTTCTCTACCCTTGCATGCATACTCTAGTACACAATATTCAACTCTCACACATGACTAGTACTTAGCCATTTTCTCTGACCAACATCACCCCATACTAGGATTATTATTCATCCTTGACAAGGTTATGACAAAATAATGTTCCTCCAAATATTGTATGCATACTAAACTAACTAAGCTATAGAATGAAACTAACACCAAGTAGCTTAAAAAAAGTTAATCTAATAAGAACATCAAGATAATAGCTTAAAGAAATTAGCTAATTATTGCATAAACATGAATGAAATCATGTAATGCTAACCATTCCTACTATTAAATGTACGAATACTTCTAAACATGAGCCTCTTTAGATCATGAGAAATCAAATTTGTGTGTTTGATCTCCAAAGAGAGGGAAGGATCTCACCAAGAAATGGATACAAGGTTATACTTAGATCTTCCTATCTACTCAACAATGGTAGAATGGATCCACAAGATGAAGTAACTATTCCAAAATAATGGAGAAGGCTCTTATCATATGTCTTATTTGAAATACTAGCAAAAGTATGGTGTAAGGTGTGAAGGATGTAGGAGGGTCCTTTATATAGCTTTCCCATTTGGGAGAAGCTTGCAAACTAGTGCATGTGGGATAAAGGATAAAGTAGATTTAGAAGAGATAAGCTTGATTAGAGGAATTAACAAGTGATTAACAACTCATGGGAGTTGGAAATGATTTAATTAATCAACTAGGATTAATTAGTAGGCTAGAATAAGCCTAGAAATCTATTTAGATATGATATAAAGGGAAATAAGTATGATTTGGAGAATTTGAGAGGGGTATTTAACCAATAAGAGGGTTTATTGAATAAATACAAGGTTATAAAGGCCTAATTAACTAATGGTAGTTAATTAATTGAATTGGAAGAGAATTATAACTAATGAAGTGTCGTTAATTGGCATCCAGATTCAGGTAAATACTAGTTAATTAACAAAGTGTTGTTAATTGATTGAAATGGCGGGAAACGTTAGTTAATTATCGAGAAATCACTAATTATAAAAAAACAAGGGGAAAGAGGATAATTAGTGGAATCATATTATTAAAATTGTGTAGGCAGATTTCAGATATCTACAAGAATTACTGAATAATTAAAGAATAAAGAATGGGAGGGGAAATTACCCAATGAAATAAAGAATAAGAGTTTGTTGTACACACGTGCATCCAAACTTAGGAATTTTCTAATGGAATAAGTTCTGGAAATTCCATGTATATTATGTTTTCTAACTCCTTCCAAATTTTGAGCTCCATAGCAACCTTATCTGTCATTGATTTAACAATACCTGGAACCTGATAAGGGGTCAACTCATTGACCATCTCCTTAAATTATGTCACTACCGCCTCTAGGTCTTAAGTCACACCCTCTAACACTTCCATCTTGTGCAACACCTCTGAGTGGATCTCCTTGATTCTTTCCTCAAGCATGTCCTTCATGGCCTTGATTAAATCTCTCTTTGTTGCTACTTTGGCCATGAATTTATCCCACTTGAGCTTGTTAGTATTCATAGTGGCTTGAATTATCCTTAACTCTTCCGCCTCATGCATAATGTGCATGCTAAGAATTGGATAATTGTTTTGGTAGTTTTCAAATGCATGTTATGCCTTCTTCATGACATCTTTGATTTCCGCAATCAATGCCTCATATTCTAATATCTTCTACCTAACTTTTTCCTTATTATTTTTATTTATCCCAACTAATTCTTCATTAGTAGGTGCTTTCCCACTCTTCGTATCCATCAACATCATGCACACAAGATCATCTAAATATTCCAACTCTATGGAATATACATCCTGGAATAGATCCACTAATTAAAGGCACACACTCATGATGCATTTTATTAAATCTCCTACTTTGTCATAAGCATCTGTGGTGAGCTTCTTCTCATCCCTTATTATCTTAATGAGCATCTAAATATCATTATAGTTTTCCTTAATATCCTCCTACATAACTCTAATTATGGCCCCTTTTTCTATGTTCCTTCTTACAATTTCAATAACCATATTATTTAGCACATTGAAGGCTTTCTCGTCAGATAGATTTGTATAGTCAATAACAAGGAATTTCATATTTGGATCATTTTTCAAATTCATCTTGGAGTATGAGTTATTACTCACCTCGAACTCAAGTTCCTCCATATGCATTGCATTCTCCAAAAAAACATCTTCTTTGTATGCATAAGCACTGTGTCCTGATCGAACAATTCCTAACCAAACAAATTCTCCGTTGGTATTGAACTTTGGAACCTATCCTGCAATACCTTCATTTGATCATTAATAAAGGACATTAGAGGCATTTTTAGAGGTTCTTATCTTTTTATTCTTTGAACTCGCTTTCCCTTCGACATTTCTTATGTAATATTAAGGGGCATGCTACTTCCATCACCTCTTGCAACACACGTGTCTTCCCCATTTGGTTGTTATTCATCACCTTTTCCCCCCTCTTCATTCTCATTGGGATCTTCCTTTTTTTATTCATCACTCTCTGAGCCTTCCTCATATGCGTTATGCATCTGTTTATCATCCTAGATGGTTTCATCCTCATGTGTTGGCCCCTCCTCGCGCACTGGTATATATTTTGTAGTTACTCATTCTCACATGCTACCTCCTTTGTTTTCTTCTCTTACAAGTCCTCCTTATCCTCTTCAATATGGATCACTTTTGGTTTATTATTTTCCAGGGTTGGTTTTACTAGACTTGGCCTGGTTTCCATGATTGAAGGGTACTTCTTTGGTGTCTCCGCGCTACTTGCACCCTTTATTTCTTCTCTATGTTGCCTTTTCATTTTTTCCTTTGGTTCTGATCCAAAGAAGTCTCTTCTTCTTCTTATTCATTTTATTCATGTCCTTCATCTTCTACATCATCTTCCTCTTAAGCAGGAGTCTCCTTACACCTTCTCATTGTAATTCCTAATGTCTGCTTATTTTTTGGGGGTTATGGAAAATGAAGATCTTGTGTGTCGATATATTTCCCATCTTTCAGCTTGGGCCTAAGATAAATATATAGCTTAAATGCATGATTACCCACTATGAAAATCATGTGGCTCATGTCCATGTTGTCAGACTCCATTGTTTCTACATACACCAACTTGGATGGATACACATAAGTCTGGCACAGCTTATGATAGTCTAAATCAACCTCGTTTACATTGAAGTTCAGCTTACACACATTCTTGATATGTGGTTCACTGCAACCTAAAAGTATTTTTTCGTGAAGGAAAAAGGTATTTTACACCATGGTCCTATCACTCCATTGTTGAGTATGAACCTACCAAGGCATAAGTGTTGGTGTAATGTAAATTTTGCTTGTCCATCTAGTAGTGAAGGTAGCTCCCTAGGTACGTGCCATTCATTTTTGAGTGTTTCACACATTCATTTATACCACTTATCCACACACATTTGATAAGGGCTTGTTATTGCCCCATCACAAGTGAATTATGCAAATATCTAAGCATGAGACTTGTTTTCCAATGGATATATACACATCTTGTTCTGTGGGCCATCAGGTATCCCGATCTCCCAAAAGACAATCAAAACTAGAATTTCCCCCCAACTTATATTTTCACCTTTACTTACATGGACCTTTTCCTCTTTAACTATTCCTTTGACAATGTATAGTGCGATATTGTATAAGGTTCTCTACGCCATCTTGTGCGTGACTTGCAACCATTTCTTATTCACCTCTGACTAACATTTAGATGCACCCTATTTGTAACTCACAAGGCATGTTGCTACCCTTATACCTGGATCAATTATGCTTATGATTGTGAATGCACACTTCCCTCGTTGATAGTTAAACAATGTTGCAGTGGCTTCTACTAATGTGTCATCTTTCAAATCCAATCCAATATCTACCCATGTGTCACGTACACCATTTACCCTTCTAATCAACTATGAAATTATGCGCATTATTATTCCTACAAAGTAGAATAAGTCCTCCTATAACCTTGACATAATCCATTAGTAGAGGCGCTTTGGATTCCCAAAATAAGGCATATCATACAATTACATAACCACTGCACTCTTCAAGTCCTTCTTCACCTTTTCATTAGTAACCAGTTTTCCCTCTGTTGTCCTTTGGGCTAATTCATTCATCACATATTTTCTTATTTCTCCTTCATATGCCTCCATGCGATGGTTATAGTCACTTATCGTACATTTTTTTAGGTGTGAGACCCATGGCTTCCCTACTCTCACTTATGGGGGGTACTGCATTTCAGAGAACCAGTCCTCTAGTGCACAATTAACAACATTATTCTTGCCCTTATTTTTGGGTGATTTCTTATCTGTGGGAGCTTTCTTTTGCTCCATTACTTAACTCTTCAACTACACAAACCATACACTTTGAAAAATCAAGTACCTACTCAAAATTATGCCCTAGTCCTAAGCATCCAAATCCCTTGATCAATCATTTTTCTTTCTCAATAACCTGCTCTCGTCTACCTCAACTTTTTTCCCTAGCTACAACCTTCAAAACACCATGCCCTAGCTTCTTTGAATTCAAAATTTTTGAACCCTAATCCTTGATTTTTTCTTGCCCCTATGCCTTCTCTTCACACTTCCACTTCCACTAAAGGATCTCTCAAAATCAAGGCCATGCACACTCTGCTTTGGTTCATCTCAATTCTCTACCTTTTTCTTCACACTAGCTCTTAATACTTAATCACACTTTCAATTACACAAGTTATCAAAGGAAAGGAAATAATGAATTTTCCCATGCACTATTTATAGTTTTCCAAATTTAATCCACATTTATTGCTCCTCACCTACCACCACTTTTTTATTTAAATCTAGTTTTTTAATTTTTCTTGCACTTTTGTCTTCCATGCATGATAGTTGTAACCTTAAGGCATGTTACTACTTCCCAAGCTACATTCCTCCTTGCCGCACCTTCCTAAACCGCACCCAATCTTCCTTTGCACCACTGTCCAATTAGTCTATCTTACTGCTTCCTCCCTCATGTTACACTATGTGGCCATCAATTCACGTGGTTTATAATTTGAGTAATTTCTTCCAAGCACAAACATCCTCTAGCACCCCCACACCATATGTAGCCATTCATAGAACCATATTTCATGCACCAATATATATATATATATATATATATATATATATATATATATTTATTGCGCACTTGTGACTGTCTCTAATGCACACCTTAACCCTTCCTGTGTACACCTTCATCTCATGCCCACATGCGCTTACCTATCAGCTTCTCAAGGAGTACCGAGACCAATTTTTTTATTTTCTTGCATGTACTTACATATGCTTCACTCCACACTAAAATTATGTGTTGTCCTTTGCACATAAGTCTAACATAGAGTAATTAGCTCATATGCACAAACATTCTTGTTAGTGCAAATCTACAACACCCCCTAAATGACCTTCAGATCTACAGTCTAAAATCGGGTCATCTAGTGTGATTTCACAACATTGAGTTTTCTCCAAGGTGTGGGACCTTGCAAGATGAGAAAATTCTCTAGAAAAATCTAGTTCTTACTCCTCTGTTTAGGTGTATGCATGAATTTTTCAGCGGTTTAATTGCTAAATCCTACTCTAAATTCCAAGGAGATAGAGATAAAGGATGCAAAAAAGAAACAAAACTAAGTAAAAATGGTGATACACCAAAGGAGTGATGAACTTCTATCTTACAAATAAACACAAATCATGGAGATGTAACACCAAACATGCACAGATTGCTAGAATGTAATGAAAGACCATAAAACAATGATAAACGCATGAGAGGATTGGAAGATCATTCACAAAACATGCATTATCATTCCCAAATTTGATACAATGCATTACACTAGAAGAAAGGAAAAAAAACATGTCACGGGCTATCCATGGAAGGTATGAAAACTCCTTCGAATTCACGTGCCAAGGGGAAGAGGGGAGTCTGCAAGAACAAAACATCCAACCCTTTACAAATGAGCCAAAACTGGATTTTGATGACAAAGCAGAACGAAGGGAAAGCAAAAAACATGGGAAAAATGATTTTTTATCTCCAACCATTGCAATAAGAATACATTCAATTTCACCTAGCAAAGGGATGGGCTTCATGGACAAATCCATTTTTCAATGTATTTGACCACTACTGCAGATCCAAGAAACGAGCGCCATACTTTATCAATTTTGGTGGTTGGGGGTCAGTTTTGGCTTTTTTCCTATGCTAGAGTCATGTTCTCTAATTTTTCTCCCAAAAAAACTCCACCAAAAATCAAAATTGAATAGTCCATCATGTGTAGAGAATTTCATTAGCTTTCCAATGACACCAAAATCACAGAAAAACTGAAGCTCTTGTTTGAAAGATATGGGCCTCTGAAGATTTAGCGCAAAATTGGCAAAATTAGGGCAAAAATGGGTTCGCCGGCCGAAATTTAAAAAATTTCCCCCCTTTTCAATTTTGGGAAAAAATCCCCAAAAAAATATCCCATAGCCCCCGACTGCTCCACCACCATGTGGCACCATCTCAATTTGATTAATGGAATCATGGGTTCAAACTCCAGTCGTTATGCCCCTTGATTACGAATTTGGAAAATTTTCCAAAATTACTTTGCACCTCCTCCGCTCCAGAGACACGTGTCACCATTCTAGGTTGCTGTGGCGGGCACAGCGCTCTACCTTTTTATCTTTGTAGCCATCAGCCACTTTGGAAAAATTTCCCAAGTCCTTCTACCCACTCTGACCCCCACCATTGACAGGACATGTGGTGATTTCTCATTGCTCGGTGGGCTTCCTGCTCAGATTTTCCCTTTTGACTCCCTTGACCCCAACGCCAAAAAGTTTGAAGTCCTTTCGCCACTTCGACCCTCGCCTGCCACGTGGCACCCTCTTATCTCCTTTTGGGATTTCAGGCCAAAATTTTCCCTTTGTGCCTTTTGACCAAAGCATCAAAAAAAATATAACTTCCCTTGATGCCACGTCGCTCCACCATGACACGTGGCATCGTTGCATTAGTTGCGGGCCTTCCTAAGGAAAAATTTCCCTCAAAAAACTCCGCTGAGCCATAACTTTCAAAATATTTACAAGGAGTTAGGAGGACTTATTTAACCTTTCTAGAAAGGTGAAGAAAAATCCTATTTGATGAAGCCATCTCTAGGAACTTTTGAGTGCTTTAAAGTCACAAAAAATCTTCCTGCAGAAAAAGGAAGGAAGAAAGAAGGCAAGTTAACCAAAACAAGCATGGGCTTATTTTGGATAACAATTTTGGCTACTAAGAGGGGTCCATCTTGCCTGCTGGATGGAGTGACCAAATGCTTGAAGCAATCCATTGGGCAATGGAGTCATGAAATTAACTTGCTTGTTACTCTCAACTTCATAGAAAATATATAGAATGAAGATTGTGAGAGTAGAACATTACTTGATTTGGAACATGGCCTGCAAAAGATGCATCCTTGGGGCAACAAAACCTATGCCAAAGCACTTAGGGAAATGTAAATCTAAGCTACAAAAAAACAATATGCATAGGAACTTGGAGGAATGAAAGAAACCTAAGATAATATGTAGAAGGTGAGAAAGTTTCCCTTCTAGTAGCAATGCTTTAGATGGATTCCATTAATTGGATTATGTAGTTCTTCACCATCCAATTTAGACAATTGGAAGGCATTTTTGTTCTTGCATTTTATGACCATGTAGGGGCCACTCCAAATGGCGTAAAACTTTGAATGCCTTCCTGGCTTTTCTCGGTCTGCATCCCATTTCAACACTAAATCTCCAACTTGGAAGGTTCTAGCCTTAGCTTTCCTATCAAAGCTTCTCTTGATCAAAGCTTGATCCTTCTCTATTGTTTTGAGTTGTATGCTCTCTGATTTCTTGGAGTTCCATCAATTCTATGCATATCTAACCTCCATGGGCTCAAACTCTAAAAATTCTAACTACTTCATGAGTTCCAATGTTGGAAGCTCAAGTGACATAGGTAAGATTGCCTCTCTCCCATAAAAAAGTTTGAATAAAGAGTTACCCGTGGATCTCTTAGGAGTTATCCTATCAGCCCATAAGAGCTGATTTGAGCTTAATGTGCCAATTCCTCTAATTTTCATCAAGAGACCTCTTGACAATTTTTAATATATTCTTGTTTGTAGATTCAGCTTGGCCATTACGTTGAGGGTAATAATTTGATGAAGTGCTCAAACAGATCCCATTTCTAACAGCCCATTCAGTGACCCTTGATCCTATGAATGCCAATGTCATTATTTGATATTATAGTGGCAGGTATACCAAATTTGGTTGTCTATCCCGTCATAGAAGTCTAGAATGCTAGATTCATTTACCTCTTTGAGTGCCACCTGCCTCAGTCCATTTGGTGAAGTAGTTCTGTTGCTGTTAGAATCCACTTGTGTCCTTTGGCTTGTGTTTGGATTAATGAATCCAATGAAGTCTAAACCCCATTGCATGAATGACTGGTCAACTAATATTGGGTGCAATGGAAGTGCTACTAATATTTCTTTACCTGTGAAGAATGCACAATTCTTGCACCTCTTGATCCATGCATAACAATCACTAAACAATTTGGGCCAATAATAGCCAACCTTCATGATCTTGAGAGCTGTCACTCTTAGAGGAAAATTCCCCCCAGCTGATCCACCATGGAAATATTCTATCATTATCTCAATATGATTTGTCTTAATGCACCTCAGCAACACTCCATTGATATTATTTTTGAACAAGATGACCATCTAACAAGTGCATACAAAATAGCCTGCAATCTGAAGTGTCTTCTTTTAGCTTTGTTCATCTCTGGAGGGCATAGGCCTATTTGTAATAAGTGCATTATGTCATGGGTCCAACAAGGAGTGAGCATGCCACCATTTTCTTCCTGAACATCTCTTTGTTCTTGGCTGTCATGCAACATCAAAACAACATTCTTCTCTTTGCTTGCTTCAATTGATTGGCCCAAGGCCAATTGCTCACACAATCCCTTTCCTTAGACCAACTTGGTGACTTTGATCTCAATGTCATACTCCATGACATGAGTAATGAACCCTGCACGTTTTTCAGTTAGATCTTTGTTGAGGAGGAAGTCCTTAACCTCCCACATGAGAAACCAACAATTGAACCTTGTTGTTTGAAACTAGATGCTTAAATTTCTTCAAGCTCTTAATCACTGCAAGAACATGCTTCTCAATGAAGGAATACCTTACTTCATAGTCCTCCAAGCTTTGGCTAAAGAAGGCAATTGGCTGCTCTACATTTTCTTCGTTCTGCTGTACTAAAATTGTAGAAATTGTATCATCACCACCAAATGCATAAAGGATGAAATCTTTGGAGAAATCTAGGTTAATGAGAGTTGGAGCTTGTGAGATAGCTTCTTTGATTGATTCAAAACTTGTCTTACCTTTAGCTTTCCATTTGAATGCCACACTCTTCTTCAACATCATGGTTATTGGCTTGACAATGGCTGCAAAGTTTGGAACAAACCTTCAAAAAAAATTGATTCTTCCCAAGAAACTTTGAAGAGTCTTCCTGATGTCTTGGCAATGGCAGTGATCTTATTGCTTCAACCCTCTCTAGATCAATTACTAATCCATATTTGGAAACAATGTGGCCTAGGAGCTTGCCTTCATGAGCTAGGAAAATGCATTTTTTGGGATTCAAGGATGCCCCAAATCTTCTACATCTTTGGAACACTTGTCTTAAATGAAAGAGATGATTTGCTACATTTTTAGAAAACACAGTAATATCATCTAGGTATATTAGCACTATTTTTTTGATCAATCCCTTGAATGCCATATCCATTGCCCTTTAGAAATTGGCTCTGGTGTTAGACAGCCCAAATGCCATTTTTCTATATGCATAGGTTCCCCATTTGGTGGTGAAGGCTGTTTTGAACTGATCATCTTCCTTTACTGTGATCTGATTATACCCTGAATAACCATCTAGCAATGAAAACCTCTCAGAGCCAACAACAACCTACAAAATATGCTCCATAGAAGGAAGTTGGTAGTGATCCTTGAGGGATGCTCTATTCAAATCTCTAAAGTCTACACACAACCTCATTTCTCCACTCTTCTTTCTAACTAGGACCAAGTTTACAACCCAGCTTGAATGCTTGATGGGGAATATGATACTTGCCTTTATTAACTTATTCAATTCCCTCTTTAAGAGATGCTCAATTTGTGTGGATTGACTGGTCTTTGTTTTTTCCTGATGGGCTTAGCACTTGGATCTAGTTCAATTGTGTGTTGAGCTAGCTTGGGATTGAAACCTCTCAAGTCTTTATAGCTCCAAGCAAATACATCTGGGAACTCTTGACAAATTTGCATGAATTCATACCTTTCTTGCTTGGTTGCCACTTTACCAATTTGAAGTGACTTGCCTTCTCCAACTGAGATGGGCTCTGAATCTTCTCCCTTGACTTGGATATTTGCTTTCTCCTTCCTAAATTGATCATTAGGATTAAAGATAGACTCCAAATTCATAAGTCCTTTTGGCAGTTTGTTGGTTCTCAGCTGTACCACTTGATCACCATACTGTTGTTCTAACTTTTCCTGATTTTTGGTTGAGAACTCAACTTCTTCTTGCAGGAAATTGATGATTTGTTGGTCACTCTCAAAAACTTTCCAACTTACATTATTGTCTGGCACTAATGGCCTCAAAATCACATGGATGTTTGGCTACATTGTATCTCTTTTGATACTATCCACAACATCAAAATTTGATCCAACTGATGCAATCCTATCAACAGCTTGGTTCTCTTTCCTAGGGATGGAGTTGATGCCAAAGCCCTCAAAATCCTCAATGAGGTCCCACACCCTATTCTTATAACTCTTGAGAAAGTCATTGTTGGCAGCATGTTGTCCTTTAACTTGATTAACAATCATCTCACTATCACCAAAGACTTGTAAGTTTTTGATACCTCTCTTTATTGACCAATGCAATCCATATATCAAAGCTTCATATTTAGTAGTGTTGTTAGAACATGCAAACTGAAATCTAAAAGCTGAATAATACTTAATGCCTTGAGGTGAAACAAGCATAGCTCCTACTCCTACACCTTGTCTACTTCTTGATCCATCAAAGAACAGCTTCCACACCTCATTGTTATCTTTATGGTCTGGCTTGGTGATGTTAGGAAGAGGCTGATTTTCTTCATGCATGCAATAGACTCCTAGTTAAGATTCCTCTATTTCCTTGTAGGGATCAAAAGCATGTATCTTGTTTTCCCATTCATCAAGGGTCAAATATGGAATGCTTCCAACTTTGGTGTCAGCTTCATGTGTTCTTGGATAATCTTCTTGATCGAATGTTGAACAGTTGGCATTAACTGGGCTTGGAGTATGAGGCTCAATGTGAAAATTTGCAATAGGTTCGGACCTAATTGTGGCCTTAGCTCCATGCCTTTTCCTAAACAACATGTGTGACCAATCAGCATATAAGTAGCCTCCAATTTTATCTATGAAATCCATTGACAAACATATGGCAAAGAGTGGTGGCAAATCTATCACTGACACATCTTGCAAAACAGTGACATTGAGGCATGCATGCAAAGTAAGGCTCAAATATTTAATTACCCCAATTTTTGTTACTGTTGTCCCATCTAATTGCACCACCCCTTTGGATATGACTTCATATTGAAGGCCTAGATGATCAGCTATTTGCTTGGGCATCATGGAACTACTTTTCCCAGAATCAATCATACAATTATGTACTAGTTTATCCCCAATGATGAGTGAAACATAGAATGGAGGGGGCTTCAAAATTTTACCTTACTGTCCTCCATGATGCCCTCCAAGATGAGTAGCATTTGTGAGTACCTTCTCTTACATATGAGCTGGCTGATTTGAGGTTGACCAATTCTTCATGGCAGCTTGTAGTAGATCCCTTTGGCCTAGGATGGATAGTGACTCCCATATAGATATGTTCACATTTGTCTTCTTCATTTGTTCAATGATGCTAAATGGGGTTGAAACATCCCTTTGTTGCCCCTTAGTTTGCACATTCTTCTCTTGTACATGGGCTGCAACAACTGGTATTTGAGTTGGTCGAGAAGGTGGCTTGGGCTGTCCTTGCACATTTGGAACTCCATTTTACTTGCTAACACGTTGTGGAGTGATAGAAGATTTTGGATCACCTAGAGCTAATGACTGCCCTTCACCAATATTCCTCTTTTTTGACCATGTGTTAGCTGCTACACTCTGAGTAGGTGTTTGATTCATACCACAAAAATCTTCAGCCCGCCAATTCACAAGTCTCATTTGGATTTGTGTCTTGTTGAGATGTCCCTTGTTGTTGGTTTGTTTCTTGACTCACCTCACTCTCTACACCATTTTTTGTCACCATTAAAGCTTGGTTCAAAGCACCATTGACCCACATAGACTGGTTGTGAGGTTCATTGCATGGACAACACCAATCATACTCTTGAGTTATATTATTTTGCACTGGCACTAAGGCTTTAGAGGTAGATTCAACATTGGGATTATAGGGCTGAAATGGTCTATTGGAAGGAGGCCTTACTTGATTTTGATTTACAACTAGGTTGGGTGGCCTATTAAGGTGATATGGTTGTCTATTAGGATAATTTTGAGACTGATAAGAAGGCCTAAAACTTTGGGCTTGTTGTCTCTTGAGCGTAACCAGCTCATTACCCAAATTTTGTAATTGTTTCATAAATTCTTGAAGCTCATTTGAGGCACTAAAGGATGAAGTAGAAGTTTCATTTAAACTCTGATTTCTAGGAGCAGGAATAGGAGCTAAAGTAGGTGATTGACTAGTACTTGGGCTTTCCAAGTCTGGATATAAGGGCATAGGAGGCCTAGGTGCAAGTTTACTAGCTTGAATCAAACAATTCTCATCCCTAATGGTGATGTTGTAAGCTGAAAGTATAGTTGCACCTCCCATGGATTGTATCAACATAGAAATGTCAGAATTTAAAGCCTTGAGAAAGTATAAGAAAGCACCTTGAGCTGTTGGCCTCACTGCCAATCGGATTCTATCCCATGTCCTTTGAAATTTGAAATTGAAATCTGTTAGCTACTCATTAGGAGCTCTCTTAATAGTTGTCAGTTGCTCCAATAGAGACAAGTTGTCCCCCTTTTCTCCAAACTGGTTATGGAGAGCTATGCACAACTAGTTCCAATTTTAGATAGAGCTTGCCTCAAGGCTCTTGAACCATTGCAAGGCTTTCCCTTTGAATGAAGATGCCAACAATTTGACATTAATTTACATCTCAACAATCTCATGGATTGCACAAACATTAGCAATGTCTTTAACATGATCACCAGGAGTGGTATGATTTTCCCTAGTAAAGTATGGGATATTCTTCAATGTTGCAATTGGAATTAGGTTTTTTGCATTAAGAGCAAGTGGGCTGCTGCCAATAAAGTTGACATAAGGATTGGGTTGTGCCATTATGATTGGCCTGAGAATCCTTGTTGATTGGGTGAAAGGTCTACCAGGTGGGGGAGTTGATAGAGTTCTATTTGGTGGAGATGGAGACCTTTGAATCCTTCTTCCCCTTTCTCTTCTTTCTGAGGATGATTATAGATACTCATACAATCCCTCTTCTCTAGCCCTTGACCTTGTTTAGAATCTTCTCATGAATCTTCAAGCTTAGACTGATAAAACCAGCTGATTTTGTCCTTTTAGAGTCGCGAGATGTGTAAATCAAGGATCTTTTAAGAAAGAAACTTACAAAAATTACACATCAACTTTGTTGTAATGAAGATGAATACCTCTAAGGTCCCACCGGATGTGCCAAAACTGTTAGTGTAAATCTACACATGCGCTAAATGACCTTCAAATCTGCAGTCCAGAATTGGGTCATTTAGTGTGATTGCACAACATTGAGTTTTCTCCAAGGTGTGGGACCTCGCAAGGTGAGAAAAATCTCCAGAGAAAGTTGGTTCTTACCCCTCTGTTTAGGTGTATGCATGAATTTTGCAGAGGTTCAATGCTAAATCCTACTCTAAATTCCAAGGAGACAAAGATAAAAGATGCAAAAGGAAACAAACTAAGTAAAATGGTGATACACCAAAGGAGTGATGAAATTTTGTCTTACACTTAAACACAAATCATAGAGATGTAACACCAAGCATGCACAGATTGCCAGAATGTAATGAAAGACCATAAAACAATAATAAATGCATGAGAGGATTGGAAGATCATTCACAAAACATGCATTACCATTCCCAAATTTGATATCATGCATTACATTGGCAGAAAGGAAAAAAACATGTCACAGGTTCCATGGAATGTCTAAAACTCCTCAAATTCACTTTCCAAAGGGAAGAGGGGAGTCTGTAAGAACAAAACATCCAACCCTTTACAAATGAGAAAAAACTGGCTTTTAATGGTGAATCAGAAGGAGGGAAAGCAAATAATGTGGGAAAAATGGATTATGAGCTCAACTACCAATCAAATCCCTTCAATTTTACCTACAAAGTGATGGGCTTCATGCACAAACCCATACGCCAAAGTACACTACTCTATAGATCCAAAAAATGACCCATACTTCATTAATTTTGGTGGTTGAATGTCAGTTTTGTATTTTTTGCATGCCAGTTATGTTTTCTCATTTTTTATCCCACCAAAATCCACCAAAAAAAAAATTGAATATTCCATCATGTGGATAATTCCAACAACTTTCCAATGATATAAAAAACACAAAAATATGAGATCTGGATCAAAAGATATCAAAAGATATGGCCCTCTGAAGATTTAGGGCAAAACTGGCAAATTTAGGGCAAAAATGGGTTCATGGGCTGAAATTTGAAAATTTTCCTCTTTATTGAATTTGAGAAAAAATCCCAAAAATACCCTGCACCCCACCACTCCGATGCCACGTGGCACCCTCTGATTCACTGATGGAATTGTGGGCTCTGTCGACACTAAAATTTTCCTCCAAAATTTCCATTTCATTAATATATGTATTAGGAATAGGATGTTGTTAAGTGTAATTAGTAGTAGCGTCCGATAGAAGATAACGGCGCCGTCAGTACGGTGCCGCCAATAATGTGGAGTACGGTAACAGTCAAAGTACAATAGGAATGTTGTAAAAAGTAAATATTTGTTGTAAGTGGTCCGGTAATGTTAAAATGTCAAAGTTTGGGTAATTAGAGAAGTAGGGTCTACATGATTAGGAATTAGAAATATTATATTGGTAATAAGGACAAGGAGTGAGGTCATAAATATTTTATGTATTTTATTTGTAAAAAGTCTAAAAATGTGGAACCCATGTAAAATGATAAGGTTTATCTTATCTTAACAGATAAGCTTACATGTACAGATAAGAGTTAAGGTATGGAATATGATTCGTCAAAGTGGATTTCTTATCCTATCTTAGAGATAGGATGGATAAGCCTGGAAGTTCTATAAATAGAGAGGCCACCCCCCTCATTTAGCATAGAAAGAAGTAGTGAGAAATATTGTAGGAAGTGTGCGAAGGAAGCCATCAGTTAAAGGTGTGTTGAAGAAGCCATCAAGAGGTGTAATTGTAAAGTTTCTCCATTAGTCTTGTTGAAGTATCTCATGGGTGAGATTGTAACAGTTTCATGTTAATATTATAATTTGTTTTGATATTTCAGATTTGTCGTCATTTTGTCTTATCATAGTCAATGGTATTCTTGTGTTCAGTTGTTGTTTTGCTTCCAGATTACATCCACCAAACTAAAGGCTGTGCATTAGTAAATAATCATAGCATGAGGAGTTCCCGGTGAAGAATTATCATAGTGCCGGATTGCTGATGACAGCTCAAGCTCCACCTTTTTCCTTTGATTCCTCATCGGGAAAATTTCTCAAACTTTCCCCATGCCCCGCTTCTCCGAGACACGTTTCAGCTTCTAGTTCGGTGTGAAGGCATGGGCCAACCTTTTCCCCTTTGCGCTTTAGCCACTTTGGAAAAATTTCCAAAGTTCTTCCACCGCTCCGACCTGCGCCACTGATAGGACACGTGTCATCCCCTCAATTCTTGGCGGGCTTCTGCTCGAATTTTTTCCATTGACCCCTTTGACCCCTTTTCCAAAAAACCAAAATTTTCTCCGACCTCCACTACTCCACCCTACCACATGGCACCGTTTCATTGGCTGTGGCCTTGCCTTGGGAAATTTTCCCCAAAAAACTTTGTTGAGCCATAACTCAAAATTTACAAGAAGTTAGGAGGAAAATTTTACCTTTCTGGAAAGGGGAAGAAAAATCCTATCTGATGAAGCCATCTCTAGGAAATTTTGAGTGCTTTAAAGTTGTAAAAATCTTCCTGCAGCAAAAGGAAGGAAGAAAGAAGGCAAGTTAACCAAAACAAGCATGGGCTTATTTTGGATAACAATTCTTATTACAACAAAACAAAAAAAAAAATAGAAAGGAAATATAATCTAAAATGGAAATACTGCCTTATTATAAACACAAAAGAATCTATATTATAGTAGGGATTCATCCTACTCCCATTGAAGTAACCAGGAAATATGGCGCCATCCAGCACCTGCAATTGACATGTGTCTATTTCCAATATCTTAATTACTACGAATGGTCCCAACTAATGCACTTTCAATTTTCCAGGGTGGAACAGAAACTTTTAATCATACAGAAGTACCATCCATCCTACTACAAAATAATTGTTCCTGATATGCCTTTAATGTCAAGAATTTTTTCACACTTTTTTTGTCTTCTGAATCCAATGTACAATAACGCGTATTTCATCTAACTATGTAAATTTTTCTATGCACTCTTCTACAAATTTATCATCATCCAATCCTCCTGTGCATGTAATACGTAGGAAGGGAAACATAAATTCCAAAGGAAAAACTACCTCTTCACCAAACACCAACTGAAAGGTGTTGGGGTTAGCACACCGGTTGTACAGACAATATATCATATCTAAGCATACATGCAAATAAAAGTGAATATTCTACCAAAAGAATTATACAAAACAAGAGACATAAATCAACACCATATTTAACGTGGTTCACCCAATGTGGGCTACGTCCACCAAGAAACAAGCCAATCTATTATCCAAAGCTTTGACAAGATATATAATGAAGATTTACAATCTTCTCCACTTCTCAGATGTTCAATACATTCTTCCTTCAAGATTTTTATTCTTCACCAAGAATTCTCTCTCACATAATTATCTTGTAATTATGATCAATCCTCTCTTCTAAACCCTAGATTTAAGCTTTAAATAGCCATTTAAGACTTTAGGGCACTTAGCCATGCAATTACATTCATTAAATCTATTCCAATGCCAAAAATAGAAATAAATCTCAAGAGTTAATTAAAAGCTCGTCACACAGGTAACCGATGCCAGTTCTGCCCAATCGTCGTTGGTTCCAACTTGGCCTGATCGATGTCTGTGACACTCTAACCGATGCCGGTTACTATCAACTTCTAGCAAGTTCTATTTGCATGTTAAAACATGAGTAATTTAGCTCCATACTCAACAATCTCCTACTTGGAGATTAAATACTACATTATACCTATACATTACCATTCTTGGTTCCTCCTTAGCTTTGTTTCTTCCTCCTCAAGCCTCAAACTCGAAGACCAATAGAAGTGGATTGTAGCTCCAACTTCTCCTTTGCTAATGGCTTCGTTAGCATATCTGTAGGGTTCTTGCTTGTATGAATCTTTTCCAGATTCAACTGTCCATCCTCTAATACCTATTGTATGAAGTGATATCTCAACTGAATGTGTTTCGTTCTCGAATGAAATGTTGAGTTCTTTACCAAATGAATTACACTCTAACTGTCATTGAACATTTTACAATTACTTTGCTCATTTCCTAAATCTTCCATGAACCTACTCATCCATATCATCTCCTTGCTAGCCTCTGTAGCTGCAACATACTCTGCCTCTGTAGTAGACAAAGCCACAACCTTTTGCAATCTCAAAATCCAGCTAATTTTTGTTCCACCTACTGTGAAAATATATCCAGTAGTGCTCCTCCTACCATCTAGATCTCTAGCCATATCCGAATCAACATAGCCACGTAATGAAATATCTAAACCTCCATAGCATAACTGCATGCTAGCTGTCCCTTTCAAATGCCTAAGCATCCATTGGACTACTTTCCAATGCTCTTTACCTAGATTAGCCATATATCTACTCACAACTCCCACTTCCTGTGCAATGTCTGGTCTTGTACAAACCATAACATACATGAGACTTCCAACTGCTGAAGCATATGGCACTTGTGTCATGTATTTGACCTCCTCTTATGACGAAGGACATTGATCTTTGCTTAATTTGAAGTGTCCAGCGATAGGTGTACCAACAAGTTTTGAATTTTGCATATTAAAGCTTTCCAATACCTTATTAATATAAGCTTCTTGAGATAAATATAGTTTCTTATAAATTCCTGTCTCTATGTATTTGCGTGCCAAGAATTATTTTTGCAGCTCCCAAATCCTTCATTGCAAATGTGTGAGCTAGCTTTCTCTTAAGCTCACCAATGTCTTGCCTACTAGATCCTGCAATAAGCATATCATCCACATACAGTAACAAAACAATATAGCTCCCATTTTCAAGCTTCTTGAAATAAACACAATGGTCAGATTCACATCTCAAGTAACCATGCTCATGCATAAAACTATCAAACTTCATGTACCATTTCTTTGGAGCTTGTTTGAGCCCATATAGGCTCTTTTTCAACCTTCCCACTAATTTCTCCTTACCCTTGACTTCATACCCAAGTGGCTGCTGCATATAAATCTCTTCATCCAAATCACCATGAAGGAAAGCCATCTTCACTAGTTTCTCTAAATGTAAATCTTCTACTACAACTACACTCAATACAGTACGAATAGAAGTCATCTTAACAACAGGAGAAAATATTTCACTAAATTCAATACCTGCCTTTTGTGCAAATCCCTTTACTACAAGCCTTGCCTTGTACCTTTTATGTCCACCCTCTTCTTCCTTAATTTTGTAAACCCACTTGTTCTATAATGTTCTCTTTCCTGTTGGAAATTTAACCAAATTCCAAGTCTGGTTTTGTTCCAAAGAGTTCATCTCCTCATCCATGTCATGCTCCCACTGAACGTGATTTTTATCCTGCATTTCTTCTTCAAAGCTTTCTGATTCACCACAATCAGTCAATAATAGATAAAATAGAGAAGGTGAAAATCTTTCTGGAATTTTACTCACCCTTTGTGACCTTCTCACAGGAGTTTGGGGTACCGGAGTCTCAATATGGACCTCCTAGACACTAGTATCAACTTCTGACAGTGACCGATGCTGGTAACCTCTAACTGACATTGGTTCGGCTAACCGACGTTGGTTTTGATCCTTTGTAACTGTCGGTGGTTCATCTTATCGATGCTAGTCAGGGCCTAACTGACCACAGTTACTGTGTATTTCTGTAAATGTTTCTTTAAAACCCGAGAGTTAATTTTCATCAATATACTTCTCAATTTTCTCATCATTGGGTACCAAAATTTGATCCCTGTACATTCTCTTTTCATTCCATTCAACATCATGAATCCTAACAATTTTAGAATTCTCTAAATCCCAAAAATGAAAACTGAAATCACCAGATCCATAACCAATGAAAGTGCACCTCTTGGATTTTACATCCAACTTTTTTCTATTTTCTATATCAACATGCACAAAAGCTTCTGAACCAAAAACTTTAAGAAAAGAAATATCTACCTCTTTTCTAGTCCATGATTCCTCTGGTATTCCTCCATTTAGTGAACTTGAAGGGCCACGATTATTCAAATAAATCGTTGTATCAACTACTTCTTCCCAAAACTACAAGGGCAATCCAAAATGTATCCTCATACTTCTAGCACATTCCATGATTGTCCTGTTCATTCTCTCTACAACACCATTCTCATGTGGTGTTCTTGAAACCGTTCTTTCTCTACGTATCCCATTCACTGAACAATAATCATTAAAATCCTTGTTACAGTATTCACCACCATTGTCAAATCTAAGGCATTTTAACTTAGAATTTGATTCATTCTCAACAAGTCTTTCCATCTTGTAAAAGCTTCAAAAACATTAGATTTACATTTAATACAATAAACCCATACCTTTCTTGTAGCATCATCAATTAAAGTAACATAATACTAGGATCCACCATGAGAAGCTACCTGAGCTGGTCCCCACACATTTGAGTGTACAAGCTCCAATTTCTACTCCTTCTTAGTTGCCCTAACTTTGAGAAATCTCACTCTCTTTTGCTTTCCAAAGATACAATGCTCACAGAAATCAAGATCTAAATCTTTCAAATCTGATAACTTACTTTTAGCCTTTAAGATCTGCATTCCTTTTTGACTCATATGACTGAACCGATTATGCCACATGCATGCATCTGAATCTGAAGTAGATAATGCAGAAAAAGAATCAGTAATATAGATAGATAAATATAACATTCCTACCTTCTTACCTCTTTCCACAACAAAAGCACCCTTGGTGACTTTCCAAGAGTCTCCTGTAAAAGTAACCATGCAACCAGATTCACCTAGTTGCCCTGCAAAAATAATATTCCTCCTGAGGCTTGGCACATGCCTCACATCTTTCAATACCCATGTATTTCCATTCTGCAATTTTAGATGAACTTCCCCTTTACCAGTAATACTACAAGGTTCATCATCACCCAAATAGACATGCCCAAACTTGCCCTGGACATAATTTCTAAAATAACCCTTATTAGGGGTTGCATGGAAAGAAGCTCCTGAATCTAAAACCCATTATTCAATTCTACTATCAAAAGAAAGAATAAGATCATCTTGCATCACCTCTGATGCATCAAGATTTACCTCTTTACCTTTGTCTGGTTGTTGGTTCTCTTTATTCTTTCACCAACAATATTTCTTTGCATGTCTTTTCTTTCCACATTTCCAACAAGTAATTCCCTTAATTCTGGATTTAAATCTGTTATCCCTTAACTTTGATTTCCCATTACTCTTACTCTTGGATCTCTCCTTCTTCCTGCCCCTACTTTCTACATTCAAAGCATTTCCAGATGATGTTTCCTCTGTACTTTTCCTGTGAATTTATTCATTCAATATTATACTAACCACATCATAAAACTTCAAAATATTATTAGCAGATGTTGTATTACTAATAGCCATTACCAAATTGTCCCAACTATCAGGCAAAGAACATAAGAATAAAAGTGCTTTTACTTCATCATCAAACGGTATTGAAACTAATTTTAACTAATTTACAATAGATCAAAAATCATTCAAATGACTAGAGGTAGATTCACCTTCATTCATCTTAGAACTAAAAATTTTCTTCATTAAATAAACTTTATTTGAAGCACTGGGTTTTTCAAATAAATTAGAAAGAGATTTCATTAAGTCTACCATAGAATCCGCTTCTGTAATATTAGAAGCCACGGATTTTGTCAAGCTCAATCTTATAGATCCCAAAGCCTTTCTATCAAGAATCTTCCATTCTTCATCAGTCATCTTCGTAGGTCTAGACTTCTCATCCAATGGTAAGTACAAATCTCTCTGATATAGATAAGCCTCAATCTGCATCTTCCATAATTGATAATTTCGGCTGTCAAACTTCTCTACCTTGTATTTATTATCTTCTATCATTTTTGTAGCTCCCACTCAATTAGAAAACCCTCTGTGAGTAAATTTGTCAACACATAAAACCCTCAAACAAAGCTCTGATACCAGTTGTTGGGGTTAGCACACTGGTTGTACAGATAATATATCAGATCTAAGCATACATGCAAATAAAAGTGGATATTCTACCAGAATAATTATACAAAACAAGAGACATAAATCAACACCAGATTTAACGTGATTCACCCAGTGTGGGCTACATCTACCAAGAAACAAGCCAATCTATTATCTGAATCTTTGACAAGATATACAATGAAGATTTACAACCTTCTCCACTTCTCAGATGTTTAGTACATTCTTCCTTCAAGCTTTTTGATTCTTCACCAAGAATTCTCTCTCACATAATTATCTTGTAATTATGATCAATCCTCTCTTCTAAACCCTAGCTTTATGCTTTAAATAGTCGTTTAAGACTTTAGGGAACTTAGCCATACAATGACAATCATTAAATCTATTCCAATGCCAAAAATAGAAATAAATCCCGAGAGTTAATTAAAATCTCGTCGCACAGGTAACCAATGCTAATTCTACCCAACCGTCATCGATTCTAACTTATCCTGACTGATGCCAGTCATACTCTAACTGATGCTGGTTACTGTCAACTTCCAGCAAGTTCTATTTGCATGTTAAAACATGAGTAATTTAGCTCCATACTCAACAAAAGGGTGTGGCCTTATTCAACCATTTATAAGTTGTTCTATTAAACCATAACACTATTGATACCTTATCATCCCAATATTTCCTTCTAACATCACAAATATTTTTCAAAGTTTTTCCAAAAATATTATTAAAAGCTTCAGTTTTTCCATTCACTTGTGGGTGATAGGGGTAGTCTTATGGTGTGCCACCATAAAATGTACTGGTAGGATTATACTATTCTCATTCAGAAAATGAGTCCCTCTATTACTTGTAAGACTCAATGGACAGCCATATATGCTTATAATATTTTCCCAAAGAAATATAGTTGTTGTTGCTACAGTGCAATCCTTTGTATGAGGAACCTCTGCTCACCTTGTAAAATAATATGTACATGTGATGATATAGCACTCACCTTTCCTGTGCACAAGTGACGGAATGGGGCCTACAAATTCAATTGCCCATTTCTCAAATGTATTTACACTTGCTATATTTACAGGCTTACCTGTCCTCTGAAAATTATCACAAGCCTTAATGAATGCCTTAGTATCCTTGTACAATGTTTCCCACCATAGACCAACCAGTAAGATCTTGCACTTTGTTACCTCTCCTACGTAGTATCCTCTGATTATTCCTCCATGCACTTCCTCCATGATATTATTGTGTTCATGCTCCAACACACATCTGCGCAAGCCTTCATATCTACCCATATTATACAAATTTCCTCCAATGAGCTGATATGGTACTACATGGATAACAAGTCTCTTCTTTTCTAAAGTCTTTATTCCTTCAAGTGCAAGTCTACTGCGTAATAATATGGAAATATATTCCAAATATGTTGACGCATGGTTTAATCTAAACAAATGAGCATCAGGCATAGTATCCTCTATGCTTTGGGTATCCTCCCTATAACTAATCCTTTAAAAATGATCAAGTCTTGAATTTCTCTTACCAAACTTTACCATAACCGAGAAATCAAAATCTTGAAATAAGATAATCTAGTGATAGATGTGCCCTTCCAAAACCAGATTATTCACCAAGTAGTTTAATTCCATATGATCAGTATAATTATAAATGGTGTGGCCAATAAGTAATACCTAAAGTTATAAAGCACATAAATCATTGACAAGGATTTTTTCTCCGTAGTTGTGTAGTTCTACTTGGTCAGTGACAATTTTCTGCTTGTAAAATAGATGGGATGGTTAACATTACCTTCACCTAGTTATGTTAACATTGCTCCTATAGTTGTACTAAAAGCATCTAAATGAACATGAAAAGGCTTGTTCCAAGAAGGGAAGTGTACGATAGGCATGATGGTTAGCTTCTCCTTCAAGGTCTCAAAATCTTGTTGTTGTGTGTCACCCCAATAAAAATTTCCTTTGGATTTCAAAAACTCTTCAAGGGGCACAACAAAATTATCATAACCCTTAATGAACTTTCTATAATAACCAGTGTGTCTAAGGAAACCCCACACTTCACTCTAATTTATTGGCTCTTCTAGCCCCAAAATAACTGAAATATTAGCTAGATGCACTAGCAAACCTTCCTTACATATGATATGGCCAAGTAAAGTGTGGAAATGAGTTGCAATGATACAATTATTTATAGTCAATCAGATGCTCATTTGTCTACATCTTTCAAACAATCACAATGGTCTCTCACCAAACCATACATTGTCCAATCATCCAAGTAAACCTACAAAATATTGTGAATAAAATATTAGAATGCTTGAACCACTATGTCCGAGAACACTTCTCGCGCATTATTTAATCCAAAGGGAATGAAAATGTATACAAATATGCCCCATTCAATTGCAAAGTTGGTCTTTTCATGATCTCCGTGCATAATATTTACTTGATGGTAACCTAAAAAACATATCTGTGAATGATTAGATTTCATGCCCTGCCACTCCTTCCAAGATCTCTTCATTGAATGGCGTAGGAAAAGGATATATGACACATGATGCATTGATGAATCTGTAGTCAACACAGATCCTAATTCATCCATCCTTCTTAATAATAATTACCATGGGGATAATCCATTTAGATTCCTCAATAGGCTTAATGATATCTGACTTTAGAATCTTTTTAATTTCCTCCTTTACCTTCACGAGCAAGTTTGGATTCATCCGATAGGGCCTCTTCCTAACTGGTTATGCGTCGTACTTAAGATTGATCTTCATTTATCCCAAATAAGGGTGTATGCCCTTTAATTCATGATATCCCCTAGCAAATAGATCTTGAAATTTGCGTAATAATTCAATTATCTTTGCAACCTCAGGTTTAGACGAGTAATCACCAATAATATCCTTTTTAGGTGCACCATCAATCCCAATGTTCCCTTTCTTTTTTTCAAAGGCACATGGTATGTGTGCACTTTCTCATCTATAGAATCCATCACCTCATGTACACCTTCTATGTGCTTTATATTCAAGTCCTCTACTTCCTCATCATCTATGAGGTACACCAACTTTCCTTTCTCTTTTTCTTTCCATGTGCACCACAATTGTATCTTTTCTGTCTCTACCAAGTCCTCATTTTCCTCAACATCATATTCTCTAAATAACTGAATCATGAGCTCCTCTGCCTTCACATTATCCCCCAATGTGATGTGCCTCATAATCTACAAGGATTCATGAACCAATGGATTAGTAGAAAAATAGTCAAAAGTGTGAATAATACCTTCAGTTAGGTCACGCCAACTTGTTGTCTCCTGCTTCATATCAACATGTACATACCAAGCTTGTGTGCATCTACACAAAGTAAAATAAAAATTGTGTAGCCATTGTGATGGTGGCAAGGCATCTAGCCCCTGTATCCAATTCCTTTCACAATTTTGAACATGTAACATGGGAGAAGTCTTCTCATCATAATCATACACTAAAGAAAGAAGGAAGGTTGTTTTAAACAAACCTTATCAAGAATGCTACCATGATCTTGCACCATCTGAGTAAAATATCTCTATATGTCACCCATCAATGAGCTGCAATCCTGTGTAATGTGTATACCATCATATTCCTTCTGTCACCTTCATTGCACTATTGTTATTCCATCATGTGCAAGAACGACTTGGGATTCTCCTCTCATGTATACTTTGACATGATGGTTTTACCCAACCACCTGAATGTGTGCGGCCTTATTATCCTTGTCACTCTTCCATGCACCTCACGATCAACCATTTTGTAAGTGTCATGGGCCCAATTGTCACAAGCCACACTAGTGGTATCACTAAGAGAATACAAATCTTACCAATTAATCGCGCCTTCCTTCATTGGTTTGACATTCTCAGGGTCATGCACCATATGTGCATATATCTAATTAAGATCTTCTTCATTTATGGGTTCTATATAGGGCACAACCTTCATATCATCTAACAAGATCACAACTCAATCATCTTTGTTCTTAAAACTGATATACCTCTTGTTGAAGTGAAAGTTGACATTATTATCATAACACCAAGGTCATCCAAGTAACGTTGGGAAGTTATCTACTTCTGCCAGATCCAATAATTCAAAATCACCTGTAAATTTAGCTCCCTGAATAGTGATTGAAGCATCTTTTAAGATCTCAATGGGCATGTCCCTTGTCTTATTAGCCATATAAAATACATTTTAAGATGGAAGCAGTGGTGGCCTTCCCATTTGGTTCTAAAAATATAAGGTGAGAATATTACTTACCAACCATCCATTAATCACTACATTCAATGTGATATCTTTATCATACTCATGGTCCTACGATGGTAGGTTAGCATGAAGGATCTAGTGCTCCCTTTCCATACTTATGTGCAACATATTTTGTCATAACCATTCTCCCAATAATGGTATAATTTTATCCTATTTGAGCATTGTGCACACCTCTCTAAGATCATCAACATCTTTTTGTGGTAGCTCAATGTTTCTCGTGCATTCCCTCTCATGCACTTTCTCCTTCAAATATTGTATTTCCCCATGCAACTCCCTAAGGACTCCAATGGTCTCCTGATAAGCCTCCTTATGTTGGGATGCATCTGGATAATTTTCATGTACCAACTCTTCCCATCTGATGAGAGGTCTTGGCTTCCCTTATTCGCGTGCTTACATTGCCTATAAGGGTTGAATTTTAGGCTCAACTATCTTCTTAGGTTCCCACTATCCTTGCTTAGTGTTCTCTAATTTTATCATAGATGCTCCCTTGTAATTTTTATTGTTCCTACACGTGTGCATACAAGTTTGGAAAATCCTCCAATTTATGTTCCTTTCCATAGTATGCACATACCTGATTCTTTGGACACTTGCACTAGTAATTATAAGGCGATCCATAATTATAGCATGTGCCTCATGCAAACCTTCCATGACCACCATGGCCTCTACTTCTGTAACCACTTTGGAAGCCTCCATTCCCATTGTTGCATGCCTCACTAGTATTCCCTTATTAAGCATGCGAGCTACTTTCCACACTGGTTTAGCACAACCCTATTTCACATGCCTCATGGATCTAATCAATCAAAATAAATTTGGTTGTGTCACGGATCTGTGCATCACAAATTTTACAATACACAAAGACATTCTTCTGAATCATGCATTGCAAGAGTGGAAAAGTACAGACATCATGATTCTTATGATAGATCTCACAAGATCTCAATAATGCACACACATTCCTACACATATAGATATCTTTTGTATTTCCTTCCACCTCGCAATAAATACACCATAATCCATTGTGTGTCTCTTGGGTTGAATTGGCAGATAATTTTTCCAACTAGGTGGTCATTGCCATAATTTGAGCTTTAAGGAATGGGCTCACTGTAATGTCTACAGTCCTAGCTGCTTCAACACACATGGATGTTTCCAAGGCCTTACACAGATCAATGGTTTTCTTATGTGAAAGCACTCTTTGAAAAGGTGTTAGCAACCCTATAAAAAACCACTGTGCATGATAGATCTGATGGATTTCATATGAAAGTTTGGAAAAAAAATCTTAACCATGTGTCATATTCCATAATGCTTTCATACAAACCCTACTTATTATCCTTCAGCATGCTAATGCTCTATTGCTCAAACTCAAGGATACAAAATTCAACTACAAAGGATGTGCACAATACATCATAATATACCACTTTCTAATGTGGATCATATTCCCAATACCAATTGTTTACATGCCGTTGACATGTGGTCGTAAATTGATTTTCCTTTTGATCAAGATTTGTTATGTGCTTGGCTCTCCAGAATAAATCACACTTATGCACATGTTTAGCTACATCTTCCAAACCTCTATAGTCTGGTAAATAAAGATACATCTCAAATAAAATTTGAGGGGTATCTGGGGTTGTTGAGGTTGTTGTAATGGTTGATGTGGCCCTTGTCTTGGAGGGGGCCATATCTTATACCTATACCTCCACTAGGATTTCCTCCACATGGCAGGGGTTTTGAACCTCCTAAGCCTCCTGCCACAACCTGGGGACCTATAGAAGAACTGACTTGTGTCCCTGTAATAGTGTTAAACTATACACCAATTTTTTTTCCTATAACTCCACCAATAGTACTACTACTAATGGGTAGCACGTCACTGCTCTCTCCTATTGATGTACCAATTAAATTTTTTCCAAACAAACTTTGTCCAAACATGGGTGCAATTTTTGCATCCATGTGCACATCCTTAATCTATTGCACCTCTTGAGATGATACCAATATGTTCCTACCTATATCTCCTACCCAATGTGGTGATGTTGGATTTCCTTCCTACTCGCCTTCACTATGATGATCTTCTACAATAAATTCTAGATTCCAAGCACCATGTGCAAGGGCTAGGGGTTTAGGTGGGGTCAGATGCACACCAAAAACTCTCAATCTCTCCCCAAAATCTCTCTCATCTGATGCCAAAGGGGTCCTTTTTTGTGCTTCCCCAATACTAGAAATACATGATCATGTGGTCCCTCACCTTCTTGTAGGTTTCTCATCACCACTATCAGTCACCATTCCCCTCAATCTTAACACCTCTTCAACTACCCTCTCTCACACATCATTATACCTAAGCCATCTCTCTTCCCTCTCTGTCTTCCACTTAGAGTGATGACGTCCATTTTCCATTACCTGTCTCATGCCCCTGCATGCAGTGGGGTTTTATCCTGCCATTGGTAGGTTCTTCATCCTAATCTCAATCATCAAGATCATCATTTTTAAAGGTATCACCTATATGTATGATACCCTAGGTTCACACAGAAACAATAAATCTACTTCTTCTAGGAACAAATATGTTGAAATCACATACTCTAAAGTATAATTGTGCAACGTTCCTTCCCATCAACAATCTACATATCTTGTCCACGATTCATCCAAATCAACGAGCACTTGATAGTTCTCATGGATCTACAATTACTTTCTTCCTAGTCAGAAACCCTTATTTTAAATGTACACTGCTAGCCACTGGTACAATTCTACTAGAAATAAGTTAAATAATGTCTCATATAAGAATTCATAGAGGTTGTCTTACACCCACTTGCGCGCATTAAAATCAAGTCTAGTGTTTTATCTCTGAGCAAATGCATCCTAATCCTCATGCACCCATAAGTCAATATTCTCAAAAGATAACTAGAGTATCATGTGTACACCACATCCTGATGAGCAGAAGAAAAAGAGGTCTCGACAACATAACCAAAATGTAGTCTTTTTTTTACCCAATAATTAGCTAAGCGCATCGACACTTCACCCAAAAAAATTTAGAACTCTCACCCGAAGTATGCACAACCACCATATCCCTCATTTGTTCACTCAAAAGATGTGGTTAGTGTAACCACAATCATAGTAAACATTATAACATGTAAGAATGGAGATGCATCATACAAGTTTGGAAATGCATATAATAAGAAAGATTAATTAATTTACAAAATGATCAATAAATCTTGAATTCCAAATATACCATATTCATATATAGTAATATTCAATACCAAAACACAATTATCCATTGTAAACCCAATTGGTTACATAATAAACATGCCAATTACATTCATAGTGCAATTACATCCTTACACTAGACCATGTGTGCATGCAAGAATTGGCTACAGACTTTAGAATAAACTCACATACTCCAAAAGCTACACCCCCTCAAATACAAGAGTACCTCACTTATTTATACATTGTGGGGAATCACCCTTCACCGCTTACATGTGTTTTCCTAATAATAGATGTGATATTCTTAACGTGCATGCTTTTTACAACCTATTTAACTATAGTTCAAGCTATAAATAGATTGCTTTAAGTTGCTTTAATTATTATAAATAGGTTGTCTCCAAGCACCGCATTTGTATTTTTATGGATGTTATTTGTCCTATTTATAACCCTTTCTTGTGCACTACGCTAACTTTCTTTTTTCTATTTTTAGCCATATCCTAAAAATTAGCTAAGTCCTCATCTCTGCATGCATATGTGTGAGCCCTTGCACACTAAATTTTTCTTCTGCATTGCATGTACCCTTTGCATATTAACCTATTTATATTCTCCTCCCTTGTATGTATGTTTCCACATACAATCTTCAACTCTCACGTATGACTAGTACTTAGCAATTTTCTCCTACCAATACGTAAGACCATTAACTCAATCTTGAAATCCTGACCTATGCTATAACTATGTAAAATAAGTATAAGTCTGATTTTGATTCTTCATTTGATGCAAAAATGTTCAATAATGAAATATAACAAATGGAATATCTCAATGTAGCTCTTGAAACATTTTTTTATGAGTATGAATGTGAAGATGGGTCCTTCTCTTTCCTATTTTGTGAATAATATTGTATTCATGATGAATGGAATGAAAATGAAATGCTTAATTCTCCTATGGATGTATTCATTCATGAGGATAGTACCTCCATCATAGAGAGTGATACCAATGTCAATAATGATTTAGTGAGGAACATGACATGTATGGAGCAATTTATTGTTAGAGAGAAAAAGGCTAATTGTGAACATGGTGAGCCTGGTATGATCAAGAATTAGTTTTGTGGTATTGTTAAAATGAAGAATGTTAAATCACAAGTGTAAGTGAATGTAACAATGGATTGGCAGTCTGAAATGGAATTTCAGGGTAGTGAGAAAAGTGAGCTATTAATATTGATCTTCGGTTGCAAGAGGAGTCATGTTTACTTTCTCAAGAAGATACATGTAATCTTCTTCTTTTTAGATACCTAGAGACCTCGTGCAACACCCATCTTTCTCAAGAATTTGAGAAAGGGTTCATACTTCATTGAACCATTCAATGGGTTCGTAAAACAAATTCATTTAGTGTTATTCATACAAAAGTAACATCCTGAGAATAAAATTAATACAATGAAAGAGGGTTGTCCCCAACATGTACCATGGGAGATTTAGGCTATACTTCCCTTTTGGTTGTGTTTTTTTCCTATAGTTTGGTGTGTTTCCCTTTCCGTCATTTGTTTATTTTAGTTGTTCTTGTTTGTGTTCTTTGTGACTCTATTTTCCCAATGGATAAGGCACTGGTATACTCCCTCGCAAGATAGATGAGGTTCATGCTTGCTCTATTTTTCCTTTGTCTAATTTGAAATAATTCCCCGAGTAAGATATAGTTTTTGTCGTACTAAATGTATAGCATACAAATTTTGAAATTTTGGTCATGACAACCAAACCCACACTTGAAATCCCCTTTCCTAGTTAATGTAAACCTTTCCTCCTACTAGCATTTCAATTGTTTCATCCCCATTCTGGATGAGAGGAATCTGATATCATGATTTTTAATTTGTTTCATGTGTAGATAAGTACACCTAGCTTAATTCATGAGGGTACTGAGATCTAAGAAAGAAAAATGCTCCCGAAGGCTTCAAAAGGGCTATTTTTGGTCTTCTTGTCATAGGAAGACATCCTCTAGAAGTCTGCAAGGTAATAACTCATTTGGAGGTTGTTTGGGAGGGTAATAATATTATCTAAGGTTTCAGGAAGTTTTTATGGATCCCTGATATTTCAGGAAACTTTCAAGAAAAATTGGGTCCTTTTGGGCACGACACTAGGGAATGCATGTTTCAAAGTATCTATTCACCTTGTTCAACAAGTTTTGGAAGCCTTGAGATTTCTTGGGAAATTAAATAATAGGAATTATAAATCTAAAAAATCCTACTTCATGGTGCAATAATAAAGATATAATTATTGGGGTATAAAAATGTGGAAACTTGTCAATTAGTGTAGCATAAGAGTCTTTTTACAAGGTGTAACTTTCTCAACAAGTTTCAGACAAATCAGGAAGAGTTAGGATCCTAACCAAAGTTAAAATGGATTACATTAGACCCTCTTCATGGTACATGTGTCAGATTTTTTCATACTAATTATGGACTTAGATGGAAACTCTACCTACTAGTGCATGTGCATAGGTAAAAGTGGAAAATTGAATAAAACATTTCAAGCTAATTCATGTATTGATAATGTTGGTAATGAGCTCATTGGGTGCTTTGGAGTCAAAATAATATAATTTTGTCTCTTTATGCTCCATGTCTTTCTCCTAGACCTAAAAAAGCACTCCTTAGTCTATTTTCACATTGAGATTGATGACATCATCATAGTTAATCTACTTGGAGTAGAGTTTTGTAGTTTAGATGCCCCTTGTCCCTTTTTCCCTCAGTGTAAGGAGGCGTGGGGGACACCAAAATGTTCTCCCCTATGGAGTATTTGGTTGTTTCACTTAAGGTGACAACTTAAGTGGCTAGAAGATGTTATAAACTCACCTAACTTGATGTTTAATCACTTTTTCATGAAATCGAGACCCATTGCATAATTTTGGAGGATTTATGTCCCTTTTTCCCTTTGTCATAGAAAATAAGGGGATATGGGGGAGATAAAAAATTTCTCCCCCTATAGAGGCAACTTTTTTTCACTCAAAATGATGACTTGAGGTGTTAGAAAAGTGTTATCAATTCACCATTTTCAAAAAATCTAACCCCCTCCTCATGAGAGCCTCACCCATGGTGAATCGTAAAGATGTTTATGTCCCTTTGTCTCTTTTCCCCATATTTTTTAGGGTACAACCACACCTCCAATCTCCACTAGACATGGGTTAGCTAGTTTGAGTTTAAGGTGAGTTAAATGGAGCTAGTGACAGGGAAAACAAATTTGAAAGAGGTATAACCTCATACTTAGCCATTTGGTGTGTTGCATTGTGATTTTATCTTCCCCAATTAATACTTTAGTGATGTTATGCTAACAAAATTTCTTCATACATCCTCCATATCAAAACCCTTTTTGCTAATATATCCCAAACCCCATGTCAGTTTGTCATGAGATTTTAACAACTCATCAAAATCACCTTTCAAATGAATACAACCTTACATCCAATGGTGTTCTACATTATTTTTAATGGATTTTTTTCCCAAAATAAATACTCTTATTTTCAAATATGTGGATTTTTGGCGATTGAAATCATCCAAAAATTGGAGCAAAATATCCTTGTGAAATAACAAAAAAATTGAGACCACTTTCATTCCATTCCGACATCAGGAAGACCCACTTCTAAAAATAGTAAGCCTTCCCAAGCCTCACTTCTTATAAATATTAAGTGTTGTTAACAGTTCATTTTCAAAGTTTTCATTTCCCTTTAAACATAAAGGAAATTCAAAAGTTCCAAATTAAGTGACTGATAACTAAAATGGAATTCTCAAAATAAGGCTTACTAAAAATAGTAAGTTTCGGGATATTAGTTATGAAATAAAGATGTTGAGACTCTCGTGTTGAATAAAGAGCACCTAGGTAAGTGTGGAACAATGTCAAAAACATATATGGTGAATGAAAGTCTAATTCTGGTAATCCTTATTGTGAATGGTCTTTCTCAATGCTTTTAAATCCCCACCTACAACAATGTGGTGATCAGCTCTCAAAATATTTCCTCATAGGAATAGACATGGAAAATTTCCTACTTGTAAAGGATAAATAGTTGAATTGTGGCTCAGGTGGAAGGGAATCCCTCTTAGTTCCCTAAAATTGGTCTTAGATTGATTCTCACCTCATCAGATGGGTTGATTAAAATGGAAGCATTATTTATTCAGCCTATATCTCCTTCACCCATATTAGATAAGAGGATTTAGTCTTGTATTCCATTATGTCTCGTAGATCACCATGGTCATTTAGTGAAAGGATCACCAAGATCACCCCATGTAAGCAAGTTATCTCATTGTGCACACCAGGTGAATCAAGTGCAAGAAAGATCAAAGAGACATGAAAATATTTTACAGACTAGACTGTTGGTTTAAGTGGAATAAGGCTTTTCTCTTGGTTTTGGTGGTCTACTGATCATGGGATTCTCACTCCTTCTCTCAGGGTACTTGACTTGGTTATGAAAGTTGAATATTTGAGGAGTCCCCAAAGAGGAAGTAGATGACAAAATGAGTACACTATGATTTTTCATCATGTTCAGGAAGTGGTCAAAGGATTAGGAATTCACTGGGGTGCATATCTACAAAGTAACTTAGAGCTTCTCCATACTTCTTCAATTCGCATCTCTTCTCTCTCCATTCTATCCATATACTTTCTAATTCTCCATTGTAAATTGTAATTATCCATATACTTGAGTGACCATTGTAATTTTTCATTGTAAATTTCCATTTTTCATTAATAAGAAAGGGGCTTATTTTCTTTCCTATAGGAATGTGAAAGGTCACAAGTGGTGGGAATATGAAAGGTCATGTGGGGGGTAGATGAAGAGACAGATTGCAAAGCTATAAATTAGAATGTCTTCTCCATTCCAAAGGGTTAGTTTGTTTTTGTTGATATCTCCCATTGTCTTACTACAAGAAAGAAACTCCAATTCTTCTATCTCCTTGTCTTATTTTTTCCTCTCCATCTCAACTTACTCCATGAGATGGTTAATTTGCAATATAATGCAAATAAACTTGGATTTACTTGTGTTTTGTTCCTCTTTCCTTGACATGGTGTCTTCTCATTGTTAACTTGGAAATATTCTGGTTTTATGTCAATAAACTCATCTTGTTATTTATTGAGTAACAACACCTTCTCACTTTCCCCCCTCTCTCTATACACACATCTTTTCTCCACCTCCTTTTTGCACATGGGTTTAGTGGAGTATTCATGTGTGATCCTCAGTTGAAAGGCCACCCAAAATGGTTAGATTAGTGTATAAATTTCCTATTTTCAATAAATGTATCTGCCCCATTCCTAAGCAGAGGGACCTAGTTCCAGAGCGTTGGTGAAAATCCTTAATTTTCCCTTGTGAAAAATTATTCACGAACATGACTAATCACCCCCAATCCTTTAACAAGATCGATAATGCAAATATTCAAGTATAAGAAAAGAATAAGAAATTTTCCCTCTATAAAATAAACAGGTGTATTCCTTCCATGTTTTTCATCTTTTCATTTTGCTTTGTACAAATGTAAATCTTATATTTTACATTTTAGTTAAATTTCAACTCTTTAATATGGACATTGACTACACTTTGTGTTACAGGTTTTATCATAGAGTGTGCCAACATCAACACAACAATACTCTCCAAAAAAATTCCAAGCAAAGACAAAATGTTTCTACAAACTCAGATATCTTTTCCTTTAAGCATGTAATTTTCATTTCATACTTGAAGGGGGGGAAATGTAAACACTCAAATTAGAAATTTTCATTGTTTGAAATTGTTTGTTTTCACAAAACACTCTTGTTAAGATAAATGCAACCTTTCCATTCCCACTTATGGCATTCTTAGGTCTCTTTTCTAGGTTATTTATCCTTGCACATTGACATGTCATCAATTTATGAGAGAACAATGAATAAAATCCATAGATAAACATCAATTGAAAAAGTAAAAACTTCATATTGCATTTTTTCCATCCTTGGGAAAGGTTGTTGTATGTCACTATAGTGTGTTTTCATTGATATCAAGAGTTCAGTGATGTCATAGGCTGTTCAAGGGGTTCAAGTGTCTTCCCAAGTTGTCCAGGTGTCTTCATGAGGTGTCAAGTTATGATGATATGGATTTGGGCATCTAGGTGCATGGTCAAGCAAAAAAGGTATGTGAAGTGTCCTCCCAAGGTTGTATGAAGAATCCATAAGGTAAAATATGGTCCATGAGATGTGTGTGAAGTGGTTTTGAGTCTATAATAAGTCCACATGGTAAATTCATGAAGAATCAGGTAGCTCCACGCTTAATCCTAGTCCTAAATCAAGTAATTTATCATGAAAACATGAGAAATGGATAAATTTAGAGCATGGAAAGCATGGATAGAGAATTATGATCTGGAATATCATGCATAGGATGAGTATTAGGTCAAAAATCAGGCTTATAGGGCATGATGATGGTCATTCTAGAGCTTTTCAGTGAAGGCACACCTAGTAGGTAAGTGAGAATGATGATCCAAGGTATGAGGATATAAAATAATAATCAAATTAGCATAATATTATGGTATATTATGTGTATAGGGATTCAAAATTACCTAAGGCAATGGTTTGAGCACTTATATAGGTCTATATACCACTCTTGATTAGAACTAGAGAATAAATGTTGTAAAAATGAGATGGTTAAGATATTTTTAGAGAAAACCATGATAAATTGGTCATTTTAAATCATGGAGGAAGGATTTTTTAATGTGTGGTTGAAATTTGAGGACCTAAGAAGGTGTTTTGTGCAAGTTATTCAAGTTTTACCAAAATTGGGTTTTTGAAAAATGCAAACTGAGCACCTTAACTTCTTAACACTCAAGAAAAATTATCAAGCCTCCTTCAGATAAATTATAGAATCAATTTTTTAATATAATTAAAATACTTATATTTTCAAAAACTTTGAGGTCAAAATGTGGAAGTATAAGAAAGTTCTCTTTGTTTTTCTAACAATGTTTTTCTCTCTCTAAACCTCCTTCTTGAATCGATAGGCATGAAATGAGTTTAATTGTCTCCAAAACACTTGTGCAATTTGATTAAATATATAACAGTTTAATAATAATCCTTCCAGGTCCAAAACAACTTACTTGAGATCAAATTTTCTTTGGTGAAGTGGTGCAAATTCCTAGTTTTCATTTCTCTTAGAACTGTACTATATGTCCAGTCTACAAGTCTGAGAAAATGAGGTTGTTTTATGTGTTTCCCTTCCTAAATATTTATCACAAGTAGTTATATATGGTGTATATATCCTATTTTATATATTGGTGGCATTGAATGATCATGATAATGAAGGTATGCTAGTGATAAGACTCCAAGTTTAAGACTAGTATGTGGTACTTGAGAAACTAGTTTCACACAGTCCTAGAATTGGTTGATTTTCATGATGTTTTCCTTTAGTTGGTGATTTATATTTTCATGGTGAGTTCTAAAAGGATAAATGATTCTCAAAAAAATCATTGGATTCCTTTTACATATATTTTCACAAGTAGAAAAGTTATTCCTTGAAGACTATGTTTGTTTATGACAGTCATGAAGGAATGTGACTGTGTTGTTAAAATATTGAATGCATCCTAACATTAAATTGATAAGAAAGCTTGAGGTTTTTTAAATAAACTCCGATAGAACTATTCTTCACCTCCATTGACATAAAAATAAATAATAATCTGTTAAATGGCTTCAAAGGCATGACTAGGGTTTGAAACTTGAAACCCTCACCACATACAATTTTGGGAGAACTAGCTCATTTGATCTTGTTGACATGCTCTCAGATAAATCAATGGACTTAGGAAGTTGTGTAGTGTCCTTATCCTTATTAAGATATTATCTTTAAGACATGGCTATCTGAGAAAGGATGTGAGTTAATTAAAACATTGAAAATACAACTCTGTTATGCGAAAAATAATATGTCTTTCTACAATGCATGATTTAGAAGGAAATTGTGAAGTGTCGTGTTGCTTTGACAATTGTAAGTGATCTAAAATATATAAAACCTTCCTCCCAAGCTATGGAAATCATTGAAAATATACACTTTTTAGTATGCCAAGTCATGCAAGACTGTGAATCAGAGCCACCTGAATTGTATGTTGATGATAGTGAAGATGAATGTACTAAATGCTTCTTGCTCTATTTTTTTAAGACCTCCAAGCTCCTACTATTGATGCAAACACTTGTAAACCTAGTTTTCATGAATTGCAATCTTGATATGTTTTGTTAAAACTCTTCTCCTTCTTGATTAAAAACGTATATGACCCGCATCCTTGCCCCTAATGCACTCTTATGTGCTCAAATGAATTGCGAAGAAAAAGTGGTGAAGTAAGAGGTTTAAAATTTTTATAAAGATTATTTGATGCTCATGTAATTTCTATGAATGATCATGCCACTTGGATTGAGGTTTTAAATGTATCATAAAATCTGTCACTTTCCAAAACACATGACTTAAAAATTTCAGCAATTACAAGAGGATAATTTGCAGAGGTCAGAGGGCAGGGTACATGTCTGACGAGTATGTACTTGTAACTGAAAATTATGAGATGCATTCAAGACATCAAAAGGAAGGTTTTACTTGAATAATTTTAATATCCTTGCACGTATGCAATAATTATGAAGTTGAAAAGACCTTGAATTTGAAGAGAAAAGGCCATGTTGACAAGTTATTCTTGTTTTCTAATAGCTCATTTTTTTGTGCATGAGAATGTTGTTGAACCTTGGGAGAGATTTCCTGCTATGTGTGAATTGTAGAGAAGAATAGAGAAGATTTTGTTGATGTTGATGAGAGTAGAGTGCTAGTTTTAGAGAGCAAGAAGAGTGTAAACGTGTTGAAACTATGGATAATTAGGATAAGAGAAGAGAAGAAAGGTGAACTGAAACAATGATCACAATATGATGATGTAAGTAATCAGGTGATGAAGGTGATCAAAAATTATATTAAATTTTTTTGAGTTATTACTTAACAATTTGGAATTGGGTGCTTCCCTACAAGTAGGTGCTTACAAAATTGTCAAGTGGGTGCTTGGCTTTGTAGTGGAATGGGTGCTTCAAAATTGGAGTAGGTGCTTCAAGTTGAGTGGGTGCTCAACATATTATGAAATCATTGTAACTTTATAGGAAAAAATTTCCAAGCTATTTCTTTGGTTTCAATGGGTTTTTGTCCCTTGAAGGGTTTCCCACATTAAATATTTTCTTCCTATGTGTGCATGTGTGGTTGTTTCTCTTTCTCTCATGGTTGAATATTCATGCTTCATCATGGTTAAGATAATTTAATTTTGGATGATTAAAGAACTGTAAATTGTTTCAAAAGTTTGAATAAGCATTGATTCACCCCCCATCTCAGTGCCTAAAATTCCTAACAAAGGTTGTATAGTTTGGTCAGGATTTTATATTCGGTCATGACCAACTTGTACGGTTTTTCACCAACATGTCCTCCAAATTTTATTTCAATTTCATATTATTTGTTAGGTCTTTTACTCCCTCTGGGTCATCCTTTCTTCAATAAATCACCTATGAAACCCTACATAAGAAATTAAACACTACCTCATATTCCAACCAAGATATCTTATGGAACTACATTGATATAATCACTTTCAACACTTGAAAAAGGCACCCAAGGCTCCTTAAATCTCACTAAAGTACACCTATAGTCAAGGAAACAATCACTATAGGACTAAATATTCTTACCAGGTCAATGATTCATCCCACCTCATCAACAAGAACTTAAGCATCCCTTCTCAAAGTATTTTAGTAAGAGATAAACTCAACTTAAACATTGTCAAAGAAAACTTCCAAATCTAGTTGCATTAATTCAGATATCACATGTTAGGTGGATAATTACATGTAGTTTGAGGCCTCTTTAGAATACTTCTAAAATCAATGGTGCACGAGGGTGATAATAACCCAACTAATATTTGTTATGTAGAGTATCTCACCCATGGTTAGAGTTTAAGACCTCATTTAGGATGTTGAGAGAGTTTCATTACATGATCCACAACTAGGGTCTAAAAATGAAAAATATTTTGAGTTAGGAGACAATCTCAAGAAGTTGCAAAGATAGAATCTAAGTAGGTTCAACACCATACAATATGTCCCTTTCAGAAGTGTACGGTCCTGCACCAAGTCAATTTCTAGTCACAATTCCATAAATGAAGCATCATTATTCCCATATCTCCCTTTTTCAATAGTTTACCCACCCAAAACTTCCCAGAACCATCTATAATCAGCTAAGTGAACTCACCCTCTTGATTTTTTAATTGTATATCTTATTTAGTACATTAGTTGTAAGTATTAATGCATTGTTTTGATATCAGTAATTAATGTTGGAAGTTAATTAATTTTTATAATCTCATGTATCATTTAATGTACCTAATTAACTAACATTAGGTTTCACACAATATAAATAGGGTGTAAATAGAAAATAAACATGGCTATGCACCAAAAAGTGAGTGGATCACTCTTCTTATATGGGACAAGGAGAAAGACGAAAAAAAATAGTTCCTAAAGGAAAATGTACGCCATAATAATCCTTCATTTAAATATAACTCTACCACTCAACCTATATCATAAACAATGAATAAAAATCTTTAAAATAATACACACAATAAACCACAAGGATGGCAGAGGAGTAAGACACAATAACACAACTATAAAGGGTAGATCTAAGCTACAATGAGAGATGTATTAGAGTATTAAGTATACACATTTTATCATACTCATGATACAAGGCATTGATGCATTTGTAAAACTAAAAACCAAAGGTTTGAGCACACATGAAGATTAGTTTTCAAAATAGAATAGTATATTTGCATTCAAAGAGGAGTAACCAATTACAATATGCACAACTTGCATTTGTAGAAAAGGGAAAGAGAGAATAAGAGAAGAGGATGAGGAATATGCTAGAAAAATATCTCATATCTCATGTTTATATCCTTCACAATGATCATGGAGCTCCAAAATATTCTCAACTAAAAATATCTACCCCAACATTCTTGAAGCATATTCAAGGTGATCTACATAGCTGGTAGAACAAGCCAAATTGAAAGAAGAATCGCTATGAATTACAATGATTCAAAGTAAAAATAAAATAGAAGAGGACACTTATGAATTCTCATAAATCTTAAAAAATGAATAATACTTAATCAAAATTCATTCCATATCAAATTATTCCTCAATATATTTTCAACTAGACCAATTTTATTTGATTTGGAGTTGTGGATCAAAAGTTATGACCATTTAAAACTGCCTAGTTCATTTTGCACAATTGATGGCCATGATGCCATCAATTTTAATCTCGAGGAAACTTTTTCCACTTGTCTCATCCTCATTGGTAATATTTTTCAATGATTCCCACCCAAGTTTGAAGCTATATTTCATGTTTGTTTTGGTTATGGGCTCAGGATCAAGTCAGAAATGTGAGAGACAACCCAGAGACCGTTAAATTCAACATAGTAGTTACATACACCATGTGTCCTCTTCATATTCATTATGGGATCTATGATATATTTTTCTTCATTATTCCTTTCCTTGTTACATCTCAAGTGTACCGAGAACCAAAATACCATCACTAGTGCCACATGGCACCATTTTTTACTTCGATTTTATTCCACGTGGAACCATGTGATAGGTGTCACGCATATTGATTTTATTTTCTATGGTAGTTTGGGATATTTCATATTTTTGTGTTGTATCTAATATTTTTCTTGATCTTTATAGGACTTAGACTCTAACAATTTGTAAATATGGCACCCCATGATTGATGTCACGTGGCCCAATATATTTTATTCTAAATTCATAGGGAACTAAGTTTTAAGGATTGTGCCACATGACATAATCCCAGTTATCCTCATTCTTTCATTTTTCTTAATGTATTAGCCAATTTTTAATTTAGCCAAAAGGTAAGGTAAATGGAGCATTTTCTCCATTTACTCGATAAATTTATTTTATATCTAAACACCAAGGGTGCATCTTTCCTTGTGAGTGTGGGATGAATCCCCAAGTTTAAAACATAAGGTGACCACCATGCTAATATTTAAGCATATAATAGTTAAATAGGGGGAAAAAAGAGTTATCCAAGGATTAAATTTTGACTTATAGGTGATTGAGGGTGTTAAAAAAAATTGAGGGTAGATTGTAATCTCCATGAGGAAGCTCAAAAACCCACTCATAAAAAAATTAGATAGAAAAGAGCGCCCAATAATGTCCCAAATCATCTATGAACACCATTAATGAGACAAAACTAACTACAACTTCCATCAAAGATCTCAAACTAACATAAAAGTAACTATGAATTTTTTTCTACCTCTTCAAATTGAGAACATGCTGACACAAAATGGTGGAGACATGGAGGAACTAAAAGATTTATTGCATGCGAAAGGGAAAGATTGGATTCATCAAGGGTCGATTGTGATTTGTGTAACTAGCTCAAGAATGTCACAAACCTGAATGTGAAACTATGCAGATCTTGGATCCACCTCATAATTACAATATCTTATCAAAAACAAGATTCTAAAACACTTTAATGTAGATTGTGAAAAAAATGTAAAGCTAACACCCATTGCAAAATATGTACATAACATAGGTGATATCTCAACTAAAGTGTAAAGAAGAGAAAAATGAGGAGATAATTATCCAAATATTTCAACTCTTCCCAAATCCTCTGTGCATAGTTGTGAACCTTTTCAGATAAAAAAACAAAAGAGAGATCATGAAGCATGGAAATTATGTGATAAAACATGACAATTCATTATGGTTTATCAAAATGAGTAGGAGGCTCATTTTGGAAACAATTGTTGTTTATAGCAATTGGTTATCAATGTTATGATACTTTTATCGAGTAACTTGTATACAATAGAGCTAGGTGTATCTATATCATGTTGTATACTGGTATCATTAATACCTGAAGGAACCATTGAATGGGTGTTATGCATTTTCTTATGTGAATATTACTCTTCATCATGAGTTGAATGAATTGCACTCATTGACATAAAAGTATAAGAATAAGTATTTGAGGTATGGGTTCCTTACACATAAGGATGTCCATGTAATAACTCCTTAATGGAATTAAACGTAAGGGTCTCATATATCTTGGGATGGCCATAAAATGTACCCTCTTCATAAACCATTATTCTGACTACTAATTGAATGATAGATTCAATCAGTTTGTCAAACATTGATGAGGGAAAAGGAGTTAGTAAACCTTGAGTAAACATGTGATATTATTCTTTGAGACTTGGATTGAAAATCTATTAGTGTACTAAATATGTGAATCAATCTAGAGAACCTTGGAAAAACTCATTAGGTTGTTGGAGAAATGTTTCTAAATGTTCAAAATAGTAATGAGTAGTTGTATGTGATTAAAAAGAATGAGGATTAGTTCTTGTAATGTGATATAGATATCAATAGATACGTCATATAAACCATGAAACCATACTAAAGTAAAATTAGTGAGACTATGTGGGAATTCCTTGAGTAATATTATATCATTATGCATGTATGCTTGTAAACATTTAACAAAGTGGTAAATGTGTTGAGAGGAATCCTCTTTCCTTTTGAATAGTGTAAATTTGGGCTTATGAAATTCAAATGGGAAAGGATCATTATAGAAATTCCACATTATTGGTTTGTTATAAATATAGTTATCATTAATCCAACTATTTAATGATTTACAGGGTAAGTGTAGGTTGTTAACTTCACATTGTAGTTTACATATAGCTTGCATCATAGATTCGATTATTATTTTGAGATACTAACAAATTGAAAAGACATGTCACATGGTGAGGTAGACTCTAGAAGTTCATCACAAGACCTAAATACACTAAGGGAATATCTATATCATGTGTAAATTCAAAGGACTATCACTATGAAAAATTTCATCATATAATGTTCCAAAGATACATTATTTTGACCTAAAATATTGTAACAATTTAAAGCAGAAGCAATATTATTAATTATACAAAAAAATTGGTAAAACAAATATTTTCAAAAGACATTTCTATTATTGTTAAGAAAAATATTACTATCATGGAGATCTACATCTATATTTTCACCATTAATAATGTCGTTTACATTTTAAACCACTAGTATGATCTTTATGTTAGAATGGAAATCACTAGTACATTCAGTTTCCCAAGTGAAAGGATTGTTATATTCATCAAAACACTCATCATTTGATGTAGGTGAGGGTTTATCATATAATTATGCCTTGTATAAAAATTCACTTATGGCATGTGTCTCATCTATAAGTGCATCAAATAAATTATTGTTAGGAGGGGATTCCCAATGAATTAGGGAAGAAATGGTTGGTAAAGATATATTATAATAAAAGAATCCTAAACCCTAATAATGCGAAGAGTATATCATAAAACTAGATATGAAATTATAACCCTAAGGGAAATAAAATAAAACCCTGAAGATGAGACATGAATCCTTAGGCAAACATGTTCTAAAAAAAAAGTGGGTTCATTAAAATATAAACTCAAAACTAAGGTTACTCTAATTAATATATTTACTTATGTGTAAAGATGATATAGATTTATAAATCCAAAAAAAACGTAAATCCTAGAAACATGTAATGATCAAATACAAAATATGCAAGCTCTAAAAATATAATAAAGAAAAATATTAGTAATTAAGAACATATTCACCGACAATAGGCTATAATGAAGTTAAAATGATATGAATCTAAAGGATTAAGTTGTGAAGAGTGTCGCTAAGCCACTTGTAAAATTTGGGATTTGGAAACTAAGTGCAAGGCAAGATTACTTGAATGACACAAAAATTTCATGGTAATTATGTCCTTTGTGGATGATTCTAGCCTCTAATACTCTTATTTGAATTAGGGTTTTGGCACTTTATTTTTTTTGTATCGAGGATTTAGATTCGGTATCACATGTTTGCAATCACACTTTTGTGACAGGATACAAGATTCTTATTTGTGAAACCCTAACTCTATATTTTCTCAAAGAGATGAAAAAGGGGATAGTCTAAAGCGGTCAAGATTCCTCAAACTCTCACTGAGTTTAGAGATGCATACACAAAAATAATATGAAAAATCCTTATATTTATGTAGTTATCCCTCCTAGTAAGTGTGTGATAATATGTGATATCATTAGGGTGTGATAGGAGTGAAGATGGAAAAAAAACCTGAAATAGAGGAGGGTAAAATAAACTACAAAACAATTCCATCATCAAGCTACAAGGCTTCAAGGAGAATATGAGAGTAAGGTGTAGGGTTTATAATATATAACAGGAAATGCTTGATTAGAAACCCACTAAATAATATATGTTTTTGGTATTAGATTATATTTACAATATAAGCATGACGGATCCGCTATTACTGTTGAAAGTGTTTAAAATATAAGAGTGACCCAAAACATGTCACCCATCTTGTATAAAACAAGGTGATCTCATTAAAGATCAACATAAGGGCCACACATGTGAAATATCAAATGTGACATATGAATACGAGCTATATGTGTGATCTTATCTTAGAAACATGATGCAAATGGTGTAAAACACATGAGCGAATGTATGAAGCGGTTTGTAATCCTTTCTTGAAGGTGTAATTGCAAGTGAATCTTTGGAAATAGTGGGAGTGCTGGGTGAAATTGAATTCTCAATAAAGATAAGGGATTTTCACTGGAGTTTTTATTTTAATGGTTTTCCCACTTATATCTTGTGTCACTATGTTCATTTAATTTTTGTTTCATGTTGTTGACACTCTATAAGCTGCAATATAAACATCCTAATAGGTGTTTTAATCACTACATTTCATAAACTATAATTCTTGGCAATTTAATGTGGTGGATATATAATTTGTAACATTATCTATTCCTAAATTTTCTAACATGGTATCATAGCTTTTGTTTATGCATGTGTAGGATATATTTAGTTATTTTTTATTATAGGTGTGAAGAAACTTGAAGAATTTTTAGATCTACGAAACTCGATCTTTCTTCATGGTTTTCTTCAAATTTATTAGGTGAAAACTCCAATTCCCGCCAAATTATTTGAATGTGAAGGATTTAAATATTTTATATCTTTCTCAAAGCCTTCTTATGTCTAGATATACATTCTCTATCATCCATAGTTTTCCTTTAAGGATTTTCGGGCATTTGAGGCTTTTTGCAGGCCTTCATGGAAAATTTGAATATTTAGTGGAATTTTTGAATAGTAAGAAATAAATTATGTCTTTCAAGGCCTTTTCTAACCCTATGTGGCCTTTTCACTATCTTGTGTAGCATTCTTAGCCCTCTATGGCATTTTCTTAGCCTTTCACATCCATCCTCACTTGCTTCACACTTTTCCTTATTCCACAACACAGTTTAAGTTCTTAGAGGATTATTTTGATATCTTATGGTGTTTTCTCATTCTTTTTTGGCATTTTTAGCTTTGCAACCTTGTTTCATGTGCTGCGCTGCATCCTCCTTTAGTCTTGCACACATTTTCTAGACTTGTGCAAATTTTTTAGTCTCTCGTGCATTATTATGAATTTTTCCTATCCGCGTGTTGGCATGTAAAATTTCATTGCATTTTCTATGAAAACCCAATTGATTTTTTTTTCCTTTCTGGTAAAACTGGTTAAAACTTCCCAAATTACCTAAATTGTCAAAATTGTTCATTTTCAAAGATTTAATTTTGGGAAAGGTTTCAAGAGCCTCAGATTATTTCAGAAATCTTGGTTATAGTCAATGGAAAGGTAATAGAGTCTTATCCATGATGATATGACTTAGGAAGCATTCTAGAAAATTTTGGATGGTCTTGGGAAAGTTTTCCTCACATGCACTTTTTGAGAAAAATGAGTGTGCAAACTGTGCTAAAGATTCAACTTCAGTGGAATGTTTCATGATCCTTATGAATTGTTGGGAGATAATATCATAGGAATTAGAAAAATTTTATATCCTTCTTCATGATGGACTAAGTGTGGCAAAGTTTTGAGAACATAAAAAGGAATAAACTCTTCGGACATTGATTTAAGGTGGCCTTTTTACACTGGATTTTTGCAAAAAATATTTTGAGAACCTAAGGAGGATTTTTGAGCCTATAAAAATATCAAGTGGGGACATTTTCAATGTTATTTGGGATCCATAAGTTGGTTTATCATGTACTTGTTGGAAACTACTTTTGCAACCCAACTCACTAGCGCACCACTATAGGTGAAAGACAGGGTATAGGTAAAAATTGTTGAAGAACTATTTTTCAGGACTAAAAAATATTCTCATTAGATTCATTGGCCTTTTTCCATAAAAAATTATATATTTTATGGCCGAAGTTCATCGATTTTTGGTCATGAGGTGAAGAAAGTAAATTTGGAAAGTCAGTCAGGGGTTCAAATCAAGTTTTGAAGCATGCACTTGGGCTTTTGGGTGCACTTTTGGTGTTCCCTTGCACCCTTGGCACACTTTTAAGGTGTAATTTCACTTCATAAGCATGTCTCATACTCATTGGTCCAATTTCCCAACTCAAAAACATAAGGTGGAAGCCAAAAGTGCATGGAAAAGATTAAGTGGGTGTTTTAAGTGATTGTGGGTCCCATATATTCCTCTAATCACACATTATGACCCATCTTTCATCTTAGGTGGACTTTCTAGGTGTAATTACACCCCAAAAGTGTGTCATTATCAGATTATTCCATGAGTTCCATGTACATGCACATCAAAAGTGCATGTACATCTCTATTACAATGGTATTGAATGGAAGAGATGCAAGGTTAAACAGTTCAAGAATACTTTTTAAAATACATGGGCTATAACAATGAATACATATCAAAATGATATGAATATACCTAACACTAAAATATACCACCGGTATAATGATTTTATACTAAGATAAGATGGTAATATGTGTGGTACAGTGACAGGGAGCAACCAAACATATTCAAATCACTTGTGACATAGACCAAAATGGTGTAAATGGATTATTTTGATTCATCAACACTTTAATGACCAAAACATGTAAAGCAGTCCAATATTTTTGTTTTGTGAGAAATCGTAACCTATGATTCTAATATGGAAATGTCGTTGGTCATATGGTCAATCAACAACCCTCACAAGTTGCAGGTTTATGTAGATGGAACATCCATTTAGGACCTCAACATGACCAATGTCTCTATAACTTCCAACATCATCACCATCTTGTTTCAAATTTTAAACTATAGGTGAACCACTTGCTACAATATTTTGGTAGCGTTCGTGATATATAGAGGCAATCTCATCACCATGAAGACTCCCATGTCATATATAAATCATAAACTTAAGATCCACTTTTCTGTTTATACCTACGTGGTGGGGAGATTTGAGTTCATGTATCTTAATGTGGAGCCTACCCAGAAAACTATGATAAGGCAAAAAAAATTAATTTTTTCAACACATGGATAACTAAAAACCATTTGTGCATCAACAAAAAAAGCATGTTTCTCACCCAAATCAAAAACATGAAAAGAAGGTTTGCGTTGTGATGTGCATGCATTTTTCTCACCCCATCCAATCTCCATGGAACCCCTCAACCTCCACCATGTACCTTGGGTACATATCTGAGGTGGAATTGCACCAAAAAGGGTGCCAAAGTGCAATGGGACACCAAACTTCCACTTATCCACTTCCCCCATCCTTCCATTTCACCATGTGCTTCCTCCACTCCAACTTCCACCATGTAATTCCATCTCCTCTTACCTCCACAACACTTAAACTTGAAACATAAAATAAAATGTAAAGAGTGGCAGCCATTGGAGCTCTTTAGAAGCCGGTACTAAACAGAAAGAAACATCCTTTGATGCCCTAACCACCTCAATCTTGTTTCCTTCATATCTCATAGTTTGTTGCTCCATTTTCCACCAAATTTAAACTAGAATTTTCTTGTGTGGACTCCTTCAATATGATCTACTATTCATATCCTATGAAAACCATGTTAAAAATATATGGATGACTATTTTTTTTACAAACCTAGCCTTTAAACTGCAAAAAATCAATATTTGCAAGCTATATTTCTCTAAAACCCATGAAGGAATTATTTGAAACTTAGAAGAATCATTCCTATAATCAAATGTGTTGTTTTGAACCATTATTCATGATCTCAAGAGGAATAAATCAAAATATATAATTCAAATGCATTGTTTTGAACCATTATTCATAATATCAAGTGGAATAAATCAAAATATATAAGTAAAACTCTTATACAGCTCCAAAATCCCTTTAAAACCCTACACCCTTGAAAATTTGATCAAGCTCGTTCTCTTAAACCCTGTGAGAGAATCCCTTGAAATTTAGAGCATCCATTTCCCTCCCCAAGAGCTCCAAAATGAGCTTAATATGAGATCAAATGAATCAAAATTGCTCATGGAATGATCAGATGAATGTTTTCCCTATCTCTCATTTCTACCATTTACCAAGCTTTCCTCAATTATTTATGCAAAATATGAAATATTTTATGCCTAATTTGATGCTATAGTAGCGGTAAATAAATGCAACAATGAAATACAGAAATATACCAAACCAAGCTAAGTAATAAATAATGAAAGCCAATTTGTAAAGTGTAGACACCTATAATTTAGCTCGAGCAATTTAAATTACTTAAATTACGCTAATTATACCCTTTCTTGCAAATTGATGACATATCGTTAATATTGCACATTTTCTCTACTATCATTGTTAATTAATTACATTACGTTAGTTAATTAACTCTTCTATCCAACAACGACGCTAATTAACAACCTTTCGTTAATCAACTCCCCTTTCTATCTAGATTAATTAATTAATTATAATTAATTAAGCTCCCCTTTCTATTTAGATAAATTAATTAAGCTCATGTTTATATCTAGATTAATTAATTATTCTTAATAAATTAATTATTTCTTCTATTTAATCAATAAATCGTCATTTATTTAATTAAAATCCTCTTATAACATAAATCATACTTACTATTCATCTAAAAATCTTGTATAAGCTTTCATATTTATTAATTAATCACTTTAGTTAATTAATAAACTCCCTCAATCCCCATGAGTCAATAAAGGACAAAATAAACTCTCCTAAAGTAAACTCAACAACTTCTAAACCATGTTTATCCACAACTAACTCAACCTCTCTATTATCCCACATGTAAAGGGATGTAGACATTTTTTTATCCATTGGGCTATATAAAGATCCCTCCTCCTACCTTTCTTATTACACCTAAATGAGCATAGAGCCTATACTATAGCCATTTTATCATCTTAGAGAATTCTTCTATTAGAGGAGCTAGCTATCTTCATTTCTTGCATTCATCCATCCAAGTTTTGAAGTCGTATGGAGATATGTCAAATGGTCTTGTAGCCATAGATTGACAAGACTCCATTCTTGAAAACCTTGGGATTCAAGCATACAATCATCCCTTTTGATTACTAAGGATCTAAATATGTTAATTTCATTAGCATTAAATTAGAGATAGAGATTAATTTGTTTAGCATGTGAGTTTGAATCTTCATTTCATGTTCTAATGTAAATATGTTAATAGATTAATTTTGTTTAAGCTCTAAGCATGATGGTACATAGATTTTAGTTTAGCATTGTATTGAGGCTATTAGGTGTTAGTATTGATTTTATTTGCATAGATAACTAATTATTGCACATATTTGGCATGCCCAGTGGGACTTACTCCTTTTTTCTTTGCACTTAATTTCAAGTTTTTGTAGTTATGTTTTAATTTTAGTTACTAACCCTCTTTTGCACATGTTGATCCAAATTGTTTTTCTTAACTTGTTTTGTTGAGTTTGTATGTGTTGAGTCTTCCTTGTAGGTATAAACAAGGTGAATTGCTATCAAAATTGGATCTTGATGGGAAAATTTCAAGATTTCTCCATGTTTTCATGTTTAGATCTTCATTTTTCAACATTCTACATGCTAGTTTTGTCAATTTCTTGAAAATCTTAAATCCTTGAGCATGTAGGTTAGTGTTTGATAGTGTTTAGTCTTCTATTCACATATTAATGTGGTGGGTTTCTGTCAAAATTGAATCTTGGTGAGAAATTTTCAATATTTCTCCATGTTTTCATTTTTAGAGCTTACTTTTTCATCATTCTACATGCTAGTTTTATCAATCTCTTGAAAATGTTAAGTTTTTATCATGAATGCTAATGTTTGATAGCGTTGAGTATTCTACTCATATACTAATGGGATAGGTTTTTGTCAAAATTGAATCTTGGTTGGAATAATTTGACCTTTTTGTAGATTAAGGGACATTTTTTTTCACCTTTTTTGAGTACATGTTAAGTGCATACCCGTGAGCATAAGAGAATATGCGTAACCCATCTTCCGGAGGCCATAACTTTTGCTCTCGAAGTCAAAATGACTCCATTTATTTTTCATTGGAAAGGTATTGAAGTGACCTATGTAATGAAAAAATAAATTAGGGATTTATACTTACAAAATTGTAAGTTTTTGCTTTATTATAAAACTGGTCATTTTCTAACATGTCTAATGTTTTGATGAATGTTGTATTTTCATGTTTTACTTGATTTAGACCGGATCTTGTGTATGATATTCTCTTTCACCTTTTGGTTATAATGAGAATCAAAAACAACTTTGATTTCTATCTTTTTAACATTTGGATTAACTTGGAAATTTGATTATTCCTTTTGCTTAAGGGAATGAAACTTTTACAAAGCATTTTTTTTATGGTCCTTTGATTTGGAGTTTTCTATTTCTATCTAGTTGGGATAAAGTTTATGTATGCTCTTCTCTTGCACCTTAGGGTGATATTGAGAATCAAAAGCAACTTTAGTCTTCATTTTCTAACATTTGGTTAGTTGGAAACTTCACCTTTCATTTTTGGCTCAAGGGAATGAACATTTATCATGTTTTTTGTATGGTTCATTAATTAGAAAAAAATTCTTTACTTATTACTTAGATTATTTTCTATGTAGATCTTCTCGTGCATCCTTCGATGATATTGAAAATCAAAATCAATTCTTAATCCTCTTTTAAATAATGTGATTTGCTAGGAGAACTACTAACGCTTGAGTGTTGGACCTAAAAATGCTTGTCAAAGAAAGGAGTTTGAAAAAAACTTTTCTAACTACACGTGTGATGTAGGTTGCCAAATGATGAACGAATAAACCACAATAAGTATAAAAGATTAAAAAAATCATACCACATTCAAAACACTTAATTTACAGGTTCAGATAAGGGTACTCCCCGTCCGCTTAAAACTAGGACATAACCCCTTCGGCATAAGCCTTAAGCTAAAACAATGGGGGTGGTCCTAGGAACCCTAAAGTAGTCCAGGCAAGAGGGAACCTTCTGGATGAAATGTGAAGTTCTCTGCACACCTACTTGACTAGTATACACGTGATATTTAGCGTCAAAGTTATCCGTATCGAGACCCCAGTGAGACTACATGATGGAAGCACTTATTTCCCACTGTGCTTGAAGGGGGTAAAGTAAAGTCGGGATAATCCTTGGGAAACCTTGGAAAACTGAGCTCGCTCTTAGATAAATTTTGACACCTATTTGAGTGAACCACCTAGGAAGCTATCTTTGACTAGGAGAAAACATTAACCATTTCAAAATCAATTTGAGTTGAGATCCATTATTCATCACTAAACATGTGAAGTGTTACTTTTGCTTAGTTTTTCACTTGACCTAAGGTGAGGTGAAAATCTTCCAAAGTGAAGCTAACATTTTTCACCCCCAATTGATCTACTTCCTTCACTTTCTTTTGACACTCCGTTGATTAGAAGAAGAGTGACTACCATTATGTTGCTAATTGATTGTATTCGCCACTTTTGTGTCCATTTACGCTCATCCATGTTTGCGAATGAGATGTTAAACATCTAAAGTGTGTGGAGACATTTTCATATCATTGGTAGCCTTTTTTTTATCATGATACCCAAGTCAATATCATCATTATTTTTAGGATTGATTCATCACCTTGAATCTCCTTTGAACTGTTATCTTGTTTATATCGTGTTGCTTCAATTTTTGTATTAACGTCTTGTTTCTTGTAAACTTGACCTAAATATCTATATTGTGATGTTACGATATATACACTTTAATAATTCCTAGGTATACTCTAGCTTTAGTTTGATTTCAATTACTACCTCAATTTTGGAAAGTGTTGATTTTTACAACTTGTGCGTGTTATATCAATATCATCTTGATATTAATACCTTACTTTCTCGCAAATTTTGGTTAACTTATCTTGGTGAAATTTTTGTATCACTCACAATCGTAACTGCCACTTTTTGAAATATATGTCTTGATTGGATTCAGGTTTACTTTTAGTATACTCTGTTTGAGGATCGTGTTAACTCCTTGTTATTACTTAGGCCTTGTTCATTTCTTTGAACTTGACATAAGTAATGACATTTTTTTAATCATCTTAAAACACCAACTACCATTTTAGAGGCAGACTTAGGAAGTATATCATTTGGTTGATTGGTTTTGGAGATAAGCATCATGTGATTGTATCTTATTTGCCACCTTTTGACTTACTCATTTAGAACAATCACTTGGGCACATTTATCCTTTGACATTCATTATAACTCTTAAACTATTGACATTATGTTTACATTTCACTTAGGCTTAATCAATTCCTTGTGAAAAAATTCAAAACACCTTAGTGAAACTCTCATACATCATGGCCCCTAAAACAAGATTGGGAGTCAAAAAGAAGGCATTTGAAACGAAACAAACACAAACTTGGGAAACTTCAAACAAAATAGGGTCAAATCCCTTTATTGGCCATAATCTCGAGCCTTTATTTTCCGTAGAGAAATAAGTGGAGGAGATGGTAGATCATAATGGTGATGAGTTAGGGTCACCACGCCAGGAATTTGACTTTGCCCAGCCTTATTAGATGAATTCCTTTATAGAAACAAATATCGGTTGCTAGCACGAGTGGTGGAATTAGGAGCTATAATTCCTAATAAACATGAGACAATCCCACCCACGAAGGAGGATAATGAAGAGAAATAACCTCTCATTAACATGGAAGATATCCTAACACATGGGCACGCTTCCTTGTCCAACATAGGAAATGATAATGTGGTGGGCTATAAATTGCCCTTCATCAAGATGCCATGTAGAGTTAGATTAGAACATGAAAATGTAGAAAAACCTCCACACAATGAAGAAGAAGAATAAATTCTTGAGGAAGAATTCACCATTCAACAACAAATCCAAAACCTTAGTCGACAAGTCACTATGAAGTGTGATGCAGAAAACCATCCCTTGTGTCCTTTATGATGGAGGTAGATGGATGTAATGGAGCTCTTAGATGCCTTGGTCGATGAAACCTTAGGTGGTGATAGCTAATGCTTAGTGCTTGGTCCTTTATTAGGATCACATAACTTTATATTTTTATGATTACCTTGCTTGAATTTCGTAATTAATCCTGAAAAGGCTGACTACCTAAAAGATAAGATGCTCAAATGGCTAGAAAGGACCCAAAAAGTGTGATTAAAATATAAAGAGGACAAGGGCGCTCAGAGGGGTTGAGTGCTCCTGGTGTTGGCGTCCTGGTTACTCGCTGGCATCCAGGATGATAAATGTCGAAGAGTAAAAATACAGACTGAGTAAGTAGAAGTTCAAGACTAAGAGAAGTGACAAAAATGAAAGAAAAGTGGCCAAAGACATGGGTTAATTAGTACCATTCTTACTTAGAAATCATATGAATAGTAGTATGTAATCAGGACTAGATAATTACCCAAAGTGCATGATTTTGTGACTATATTTGCCCCCACTTTATGTTGGTAAGAAGAAAACTCGATAACATAAATTAGATAGAGACGGGTACCTGAGAACCATGTAGATTGATGTAGAAGGCATGCTGAGGGACTAGAAAAAGTGTCGAGTGATAAAAATGTGAAGTGTGGATGCTAAGGAGGAGAAAGTGCTCAAAGTGGTGATGAAATATTTGGAACTTTTGTTTTATTGGAAAAATGTGATGAGTGTGATATAAGAGAAAGATGAAATTGCTCGATTCCTAACCCCACACAACCAATTAGATGCAAGGCTCATCACCGAGAACTAGGAAGGACACAAGTTATATGATTTTGATGAATGGAGATGGTGATAAGAAGACAATATTTTGACAAAGACCTAATTAGAAACCTACAACTCAACCCTAAGCAAGGTCAACTAACCAACTCAGAATGTGATTTGATTGTAATTTTATCAAGACTTAGATCCGTAGATGGAATTTTGATTGGAAAAATATGGTTTTAGGGACGAATCTCTTGTAACATACACATCTAAATCACCTTCTTGGTATTTTTAAGATTTCAAAGCACTTTTTATTCATTTGCTTATTTATAATCTATTGATTTATTTGACGAGACGCCCTACATCTTGACTCTTACTATCACCAAGGACAAGATGTAGGCGAGTAAGGACACTTCCATCCTTTCCCAACCTCACACCTCCAGTAGGAAGTGTGGGCTCATCACCAAAGGTTAGTAGGGAAAAGAAGTGTAGTTTTTTTTTAAATGAAAACATATTTGTATTTATTGTTAATTTATATTTTTTATTGATTTTAGACGCGTGCTTTTGGGAAGGAACATTTTCCCCTAGCCTTAAGCCCATGCAACTAGTAAGATGTGAGCACTTACCACCAAAGTTTTAGATAGGTAGACAAGAGATCCATGTGAAATTTTTAGACTACTTTTGTTATTAGACAAATTTTGAGGGAAAGATGTGACATTAAGAACCTTCTAGAACAGACTATGGGAAAAGACACCTGAGATATAAGAAATCCTGAATATAACTAAGTGTGTAAGTCTTGGTAGGACCAATGTCAAAATTTTGTGTTAACTAGTTGAAATGATGAAGATATTTAGATAATACAAAGATGATATGATGGATATTTGACGAGATATGATTGAATGTTTCTACCAATATTTGAAAGTTTCTTAAAAGTTGCTTGAAAAGTAAGTTTCTTGATTTAAAATTTCATAATATGATAATGAAAATGGTATGCAATATGGATGCAATAATGTACAAATGGAAATGAAAATGGGCTACGCATAGAAATGTTTGAGGTGAAGCGAATTAACCGATTCGCTAAAATCTTCACTTTCTAGAATACATAAGTGGTACACACAATTATTAAAGTCTTTTATTACCTAATATGGGCCTAACCACTTAGGCCTAAAATTTCTTCCTTTGCTAGTTTTCTTGTCAATCCAGCTATTGAGTCTCAATACTAGATCTCCTACACACATCTCACATTTGTAGACTTTCTTATTATACTAACGACGCATCCTATCAGCATAAATGTGGTGGTGTCATTCAATTATAATTCGAGCTTCAACAATGGTTTCCAATTCAACCATTCATGCTTCTCGGTATACGTCTTTGTCTAAAATACCTTGTAGAGATATTCAAAGACTAGGTAACTCTACTTCCAATGGTAAGACCACTTCAGACCCAAAGACTAGAAAATAAGGGGTTTCCCCCATGGGTGTTCTCACCAAAGTCCTATAGGCCCACAAGGCTGGAAATAACTTTAGGTGCCAATCTCTCTTTTTCTCCTTAAACATCTTAAGGAGAATGGAATTTAGGGTTTTTTTGTAGCTTCATCCTATCCATTAGGTCGAGGATAGTACAAAGAGGTTGTGTGATAATATATCTTAAATTGTGCACACAATTCTCATACCTCTTCATTCCTAAAGGGCGTGTCATTATCTAAGATAATGACTTATGGGACTCCATACCTACAAATTATTTAGTTCAAAATAAACTTGGTAATTACATATCCATGTACTGTAGTGAGAGGCATAGCCTCAACCCACTTTGTAAAATACTCAATGGTCATGATGACAAAGTTATGGCCATCTAATGATTAGGGAGAGAATTTCCCTATCAAATTGAGACCCCAAGTAGAGAAGGGCCAAGGTGTCACAATGGGTTGTAGGGCCTGAGAAAGAATATGTATCTCATGTGAGAACTCTTGGAATTTTTACACTTTCATACATACTCTATAGTGTCGTTACATCATGGAGGTTACTAATTCATCCTATCTCGTAGAGTCAGAAGTGGAGAAAGTCACAGACCAAAAAATAGGAGTGTCTTGTAGCGCTTGATCACGTAGAGGCTGATTTTTTATCAGACTTGTAAGGCTGCATTGGTGAAGAGGAACCCTTTGAGCTAACCACTTTTGCAACCCCACCATTTGTCTTCCAACACAGCAAGCCTCTTGCTGCAAGGATTTCTTATTAACCATCTATGGAGGTGGAAAAGAAGGATGATGACATTTCAGTCATCATAGAGGAGGTATAGTCTTCTACAGAGTTGTTTGTAGAAGCAAAACAAGATCCAAATAAGCTTACAAACATCTCCCTTCAGGAAATTTTGCATGATGTCCCTAATGAAAGGGATGAGCTTCAACAATATGGGTAGATCACGAGGATCAGTTTGGATTCCCAAGGCCACATGACCAATCAGATATTTGGCTAGCTTGGGGCCAAGGATGGTATTTCCACTAGTCATGCTCATTTCAGAGCATGAGGATGATCTTCAATGTACCAAGGATCAATTGCAATACCTCCAACTAGATGCAGAATAACTTGAGGAGGTATACATCTTGTTTGTATTTGATACTTTTATGAAAGAGGAAGTGTGGACAATGTTTGGACTTCCGCCATGTGGTTTTATTGCCAAATTAATTACATGGCCACACTTTGTAAAGAAGGGAAGCTACTTCTTCCTACCTATTGAAGGATTTTTTTAGCTTCTCTTTTATCTAGTTAGTGTAGGGTAGGATTAGATATTTTTTATAGAACAAGTGCGTGTGCACACTCTACATGTTCCACTTGGGGCATGTATGATTTTAACTTTTGTATATAGTTTTGCGGATTCATGGTGTAATCAGATTTTGGGGAAGCTTTCAAAGTGTATTTATTATCCCCAACAGATTATTTGAAGAGGTCAAGTCCAGTTGTGCTTCTAGAGGTCTTGGGGGTTTAGTTTCAAAGTTCAAGATCAAACTTTAAATTATTAGGCTGACTCCAGGCCCAATGGATGCTTCAGGCCACTGGTCAATTCATCTAGCAGGCAGATGTCCCCTGAAATTTGCTAAAAATTGTTGTCTATTTTTGCACCCCTTGCAAAAATATAACAACTTAGACTACCACAAACTTGGAACAAAGGCCGTGAAGAGTTGGAGAAAGCTGAAGAAGTAGAATAGAGACATGGGTAAAGGAACGTAGGTCGTGAAAGCATTTCAGGTTTCCGTGGATAAAAATAAAAAGCCACAGCTAAGGATATTAAGCCACCAAAGTAAGGAAATATCCGCAGAAGAATTAGAGCATGCCACGAATGTTAGATAAGTCATGGATTGATGTAAAAAAGGTCTACGGATGTTGAAAAATCTGTGGTACATAAATCAAAGCATCTAGAGACCACGGGTGAAAATAAGTTAGTAATGCCATGGAATAAAGTGAATTAAAAGGCCATGGGATAGAGAAAATGAATTCCGTGGATGTCGTTGAAAGCCACGTAATAAGTAAATAGAACACGGGCCAAGCTAGAAAAGATAGTGGATCCGCAAAATGAAGAAGACAAAGCCATGTAAATCAAAACCGCTTAGGGTTAAAAATGAAGAGCCACATAACAAGGAGGACAATATTTTTCCACAAGAGTTGTAATTGATGGAGATTTAGAATCATATGTTTTGAATATGATATTATTTGAAGAATATTGACCTCCTCCACACAATAAAAGCTGATTTTATAAATTAAAGGGGAGATTGTTAGGTGGAAAGACATAAAGCTTCTTCAAAATGCAAAAAGTATTGTTCCAGGTAGCCCAACAACCAGAATTAAATGCAGTATGGGTGCCCTGCAAGGAAGATAACATATGGGCATGGATAACCATGGGTGTCCTGATTTCTCATAGTATTGAATGTTAGTGGTTGAATTCGAATTCAATTTTCCCTCTCTTTATCCATTTCTTCTCTCCTTCATCTTCTATAAATGTAAGAGCGTTATTCATTAAAATAGTTCTCTCTTTGTTCTAATGGCACTATGCCAAAATTGTGGCCGACTTCCCATGGGTTTTAGACCTTGGATTAATCTTTACAATGTATTTCTACCTCTTGCTATCAATGTAACCGATTGTGCAACCTTCAAGAAATAAAATCAGGTTTTGTGGCACTTATTTATTCCCTTTTCTCATTTCTATTGTGTCTTGCCTTCCATTCACGTTTGTAGCATGTTGTGCATTCCCCTTTCTTGTGGATTTCATTTTCATGTGTTGTTAATGCGAAGAAATCTGGATCTACGTGGTTCTTGTCTGTGACACGTCTTTTCTACACTCTCCCCCGTGTTTTTCTTATTTTCTTCCCCTTATGGAGAGTGATCAACCCTTCTTCTAGTGTTATCGCCCTCTTAGCTTAGGATTTCCCCTTTTCTGAATCTCCTTCTATCTTTGTTCCCTTTGCATGTTTAGGTTAGGATTTTCTTTCAGTTTTAGGAGTAGTGTTACCATTAGGATAGGTAGAGGAATTCAACCTTCTCTGGAGGTTTGTCTCAGTTTGTAGGCCCCACAACTGAGAGACAGTCCCATGTTGCCTAAGAATTCTTGGTCATTCACGATCATATCTAGTGTGCAATTTTGAATGCCAACAAAAACTTAAGAAATTTTAGGAGCCATGATAGAAAAGATGATGTGCTAAAGAAGGATTCGAATGACCGATCATGCATGGGGTTCACCAAAATTATTTATGCAAAATATGAAATATATTATGCCTAATATGATGTTATTGTATCAGTAAATAAATATAGCAATAAAATACAAAAATATACCAAAACAAGCTAAGAAATAAATAATGAACCCCTAATTACAAAGAGAGGGTAAAAGGCCTTAGTTGATTCACAATAAAGTCTGAACTGGACCAAATATCTGATAGGATGAACAGAGATGAAGAAGCATTGCACAGAAGCCCTAGAAAATGTAGATCTGGAGGTACATCCTAGAGTGGGAAACCCTCTTCCCTCTCCAGGTTCTTGCGGGCACACTAGTTCTGTTTCTTAGTGCTTGGGTCTACAGAAATGCTCAGAAAACCTCCTCCGAGGTGTCACAGGGTGTTTGCTCTTAGTCGTTATATGTCCAAGAATCAACATGTGACTTTAGGGTGCACTCGACCTCCTAAGGTCATGCTGAGACAACCGATATGATATGGAAAGATGGCTATGGAATGGGTAAATAGGTGGAATAGGCGGAATATGCAAAAAATAGGTGAAAATGGATAAAGGATAGATCAAGCCAGACAAATGTCTGCTATGGGCACTACAAGTAATATGCTCGTCTAAGGCGAGTGAAATAATGTCTAACATGTGAAAGTGAGATGGAATGGTAAATGATAATTTTATGCACAAAGTTTTTGATAAATATTGGAATTGCTAAATAGGCCTTGAATGGGATGTGGGATGTGTGGGAATCGTTCTATGTCTACTGTGTAAAAATCCTCCAGACGAGGTCATGGAGGTGAGATAAGAGATGTATGAGAAGGAAGAATATATGGATTATGGAATCTAATCTCGACCAGGCTAATTTTTCTAGAACACCTAAGCATTATCCTCTTCAACATTCAAAGCCATCATCTATGAGATAATAATGGGAAGAACTGGGGTGATTTGATAAAACTAGGTTGTCTAAGGCCCTGATCAATGTCTATCAACTATGCAACTTTGTTTGGTTGTGGTATCTCTTGGATAACACTTTATTTCTCTAGGTTACCTAGGGCCTTGGATGGTCATGTGGATGCTCAAACAAATAATCTAAGGAAGTGAACAAACGTAAAAAGAATCTGACAAGAGGCAAGGCCACATGTTTAGTTAACCTAGGCCAACTAAGGAAACATAGGGAGTTGTGTTAATTTCCATCTAATGAGTTCTATGTGGCTAAATTAACAAATAAATGCAAGTAGATTTTAATTGAATCAAATCTGATTATCTCTTCCATGAATATAATTAAAACTACATGCAACTAATTAACTTAACAAGAGGAAACTTATTAATTGAAACAACAAAATTAATCCAATATATATTGTTCTTGTATTTTTTAAATGATTTTTAAAAGAAAGGGAATATGAAAAATAAAAGAAAATGACTAATTTAATCTAATGTTTTTGGGGTTTTTGTGTTTTCTAGAAAGTAAAAGAAATCTACACAAACAATTTAAATTCTTCTAATTAAATGAAATTTCTTCTACTCTAAAACAAATTAAAACTAAACATTCAAATAGCTAGATGTAGATTATTTCCCTGTTACAGAAGGATTTAATATAATCTAAATAAAAATAAAGATTTTCCTAATTTGTAGTTGTGTATATCTACTCCCTCTGATTTTAACTCAGAATCATGGGAAGAATGAAAAGATTCTCAAAAGTAATTCTTCCCCTGAAGCTTCCCCAATAAAACAGAAGCTTTCTAAATGAAGAAATATAAAACTGACGCACAGATATAGAAGCTTCTAAAACTCACTTCTCATGCAAATCCACAAGGGATAGGCAGAGAGGAAGCTTTCAACAGAAGATTTTATCGTGTGAAAACTAGATCTAAATATATAAATTCTAATGAACTCTATGAGGTAAATCTAACGGTGAAGAATTAACAACACACTGTGGATAAGAACCTCCTATGAGTTCTTCCCAATAAAATCTACAGAGATGGAGATAAGAAGAAATCCTCAATGGAAGATTTACAAATATAAACTACTGTAAATGATACTTCCTTAAAACAAATATATTCTAATATATTATGATTTGAAATCTATTTAAATAAGCAAAGGAAATGTTTTGGAATTTAAAACACCTCCAACCTGGAAATGTAGTACATAGATAAATCTAATGTCTAGTAATGCTTTTTAGATATCCTTAACTTATTTTCTAATGAATGTCTAAACATGTCTAGGGAGATGTGCTAGTAGTGTGCATAAGAAAGAAAGAGTGTTGGAGCTAGCTAGTTCGTTGGCAAGAATTCTAGTAGAAATGTGAGCAAGAGAGCAAACAAGGAAAATGAAATGTGTTTGCTTGTGTAATTCTTGGCAAGGATTCTAACAACATAAAAATGCAATTCCAAATCAAAATAATTCAACCAATGTTTTAAGGAAGAAGCTATTGATTCTTATAGAAAGTTAGCAGGGAAATGGTACAAGCACACTTGGAAACCACAGAATTGACTAGATCACCACAAGTGAGGGGTAGTTAACTTACTGAATAATAGTAAGTAAGGGAAGAATAAGTCTATACATATCTTAACAATCTCAAGAATAACTGATTAATGGTTAAGAAAATGTGTGAGAAAAGTGAGTAGGAAGAAGAAAAAAATGTGTCCAGATCATGTTGGAAAGGCTTCAGATAAATGCACATAGAAACCTATTGGTCTATGCAGGCCAGCGGTTCCATAACCATAGACACGGTTCTGTAACTTAATACTTAACAAGCTAGGAAAAATTTACAAAATGACTAAAGAAAGTGATAAAAGCTATGGAAAGGACAAACAAAGTAAAGTAAGCTATTGGAACATGCTACAAGTGAGAAATTAGACTTGAACATCATTTATAATTTGATAATTAATCATCATTGGGGATTTGAATTATTCTGCCAATGTAACATTGTGAAAATTTAGGTGCATACACATTTCTCCCTCAGAGGAGTCATTTTAGCCATGAAAATGTGCATAAAACGTGAGATTCTGAGTATGAAGTTCCCAAAATGGAAGATGTTAGAAATTATAAGTAACACATGCTATGTGTCTTGATATCACGTGAATCAAAGCTTCCTGCTTATTACATACCTGCAAGAAGAAAAATGGGAATCAAGTGAAAATATAATGCATAATAATTGACAAATGCATTAAACTAAAATGACAAGAGGAACTTATCATATCCGCAGGGAGGGGAAATATACCCATACACTACGCAACGCTCCTTCCCTGCAAAATACACACTCTCAAAACGATGTTAGAACATGCTATATATAACTAAAAATTACTACTTTTTAGAAATCATTTGCACTTTCCTATTTTAGTGAAATTTCGAGCTTTGGATTACCTGTGATAGTTTTGACAAGAGAATACAATCAAAATGAAGAGTGTTTAGATGTGATAGAAGCCCAACCAGTGGGAGGAGTAGCGGGTCACGAAGATGTGAGTTATCTACATTTCTCTATTTATACCCTTGAAAATTTAGAAAATGTAAAAAAATATCAACGTAGGGGGGTAGTTTTTAATAATTTTATTGTTAAAATGATCACAAGGGGGTGTCACATAGGATCTATAATTTTTTTTCACTAAAAATGGTCATATTTTTTATCCTTTATTTGAACTTTTGGGGCCCCTAGGGAATGACCTGACTTTTTGCGGACGAAACTGTTGTGGTGATTGTATAACCACTAATGTGCCACAAATCGACGGTTACACAAACCTCCACTTTGGTTATGCAACCACTACATGGTTATAAAATAAGATGGCAGAATTTATGCAGCGGTTAGGTAACTACCGCTCTATGATAGAGGGGTGGTTACGTAACCTCCTCTCTACATAGAGCATAAGTTACCTAGATTTCTGAGAAACTCTAAAAATTGGCTAAGTGTAATAATTTTTTTGGTTTTTAAATTATTTTTAATGATTTTTTTTATTGAGCTTATTACGAATTTTAATGACTCTAACTTTCTCTTTTTGATGTTTATAAATGTAGAGGAAGTATATTAGATGGATCAAAGCTCAGGAGTGTGAATGGTTTCCATCGATCTTGGATGCATTGACTCGGGATGAGAGGGACTTACTTCACATAGAGCTATGGGATATGGAGGATATCCTAAAAATGTAGTTAGTTGCAACCAGTTAGTCATCTATTGTTGTGCAACTTATTGAGCTGTTGGGATGTAGACCAAAACACTTTATAGCTTGCTTGTGAATTAGAGGGGAATGGACAGATTATTTTAGAGGATGTCTAATAGATTCTGGGAGTTCTTATCACTAGTAAGGAAGTTGACTTTGGCTACTGCGAGAACACTTATTTAGGCCCGTAGTTGGGAAAACGTACATGGGAGAGACGCATAGGCAGCCTGACCACAGGTGTCCAAACATCAGAATGAGATTGTTGTCATTTTCCTCTACACCTATCCCTACCTTTTGCAAGGCCATTAGTGACATCTTGGTTTCATGCTTGGTTGGGGAAAAGGGTGGCAAGGAAAATATTATTTACTATTGGGCATTGATTATTTAGAGCATTGATCAATATGAACGCATATATGCATGGAGAATTGATATCCTTGGTAGTTACTTATCATGATTTATACATAGTTGTATAACGATTGAAGGGAAAATACCTTAGTCATCCCTACACTGGTTCATGAGCTAGGTGTATGAGAACATGATCCCATATCAGAGGGAAATATAGGATAGTAGATATCTTAAGGTGATTAGAGTGGTTAGATGGGTTAACATGGCTCCGCTCAAGGGGCCAAATAGGTTAGTTTCCATACTTACTAATGGATGACATGATTAACACATCCATATTATGGACATGGATGGCCTTTGGGGTGAGGATATGATTTAGTATGACTATATGTAGTTCCACTACAAAATTACGTGGATGGGAACAACATAGTAGAGGTCAATTTGATTCACAAGGTACCACAACAGTTTGGTTTACCTTACATTGATGCCATCCTCAGTAGTACTGATAGTGTACAGGAGGGATCTGAGAGGCTATAGCTGGCCTTATAGGGAAAGCTTGAGTGGACAATCATCACTCCAAGAAGTATTCAATCGACACACCTCACAGTTACACATGAGGCATAACTAGGCTGAGTCCTAGGTTCTACAGATCGAGGAATGGATTACCCATGCACAATGGGGAGGAGGATGAGGAGGAGACCGAGATAGAAGTAGAGGCAAAGTCTGATCCGGAGGTGGAGGCAAAGATGGAGACAAAGAGTGACATGGAGTGGGTAGCCACTAGAGAGGCTTCTACGGCAGCTAGGGCTGAGGCTGAGGTTGAGACAAAGACACTACACTAAGAGGATCCCTTGACCACTAGAGGAGGAGGGGATGATGATTCAGTTTATGGATGACAGAGGTGTACAAAGGATATAATAGAAGAGGAGGTTAGAGTGGAGGAGATTCCTTACACAGCTCCCACACCACCACCAACACCATTTGATACCTCCTTAATTCCTGAAGATCTGAGTAAGTAAAATACTCTTCTCTCAACTTTACTCTCTAGACTAGATTGTTATGAAACTACACACTATCTTTCTTTTGTTAGAGGTTTTCTAATGCTCCCTTGTTTTCATTTGTACTTTACAGCTACTGCTAATGACTAGAAAGATCTTATTCATCATATTCTCTTAGATACCTTCATGCACCGCATGGGGAAGACAAGGGAGCAACTACTTGCAGACGCTAGGAAACCAGCAATGGATGGTTGTCACACAAATGTGTTCACATCGGCATGACATGCTACAATGGCCATGACTCAGATGAGGGTCGAGCTTACTAGATACGAGTTGGTTGAGAGGAGAAAATGGCAAGGCCATTCTCGTAGTGAGGCCATCGCCACCACTAGTAGAACACCTACCCTATCACATGGGTACTCTCACATGAATTCTCATCGATCAACACATGGAGGTTCCCATTCTCGCCATAGGATTCACATCAAGATCCCTCTTCCTACACCATCATTGGTATCCCACAAAGATGGATAGGACACGAGCACTTATTACTTTGAGATCATTTTTTCATATATAGTATGTTTTTTTATTTTTGGCTCATAGATGAGCATTTTGACCATACTTGTTAGGGTATGATGGCATTGTACATAAAACTTGATGTTATTGATATATACATATATACACTTCTTTTTGGTTCGGATATTCTGTGTAAGAGTTGAATCAATCATGGTTTGCTTCACTTGGGTACTCGTAGATGGTTAAAATTTCTGATGCTTTTATAGATGCATGTTATGGATGATGATGATACGAGTGTGTAAATAGAATGATATGTCTTTATATATATATATATATATATATATGATGCACATGAGAAAAAATTGTAATTAGATTATTTAGTTTTCAAGAAATATTTAGAACTTACGTTTTATTGGAAAAATGTGATGAATGTGATATAAGCGAAAGATGAACTTGCTCGATTCCTAACCCCACGCAACTAGTAAGATGCAAGGGCTAATCACCGAGAGCTAGAAAGAACACAAGTTATATGATTTTGATGAATGGAGATGGTGACAAGAAGACAGTATTTTGACAAAGACCCAATTAGGAACCTACAACTCAACCCTAAACAAGGTCAACTAACCAGTTCAGAATGTGTTTTTCTTGTAATTTTATCTAGACTTAGATCTGTAGATGGCATTTTGATTGGAAAAATATGGTTTTAGGGATGACTCTCTTGTAACACACACATCTAACTCACCTTCTTGGGATTTTTAAAATTTCAAAGCACTTTCCGTGTCATTCCGGACGTACTCTTGAATGGTATCACTGCGTCTATGACAATTTTGAACCCTAGCTATCTCGCTCGTCACTCGCGGTAACTCGTGGTACAAATTTGGTAGGGTTTGGTAGTAAATATACCAATCACGATGATTTACCCCCCTTCAGTAGGGGTATATTTGGCTATTTTAACCCGCCATGATGCCCTAGAGGCATGTTTTGACCGTCATGATCACTCTAATACTACTTCTATCCACTGTAATGATTGTTTTCATTAAATAATCATTTTTAACTCCTTTTTGTCATGTCGGGGTGTGTTTTTGCTACTTGGTGTTTGTTTCTTCTCCCTAGGGCAATTTGTTTGCTTTTAGGAGATCTCCTATTTTCTCATTTCTTCTTAAAAATTAAAAAAACCCTAGACATTACAAAAATCAATTTTTTTTCAAAAAACATAGAAAAATACAAACACATAAAATTTCAAAATTTCTCAAAAAACCTAAAATTTGTAAAATTTACAAAAATAGGTAAACAAATCATAGCAGTTGAAACAAATTTCTTGTGCATGGTAATCATTCCATATCTTCCTATAATTTTCATGTGTTCACAACTCAAATGACTCACAAATCATTAGATTTACAACCATTTACAAAGCTAGTCTGCTTGCTTTGTCAGTACTCTAGGGCACATCCAATTGCTTGATATTGTTTCGTTGCACACAAAGCTTTATCATTAGAGTTGGTGTCCTTCATCATTTTCCCTTGCATGTATCCTTGCTAAGGGCATCATTTTTCACCCTTATCATCAATGATGAATTTTTGGGGATCTTCATCTTAATAAAAAAACATTTGTACAACTGTCTTGGCCATTATTTGTTTGAGTATGTGTGTTTGTACTTGTTTCCCTGTTAAATGAGATTTTTTTCCTTCTCATATTGCCTTTCTTTTTGTATGTTGCATTGAGTTGGTGTTTTCAACAATGGAAAATTATTCGTAGTATGGATTTTCATGTCATTCTACTTTTTTCGTATGATTATATTTTTAATAAGGACCGATGACGTAGATATTTGACAATATGATGACATTAATCAATGCATTGGATGAAAGCTTGCTATTTTATTTCCATATTCATTCCTCTTCTACATCATTATCTTATCAACACTATTATTTTGATTCACCTGGGGCATCCTTCCCCTACCCATTCTTCTATCCATTTCTCTCATCTTTTTTGATCGTCGATCGCCTTCTTTCATCACCCCATTGACACTCGAGGGGGCATCTCTCACTTCTACTAATTTTTCTTCTACCCCTTCAAAATTTTATTTGTCTACTATCTTTGAAGTGGCATCATTTACGCCACCCCAAAGAGGGGTAAATGTAAACAACTATAATTTAGCTCGAGCAATTTAAATACTTAAATTGCGCTAATTATACCCTTTCTAGCAAATTGATGATGTATCATCAATATCTCAATTTTTCTCTATTATCGTTGTTAATTAATTACATTATGTTAGTTAATTAACTCTTTTATCCAACAACAACACCAATTAACGACCTTCCATTAATCAAATCCCCTTTCTATCTAGATTAATTAATTATTATAATTATTTAAGCTCCCCTTTCTATCTAGATTAATTAATTTTTTCTAATTAATTAAGCTCTTGTCTTTATCTAGATTAATTAATTATTCATAATTAATTCTCTCTTCTATTTAATCAATAAATCATCATTTATTTGATTAAAATCCTCTTATAACATAAATCATACTAAGTATTCCTCTAAAAAGATTTAATAAGCTTGCACACATATTAATTAATCACTTTGGTTAATTAATAAACCCCCTCAATCCCCATGAGTCGCTAGAGGACAAACTGAACTCTCCTAAAGTAAACTCAACCACTTCTAAACCATGTTTATCCAAAAGTAACCCAACCACTCTATTATCCCACATGTAAAGGGATGTAAAGATTCTTTTATCCATTGGGCTAAATAAAGAGCCCTCCTATCTTTCTTATTACACCTAAATGATCATAAAGCCTATACTATAGCCATTTTATCATCTAAGAGAATTATTCTATCAGAGGAGCTAGTTGTCTTCCTTTCTTGCATTCATCCATCCAAATTTTGAAGTCGTATGGAGATGTGTCAAATGGTCTTGTAGTCATGGATTGATAAGACTCCATTCTTGAAAACCTTGGAATTCAAGCATACAAGTAACCCTTTTGATTGCTAAGGATCTAAATAGGTTCATTTCATTAGCATTCAATTAGAGATAGAGGTTAATTTGTTTATCATGTGAATTTTTATCTTCATTTCATGTTCTAATGCAAATATGTTAATAGATTAGCTTTGGTTAAGCTCTAAGCATGATGGTGCATAGATTTTAGTGTAGCATTGTATTGAGGCTATTAGGTGTTAGTCTATATTTTATTTGCATAGCTAACTAATTCTTGCACACATTTTTCACACCTGATGGGACTTAATCCATGGTCCTTTACACTTAATTTCAAGTTTTTGTAGTTATGTTTCAATTTTAGTTACTGACCATCTTTTGCACATGTTGATCTAACTTGTTTTTTTTGACTTTTTTTGTTGAGTTTTCATGTTTTGAGTCTTCCTTGTAGGTATAAATGAGGTGAATTTCTATAAAAATTGGATCTTGATGGGAAAATTTCAAGATTTCTCCATGTTTTCATGTTTAGAGCTTCATTTTTCAACATTCTATATGTTAGTTTTGTCAATTTCTTGAAAATCTTAAATTCTTGAGCATGTAGGTTAGTGTTTGATAGTGTTGAGTCTTTTATTTACATATTAATGTGGTGGGTTGCTATAAAAATTGAATTTTGGTGAGAAAATTTCAATATTTCTCTATATTTTCATTTTAAGAGCTTACTTTTTCATCATTCTACATCTTAGTTTTGTTAATTTCTCAAAAAAGTTAAGTTTTTGATCGTGAATGCTAATGTTTGATAGAGTTGAGTCTTCTACTCATATACTAATGTGATGGGTTGTTGTCAAAATTGAATCTTGGTTGGAATAATTTGACCTTTTTGTAGATTAAGGGACGTTTTTTTCATTTTTTTGAGTACATGTTAAGTGCATACCCGTGAGCATAAGAGCATATGTGTAACCCATCTTCTGGAGGCCATAACTTTTGCTCCCAAACTCGAAATGACTCCGTTTTTTTGTGTTGAAAAGGTATTGAAGTTAAATATGAAATGAAAATATAAATTTAGGATTTATACTTATAGAAATTGTATTTTTTCCATTTATTGTAAAACTGATCATTTTCTAACATGTCTAATATTTTGATGATTGTTGTATTTTCATGCTTTACTTGATTTGGACCAAAGCTTGATCTTCTCTTTCACCTTTTGGTGATAATGAGAATAAAAAACAAATTTGATTTCTATCTTTTTAACATTTGGATTAACTTGGAAATTTGATTATTCTTTTTGCTTAAGGGAATGAACCTTTTACAAAGCATTTTTTTTATATGTCCATAAATGACAAAGAAACCTACTTTTTTCACCACGAAGGCTTAGGATAATGTTTTGGGGTCAAATAATATATGATTTTGACTCCAAAACACATTATGATATCAATTGAATAAATTTAATAACTTTAATATTCATGTAATTGAAAAATTAGGCCCCTTTTTGTTCGGAACAGAGAGAAGCAGATGCATTATTTGTAGTTCTTCATGAAACCATCATACCTAATATCAAAATGGATATTACCAACATGTATAAAATTCTCATATATTTACAATGCCTAATTTTTTCCTTCGAACTCCTTACAAATCTCCCAGAATCATCTAGAGAAGTCAAGTTTCACTTTTCAAATATTTTTCCTAGCACCTAAAAACTCGTTATTGATCTGATTGTCCCTTAATTATCAAATCTTTCTTAATTCTTCCTAAATTTCTTCCAAAAATTTCAAGACTACCCAACACCACATCTAGATGCTTAATATATTTTGTGAACTCTCCTAGAGGATTCATACTGGCTATAGGATTACTAGAATTAGTCTTTTTAGGCCTCCAAGAAGACCTATCTTTCACTGAACTTCACTAAACTCATCCATCAACTTCATCATATTTATTATCACACTAATTCATGTTTTAAAAAATCACTTGGACCTTATTTGGGTCTGGTTTGATGGTGTCATTGGAGACAAGTGATCCAGAAGGAGGGTTTAGTGTGATCAAGAAGTAAAATTTTGCAATATAAGTTGAGTTGTCATGCTTGAAAGATTGAATATTTAGGCTAATCATTTTGTATGAAAACATATTAGAAGAAATAAAACACCAAGGAAATCCAAAATATAGATAAATGATCAAAATATGCAAGTATAATGACTTATCCACTTCGAGGGGGCAACCTCCAAACCATACAATAAGACTTAAGTGCTCAATATGACAATCATCTAGTACTCATTAACTCTTATATATACCCTATTGTGTTATGTAATACACCAAGACAAACCTACTAAGCATATGAAAACATAAATAAATATGATATGACATTATAAGATATTATGTTAGCCATAAGTTGGCTATACATATCCGATATATTACCTAGGATTAAGGGTGTAGCATGCCCCTTCCCTTTAAAGCAACATTGTCCTCAATATTGACAATTTCTAGTCGTTGCTTCACACAAGTCAAGTCATCCAAGTCGGTGATTGTTGGATATTAGTACAAGAAATATTCCTCCTCCCATGTTTTTGTCTCCTTGGTGGTGATTCTTTCCCTTGATTTGATACTCATGGATTACCGTATTTTGATGGAGTTCACTCTTTTCTTTGACTTCTTGAACCTTTGGTGGGAATTTCTCTGTTGAGATGGTAGATGGTGGTTTAAAATTAGGATATCTTTTGAAAATTGTGGCTCTTCTAGGTGGCTTGGCTAATGGCATATCCTCCAAAACAATTGAATAATTTTCCACCCTTTCCTGAAAATTTGTTGATTGTATTTCATCAACTAACAATAATCTTGGTGTGGGGCCCTTGATTAAATAAATTTGGTGAGATCTCACCTTTTGAGGAAAAATTAAATGTAACCCTTTTTACTTAAACATCTCTCCATTTGAAAAAAAATGCATGAATAAATCTTGAAAGTTCATTTCAACTATGCCTAAGGTTGTGAGTCATTAGACTTCTAAAACAATATCTACTCCACCCATGGGAATAATAAACATATGGGAATCAAACTTGTATTATCCCATTTAAAGTTTGATACTATGAAATTTCCTTGAACAATTGATTGTGCCCCCATCTACAATCATAACTTGAAATTCTGGAGTTAGGAAAATAAAACAGTTGAGACATGTTTCAACTCTTTATTGATAAAATTATGTGTACTTTTTGAGTCACTTAATATTGTTACCTTATGTTCCTTTAGAATGCCCCTTACCTTGAGGGTTTATGGGGAGATAACACCTGACATTGCATGACAAGAAATATTTGGTTGGAAATCTCCAAACCCTATTTTTCCAACACATTTACTTTTGTTTCTTCGTTGTTGACTTCATCATTAATGGCCTTATTGTATAATAACTACTTTTTAGCACACATATACCTTTAATACATTTTATATCACAATTGAAACATAATACTTTCTCTCATCTCTCTTAATTTTTTTGAATAGTCCATTTAGTAGGCTGAGCTATTGATTGTGTTTGAACCATACTCTATTTACTAGTAGTGAAATTCCTATGTTTGATTAGTTCTCTTTTCCCCACCTAATGAGAAACTATCATGGATTTTGATATAGAAACTGGATTAAGAAGGCAAACATCAAGTCGGATGCTAGCTTTGAGAACCCCCTAAGAAAATATCATTTAGATGATCCTCAAACATACCATCCATATATAAGGACATATTTTAGAAATGTTGGATATAATCTTTGACTTTCCCCGTTTGTTGAAGTTTTGGTATCTGGTTGAAATAGATCTCTATAATACTATTACTATAATGTAGTTGGAGCTCATCTGTGAAAATTGACCAAGTAACACAAAGACCATTCTTTTTCTTCTATTCACACATACACTAATACTAAATGAATTATTTTGGATCCAAATATGAGGATACCAAAAACACCCTATGTCCATTTGGAACTTGATGCACGTCAAAGAACTATCCATTTGGTTGATCCAAGTGATTAGATTAGTACCATAAAATTTCCTCATCTCTAATTTTGGCATCATGTTTCTACTACCACATCAAAACATGATGAGTGATGTGGTTATATTAAATAGGAGGTATGGCTAATAGTTGGACCTAACTGACTAGGTTGGGAGTTAGTGGCCTGTGGATGTAGACCAAAAATGGTTTTCATGGTTTTTTATTCCATTGCTTGTAATTTGGTATCAAGATCATCTTTTGTAATTGTGATTGACTATATATTGCGTAAATTTCTCTCAAGTTGAATGACCTTATGATATATTGAGGAAAACTATAGGTTTGAGGATTCAGTGAGTTCTCCTTCCATTTCCACATCCTGGTTATTTTTTCTAGGAGTTATACTTCCCTTTCCTTTCCCTCTTGTTTTTGACCATGTCATGGATTTTTTCCTTTGGATTCAAGGTTTATGGTTCAAATTAGGGTTTTATATTACATATGGATTTAGGCAAAATAGGAAAAGATACAAGGAACAAAGCTTATATATTTTTTGGCAATTTTTTTGAAAATATAATAAAATTATTAAAATTCCACAAATAGCAACATATGGAGAAATTTGTATGTAAAACCCTAAAATGGATATGAATTTCAAAAAATAAGTCCACAGATCTTAAAATTTTAGGAGAAACTTGATTGATTTCTCCACTTTAGTTAAAAAATTGTAGAAAAATTTGCCACCATTTTGAAGATATAGTTAAATCTTCAAAATTAGGGGTTTGACCCAAATATGGCTATCGGATCTCTAATACCACTTGTAATGAAATTACTTAGATATATATATATATATATATATATACTTATATATATATATAAGTATAATGTCCATTTACCACAACTATCAGTAGAAATAGAACACCAAAATATAGATGAAGTGATCATCAATATGCAAGTAGAATGACTTACGGCGAGATACTTCGAGAATTGGTAATTGTAACTTAATTTACAAAATACACACTTATTATTACATCACACCTCTAATATGTCATTATACGCATGATTCCTAAGAAAGAAAACTAGACATTAACAACACATATTTTACTTTATGTTTACCTTAGTTTACCTTCATATACTTTCATCGTTTGCTTTCTTGGAACTACAAAAATCCATACTTTATGATTAAGACATTGCACAACATGTGACCCAACCCAATATTCTATATCTTATCTTTGGAACCTCCCAAACATTAGCACATAGTAGGGATAGGAGTTCCCAGGTGCTACTATCCCCTTTAGGTATTTTTTACTTTTCCTCTATTTTCTCATGTTTAAAATAACAAGTCAATTGTTATCTTTTCTAAAACTTTCATTTATCACTCTGGTTCAGCTTTTTAGTTGTTAATGATGAAATTCAATGTCAAGAGAATCATCATGCCACAAATACATGAATTAACTAAAATGAGAAGCCTAAGGGACTGGGAAATTTGATCTATTACTTCCTATCTACTACTTGGGAAAAGATCAACATTCAAGGAGTGCATTTGGAGCTGCATCATTCACTATATAGGAAAGGAAATTCCTGAATTCCATCTCACACATTCATCTTAGGGGAAAATTAGTTGTAACTCGCTACCCTAGTGTGACTGGCACAATGGAAACCTAACTTCAAGGGATAAAATTCTATCACACACACACACACTAAAACTACATTAAGTCTAAAATGTAGTGTAACACTCAGTGACAATCATATTGGGGTGATTTTTGAGGTCAATCTGACTCAAGAATATGCATATTTTTTCCATCTAATGTATGCTTGAGCCTTGTGTAGATAGCTAGGATTTGTTTTGTAGGTACAAGTGTGACTATGAAACTCTATAGTGAAGTCAAAGAAACAAAGAGTGAAGTGAAGGTGAGCTTATCAGAACCTAAAAAGATTAGATCTAAACCCTTTACGAAGACACGGGCACCCAATACAAATACTAATGCCTAGGTGGTCTTGTCCCCTTCTACGCACTACTGTCTAGAATATTTTGTAGATCCATCTCTTTTAAACAAAGCACATACAACTTAGATCCATCCCGTTCCATCATTTGTTCAGTATCCTGCATAATCTTTCCTAGACAAACAAGTTACAAGTTGTAGCCATTCTCAGCTCTCATTAGTTTGTTATCCTACATGCATTTGAAGATACATTGTGTATTTTTATATTTATATGATTGATCTTAGTCCTTTGACTTAAGGTTTAATTTTTTTAAATCAACAACTATTATCACCAAAAAACAACACCCTTTGATTTATCATGAATGAATAGATGAGAAATCATTGTTTTTGGGTGACATGGGATTGTTTCCAAGTTGTGGGACTTACTACTTAAGGTAAACCTCTAGAGAAGGTTGGTTCCTCTACCTATTACTAATGTAAAAACTACTCCTAAGGAAAGAAATGCAACTATCTAATCCTACTCTAAAAATCCAAGGAACAAGGGGAGAGAAAGATGCATATAAAGGGAAAATCCTAAGCTAACAAAGGTGATAACACCAATAAGAGGTGGAAAGACACTCTTAGATGACGAAAATGGGAGGAAAATGAAGGAGGAGAGGGAAGAAATGAGTACCGCAGTCCAAAATAACATTCCAACTCTCATTTCCATGGAGCACAACAGAAACAAATTCTGCAAGAGAGAATAAAACATACACAATACACCACAAATGCAATAGAGAGGCAAGATAATACAATAAACACATGATCGGGTGGAAAATAGCCACAAAACACATGTTTTATTACTTCAAACAGATGCACAATCCATTACAATGAAGGAGAAAGGAAACAATCACCCTACAAAGGTCCAAATTTGAGGCCTGCAACTCAAAACACATATGCAACACTTGTAGAAGGATGCACTAACATTACAGGAGAGTCCAACCTTTACAAATGAGCATCCTTTTACAATATATAGAAAATGGGAAAGAGAGAGGAGGGAAAAGAGAGGGAAACTCGAATTTCCACTTTCAACCACCAATACCATGCATTAAATGTCTAAAAATAAGCATGGGTACCTTATCAAGGCCATTCTCCCATGATACTTTGCTTGTAGGAGGAGGAATGGGCATCGTACATCATCAAATTGGGTGGTTGAGCTACATGGGACTGCATATTTTAATGATGGATTGTGTTTCCTCTTTTTCACCCACCTACCCTCACCTAATTTAATAAATCCAATTGTGTGGTGTAGAGGAGGCTGAGCCCTTTCCAAAGATACCAAGTTTGTGAAATTTGGAGTAACAAGGTGAAAGATATGGCCATTTTAAGTTCACAGGCTTAGAGAGATCGTGACTAGTTACCTGCGTGATGCTACAATATACATTAATCCCTTCATTCCAAGTGCAGTCACATCATCCAATCGGGGACCTAAAGAAAGGGCGGAACAATTTTGTTTGCTCCCCTATTCCCCGGTTCATCCACAACACCATAATTCCTCCCTTGGTCGATGAATCGAGTTCGAGGTGGAACTATGGAACAGTTCCACCTATTCCATCAAGGCTCACTTTGTCTACATTTATCGCATCATATCTCTTCCCACCTTGTTCCCTTATTCCATTAGTTAGCCGCATCGTCCAATCGGTGAACCAGTGGAACCGCAGAACTATTCCACTTGTTCCCAAAACATCTGAATCACCCATAATGTTGCCTTAAACATTCCATGTGGTTGAATCGGTGATGCAAAGAACTGTTGACCTCACAGAACTGTTCCTCCAATGCCCAAAAACCCCGATTTGTCCACATTGAAGTCTCAAAACCTCTCATCCGGCCGGTGCGGAAATATGGAGAACAAGAAGAATGAAGGAAATGTTCCTCCCATACCCAATTTTACTGATTTTGCCCCATATGACCCAATTTTTCTAATTTTTAGTTGAGTATGGAAATGAGGGGCTTAACAAGGAGGAAAGGAATGTTCCCAACACATATTTTCTCCATTTTTGATTAATTTACCTTGTCCAAATTTGAATGAAAATGTATTTTATCAAAACGGCCCTAGGAGAGGGTATTTTGGATGATAACAACCTCCAAACCATACAATAAGACTCAAGTTCTCAATATGATGATCATCTACTACTCACTAACTCCTATATATACGCCATTATGTTATTCAAAACAATGAGTATGACCTACTAAGAATATAAAAGCATAAATAAATATGATATGACATGTTAAGATATTATATTAGCCACAGGTTGGCTATACATATTTGATATATGACCTAGGATTAAGGGTGTAGTAGTCACCTTCCTTGATTTCTCTATCATTGTCAAACCTTAGTTATTACACATGCAACGAGGCTCTTTGAATGGACTTATAATCATCTCAAACCCTAACATGGATGAAGAGTCATGTAAAATAGACATTAAAAGGGTTATGGGTACCCTTGTGCACCCTGATGTCGACACTTCTTTGAAGAGGCCTCAAACTGCACATCGTTCTCCATCTAGTATACGACATATAGATAGATCAATTAGATTTGGAAATTTCTTTAACCATGTTTGCTTTGACTTGGCTCTTTGCTTAAATACTTGGAGAGAGGATATTCGAGTGCTTATAGATGAGAGATATGACTACCTTAACTTGATTTGTAGCTTTAGACTTGATGTCAGTGTTTCCCTAATGACTTCAGATGTGACAATGTGAGATTTAGGGAGCTTTGGATGCCTTTTGCAAGTGGATGAAGTGAGTGATCTAGTTCATTACCTTAGGATTTCCAAGTTAGAAAATGAGGTAGTATTTACTTGCTTATATAGGGTTTTATGGGTGATTTATCTAATAAAGGTCGACTCGGATGAAGTATAAGACCCAAAGAAATATGTAAATCTGAAAGTGTAGTTGGAAGACATGTCGGTCCAAGACCATATAAATGGGCTAGGACTAGATATAAATTCCCGACCAAATGATATGGTCTTGATTGGGAGCAGGAAATGTGTTAAATGAAGTTTGGAGCTAATAAACTAATGTTTATTTGTTATTTTTGTGTATTGTATTCTCACAATGTGTTGACATGTTAGTGCGCAAGGATAACCAAGATAAATAATGGACCTTATAAAGTGTTAAGTGGGAATGGAGAAGTTGTATTTATAATAGCAAGAGTTCATAGTCAAATCAAGGGTTGACAAAGTGTAAATTACCAAATTTTATTGTCTACACTTTATGCTATTGAGAAGGCTATTAAGTTAGCAAATATGTTATGTTACTGATAAAACTATTAAGTTAACAAAAGTTTTATTCCACCAACAAAGCTATTAAGTTAGAAAATGTTTTATATTATTAGAAAGGCTATTAATTTAGCAACTAGATTTCAACACTCACTTAACATGGAGGGAAACCCCATGACACTATTTAAAATTTTACAAATCGGGGGCATAAATTGACATGACTAATTTGGTGCATTTGTTGTTGTGCACATTTCACATTACTGCAAGTTTTGAATAAAGAGTTTTTCAAAATTCAATTAACAAGTTTATATACACCATTATGGATTATTGATCTACTCATCTTTACCATGTGATTGTAGGTTTCATGTGAATTACCACATGCATTCAAGAGTTTACACTACCATATTATGATCCAGATGCGAGGTTTGAATTTCCCTGGTCTTTTCTTGTAATCACCCATTTGTTAATAGTAGATTAATGGGGGAAATTTGGGGTTAAATTTGACGACACCTATGCCTATAAAAAAAATTAGGTGATGGTAATTTTTGAATATTGCCCTTCAAAAATGTAAAATAGTGTTATTTTTACATTATTAATAAAATACATAAAAGATTATTTTATATATATTAAACTATTTTTAATATATATTAGTATAATTTACATATAAGTATATATAAAAAGTGACAATCACATTCAAAATATGCAAGTCACATGTAACAGTTATTTCAAATATTTATAAGTATTTTGCGGATAAAATCATGAAAAACTTCTAAACGGTTGTCAAATTTGACACTTGGGGGCAATCTGTAGTAAGCTAAATTGGGTATGGGAACTTGGTAATAAGACACTTAGCCCTTATTATGATATAAAACCAATCTACATAGTTTTTGACCAATCAAAGGCACCTTCCTGCTCTATCCCACACTCTATATCCATTAGATGACAACCACTCTCCAACTTAGCTCATGATAAATCATATCACCTACTATTAAAGATTTGTAAGAAAATCCACCTATTTCATATTTGATTTTTCTCACACCCTAGAAAATTTTATACATCCTTGACATTTTTGTCTTCGAACCTATCTACCTCCTATGAACATTTCCCCTAATGGTCACATTTTTGAAAGTGTTACTTGACTTAGTTGGCCGAGGTTAAACTTTTGGGTTTGTTGAGTAGGAAAACTAATGAAAGGTCACTTGTAAATACAAACATACCCTAACCCATTAGGGGTACCTAACACTCACCAAATTAGTTTCTAGGAAAAAATCTAATAACGTCAAGGGAAATAATTTCAACATTTATCCCTTAGAACACATCATTACAACAAGTTACAAATATGGAGTCATTTGTATTTCTTCCCTAGATTAAGTGTTGAGCTTAATCTTAAGTACAAGTTCATATTGGAAAGTGCTAGGGTTGAATAAAGTGTGATTTAATGAAATCTTAAATCTTTATCAAAGGATTGAGATCAAATGAATATAACAATGATAAACAAGATCTATCATGCAAGAAACAAACAAGTGTAAGAAATAGTGAGATAAGAATGACTTAGCTTATATTTGGATATCTGGGTTGTTTTTAGGTTGGGAAACAGGCTGAGAAGGATGGATTTGAATTTTGTATACTCTATTTGAGAAACTGGGATCTGGAAATTCTTCGAATAGGACCTCCCAGATGAGGACAAGATTGTCCGAGCATTGGTGTTTGAATTGAGCGCTAGTGTCCTGGTAATAGCTATTAATTGAAGGTTGCAATTGATAGTAGGCTTAAAATAAAAGCTATTACCAAAAATGCAACGTGTAGGTTGTAATTGGAGCTTCATAGTTTGATATATAACATTGATATTAGGCTTAGGTTCACTAGGCTTGCCCTTGAAGGTAGATTTTCTTGGGAACTTGTTAGTAGATGAATTAGAAATATTAGCACCATAATTAAGTTTTCTTAAATAAATTAACTTGATTTCAAACCTTTTCTAAGTATGATATAGATGATCAAAACATTGAAAGTAGTCAAAGAGTACAAATTCTTGCAAAGGAGGTAATAAGATTTGGCTGAAAAGATCTTACAATTCAGCTTCAACCAAGACGTTGTTTGTTTTTGAAAGATTAGTCTTATAACACAAAACATAGTCACTAAGATGTTCATTAGAACCTTGCCACATTTTGGCCATTTGAGCATATGATATATTCGTTCCAAAATTCATATAAAAGTGAGCCAAAAACATGTTTTCTAAAGGATTAAATGATCTAACATAGTGCAAAGGAAAACCATAAAACCATCATAAGACATAGTCTTATAAGCTCCTAGGGAACAATTTAGTCAATAAGGTGTCATCACAAGTATAATCCAAGCATGCAACATGAAATGATCAAAGGTGCTCTTAGGGATCTCTATGGCCATAAAAGAGGAAAATTAGGTGAGGCAAAATTATAAGGAAGTGGATAAGAAGACACCTCGGGTGCAAGAGGGCTATGAAGAAGAAGCGAAAAATCAAGAGATGGATCAGAAGATGATGAGGCTTGTTGTAATTGATGAATTCGAGCTTGCAAATTATGATATAAAGACTCTAAGGCATGCGTATATCATCATTGGATAGATCATTGTGACTCCACATTCAGGGGCATACTACTCTCCCTTGTTACCCGATGACGCACTCTTATTCCTGGTTTAAACATGAATGTTGAGGGTGCACTTACCTACATGGACCTCACCTCGCACACATGTACACTAGGGGGAAAACTTCCTCCCCTCTCTTAGTCATAACATTTCATTCAAATAGTTAAAAAAATTAAAAAACATTATCTTATATCTTAATTGCATGTATCCTTTCTTACTTATAATATTCTATGTTGCACATTGCTTATCATGTTACTTGGATTCATAATATGCTCTATCATTTTCCACATTACACAATGCTAGTGTGAAGGAGGTACCCATATGGTCGTGATCAAAGAATCTATGGCCACAGGGGAATACATGTGGAGAAAGAGACCGTAAAGTGGGCCTATATGTGTCATAGGTAGTGTGTCTCCTAGGTGAATACTTATTCCTATAAGGTGGACTATGAGACCTGTATATCTGTCATGAACGAGAAGTAGAAGTCACGCATGGAGGAGATCTAGGTGTATGTGTAAAAGTAACACTAGGAATGGTAAGAGCTCTAGATTCCAAACGAGTATGTGCTAGATCCATGGGGCTATCATGAGGATATGTATGAGTAGGTACACTAGTGATAGAAGTAACTGAAGGTGTAGCAGTAATATGAGCCAATGATAAAGGGGTACATGGTGAAATGATGTGAATAGTGATAATGTGATGCTCATATAAATACTTAAGGCACAAGTGGACTATGGATGGTATAGATTTGGAAGCCTTAAGCCAAGGGATTTCTAATTCCATGTCACAATGCGCAACTATATATCCAAGAATGAATGATATAGATATATTGAGGGGCCCAACAATGATATGAAGAGTGACATGCCCATGAGAAGTAAGAGACCTATGGGTCATTTGAGATAATGGAAAACTGATAGGTTGCAAGAAAGTGATTGAACATGTATTGTAATTGTAAGTAGGATGCACCATAACATTATTAATAACATGAGGACCAATAGAAGTATCAATGTGATGAAAAAGAGGCATGGAAATTAGTATCAGTGAAAGAAATGATAGGTGAAGGAAGATCAACATCACCAACCAAAAATCCAAGAGGATGATCTAAAGCTGAAGGAGGAGGAACAACATGATAAAAATGATTAGAAGAGGATTCAAGAGTTGATTTTTCATACTAAGGTAGTGGATCATTGCATATTTTAAGTTTACCATTGTCATTAGTAGATTTAGGAATAGAAATAGTGGATTTAGGCAACTCAATGTCATGATTGTCAATTAGATATTGGATTATATGTCTAAGCTTGAAACACTTATCAGTATATTGTCCATTGCATCTATGATAATCACAATGTGCATGCTCATAAAATCTCTTGCCATGAGGCCTATTATGATCTAGCTCAAGAGGAGCTGGAAGAGAAATCAAATTGATTTTTAGGAGTTGAGGCAACAACATATGTGGTAGATATGATAATTTAGTAAAAATGTGACATGTAAGTTACAATTGGAGATTCATAGTTTGAGATATAGCATTGATAATAGGCTTAGGTTCACTAGGCTTGCCCTTGAAGGTAGATTTGCTTAGGAACTTGTTAGTAGATGAATAAAAAATATTAGCACTGTATTTAAGTTTGCTTAAAGAAAGTAACTTGATTTCACATCTTTTCTAAGTATGACATAGATGATCAAAAGAGTGAAAATAGTCAAAGAGTAAACATTCTTGCAAAGGAGGTAACAGGATTTGGATGAAAAGATCTTGCAATTTAGATTCAGCCAAGACATTGTTCATTTTTGAAAGATTAGTCTTATAACACAAAACATAATCACTACGATGTTCGTTAGAACCTTGCCTCATTTTTTCCATTTGATCTTATGATATCTTATTTCCAATATTCATAGAAAAGTGATCCAAAAACATGCTTTATAAAGGAGTAAATGATCTAACATAGTGCAAAGGAAAATCATAAAACCATTGTAAGGCATAGTCCTATAAGGTCCTAGGGAACAACTTAGTTAATAAGGTGTCATCACAAACATAATCCAAGCATGCAACATGTAATGATCAAAGGGCCTCTTGGGGATCTCTATGGCCATTAAAGAGAGGAAACTTAGGTGAGGCAAAATTAGAAGGAAGTGTATAAGAAGACACCTCGGGTGCAAGAGGGCTATGAAGAAGAAGTGAAGAATCAAGAGATGGGGAAAAAGATGACGAGACATGTTGTAATTGATGAATTTGAGCTTGCAAATCATGATATAAAGACTCTAAGGCATGATTTCTTGAAGAAGTTCTAGGTTGAATGTGAAAAATAAGAGGAGAAGAAAGATGAGTGTTATGTGTGGAAATATGAGCATGGATAGTGGATGCCCCAACATTGGCAAGGGGATATAAGATGTGGCAGTTGTAGTGGGGATAACAATGGTGTTTTGAGGAGCGGAGGTATAGATTCATTGGGATTCTTCATGAGCAAAACATAACAAGAGATCAAGGTTTTTAGGATGATCAAAAAGGTATGCATTCAGGTCATTAAGATTTTCAATGGTGAACTCACAAGAGGTTTTATCCATGATAAAAGAAAAAGATCAGATAAAGGGCATGCAAGGATTGATTTCACCAAATGATTTAATGAAATCTTAAATCTTTATCAAAGAATTGAGATCAAATGAATACAACAGTGACAAACAAGATCTATCATGCAAGAAATAAACAAGTGTAACCAATAGTGAGATAAGAATGACTTAGTTTATATTTGAAGATTTGGGCTGGGAAATAGGATAAATTTGAACTATGTATGCTTTGTATGAGAAACTGGGATCTCAAACTTTGGACAGGACCATCCAAATGAGGATAGGAGCAGCCGGGTGCTAGTGTCTGAACTAGGTGCTAGTGTCCTGGTAACAACTATGCTTCTAATATTTTTAGGGTTTGATGTTGTCTACTTCCTTTCACTCTCTTTCACATCCACTTCGTTGTAGGGTTTTTGTGTCATATTTGAACCTACAAAACAAACCCTATCTACATGTACAGTGCTCAAGCAAACATTAGATGAAATAAATAATGCATAGGCTTGAGTCAGACTAACCTCAACAATCACCCCAATGTGATTGTTGTTGAGAACTACACTATATTTCAGACTCTATGTAGTTTTGGCGCGCGCACGCGCACGTGTGTGTGTGATTGAATTGTGTCCCTTGAAGCTAGGTTGCCCTTGTGTCAATCACACCAAGATAGCGGGTTATAACTACTTTTCTCCCAAGATGAATGTGTGAAATGGAATTAAGAAATAATCCCTCCTATGTAGTGAATAATGCAACCCAAATGCAGTCCTTGAATGTTACTCTTTGTCGACATATTAGATAATAAGTAATAGCCCAAAGCCATCCAACCCCTAATAATGGTGAGTACCATATATATATATAATTCATTTGTTTGAATTTCATCATTAACAACCAAAAAGGCTGACCCAAAATGATAAAAGAGGCTTTATAAAAGATAACAAATATGTGGCATTTCAAACTTGAGAAAAAGCAAGAAAACGAAAAAAGTGCCCAAAGGGGACAATAGCGCTTGGGTACTCTTGTCCCTAATGGGCGGTACTGTATGGGATGCTCAAAAGATATAATGGAAAATACAGAGCTGGGTCATATGTTGTCTAATGTCTAAAAGTAAAGTGATCATTCAAGAAAAAAAAATGCTAAGAGCATCAAAAGGGATAAAGCAATGTAAAATCAAAACAAGTGTTGTTAATGTCTAGCTTTCTTACTTAGGAATCATGCATATAATAACATACTTAGAGGCGTGATGTAAGTAGTAAGTGCGTGATTTTGTGACTACAAAGGTTCATTTTCTATTGTATAGTTTGTTGCATCTCATCATAGGTTTGGGAGAACTACACGTGGCTTGATCCCTTTTCCAAGTATTAGTATGCAAGTAATGTTCATCATGTTGTGGGGGTGTGGTGATGTTATATCCACTAATCTATTTTTAAGGTCAAGGACACAATGCTAGGGTTTGAACTAAGAAGAAGTGGTATAAACCTACCTAGAAAGAGTGAGAAAGTACAAAAACACAAAAGACATGTTTGTAACCCTTATGATAAGTTTGATGATGGCATTGTCTATGTTCCTACAAACCCGTCTAAAGAAGACTTCCAAGTCATGATTTTTACGAGCAGCTAGAGGACACCCTATTCCACCTCTACACATAATTTGAGCATTGGTCACCCCTTATGTATGGGTATTTTGGTTCCTCTTTAACCCTAACTATACTTTGTCATATTCTAGTAAGCACAATGGTCAATATTCAAGATTTACAATAATGTAGGAATGTAGTTTATTAGTTTTGAATTATTAATTTCAAGTAGTAGGTAGATTAAGGATTAAACATACTTCTCATATTACACGTGCCCCTAAAAACATCTATTGTTTTTTAATCGTGTTCTTGAAAGGTGTTTTTAATCTATTAGGGTTACTAAGAAGGAAATTAGTTTCCCAAATATTTGCACATAATTTGGGAAAAACGATAAATCATTTTAGAGCTTAAAATCTAAAGATCAGGGACATGTAATCACAATTTATGTAGCTAACAATTATTAGAACCATAGAATTAGATTACCTAGAGAGTACACCTATAGTTCTAGTGAAGGCCCTTTGTTTTTGCTAATTTTTCTCGGTCTTCTTTGCCTTGTTGTTCGGACCTTCCATGTGTTGTGTATTTTTATTGATTGTCTTTGGATTTACAATAAATCTTATATTCTTATAAAACCTCCTCTTGTCGATTATTATTACTTTTGGAATATTCTTTTCTACAAATAGCGGTTTTACCATATTAAAATTGTGTTAGATATGGATTGCAAGATTTATGGGTGGATGTATTGCATCGCTGATGTGAAAATTACTTTCCCATTAAACACTAAATGTGCCACTAGTTGGGGGCACTATAGTCGCTCCAAACAATGAAGTATTTTTGAGTTATTCACGAACCCATCGACATTGTTTGCACAAATATGTAACTCACTAAAGTTATCTCTAATTGAATTTCTATATGAAATGGAACAATGTGAAGATTGTACATATGGTCAGGGTCTTTTTCAAGGTACTCCAGATGGTCCTAATTAGGGTACATGTGTAATGTGAAAGTGAATCTCAAGCCTCGTTTATCTATTTTCGATATGTCACCTTTAGTCCTTAATTTACGTGCTTTGACTTCAAACTTTGTGAAATGAGCACTTTAAATTTTGAAATGACCAAGTCTTATGAGACTAAAATTGGGAAGGGTTTAGTTATGAGATTTGCGAAATAGGGGTAGTAACTGCCCTTTTGATTTGTCAAACCCCTCAAAGTGTTTGTGTAATCATAAAATTACACTCCAAAATAAATGACTATCCCAAACATGTACCAAATATATGCCCAATATGCATTAGATCATAAATGAACTCAATCACTTATCTATATATAAATCGATACACCGTCCCAATTTTGAAGGTGGCTTAAGCATGATAAATATCGACATGAACTAGCGATTGCATAGGAGTTGCAAATTATGCCGGAGAGAATCCAAATATGTATATATTTATTTTGGCATATGAGAAAATAATATTGCCGAAAAAGTCTACTCGAAAAACATTGCCGGATTTTGACACTTTCCAATAAAAGCAACTTCAAAGGTGGATGCCTACCGACGAATTAGAGGCGAGAAGGAGGGCGAGGGCAAGGGCAAGGATGTCAAAATTGAATGGAATGATTCACCGGTATATCTGTCAACAAATGAGCATGATTCACCCATATTTTTTTTGTCATTAAAATCTTTCATTTCATTTGAGCATACAAAATATAACATAATGCAAAATGAATGAAGGGTGGCAAAACGATGTGTCCAATTCACGGTCCTCGTCCGCCTTATGATTTGAAAAAACTAAAATATGGCCATAAGGTTACGTCCAAGAAACGAAGCGATAAGACAAAAATGGACAACCAAAGACTTCCCCTCAACAGAGAACCTCAGTTAACGGACGAATAAAGGGACAGCCCACAGACCGACTTTCCTGCAATATCAAGTTTACAATGCAAAGCATACATTGTGATTATTATTAGTATTATGTCGGATTACCATCCCAGACACGCTCTTGCTCTTTAAGTAGTCGTTGTGCCCCCAATTTTCGAGCATAGAACAACAATGTGTTCATCCATACTTTTCAATTCTAATTTGATTTCAAGGGCTGCAACATTCAGATGGACCTGCAGATCAATAATCATTTTGACAACGCAATTTGAGCTGCCCAAGCATTGGCGTTGTTAACCCCCGAGAGTATTGAATTGCTTCCTCAAACTTAGATCTACGAATCATTAGCTCCTGCATACGGTATTTTTATGAGCTAGTTTTAGTCAATTGGCTAAGTTTTCACTAACAATTTTGAAAATTTTATTAGTCAATCACCAGATATATCTTGTGTGCAGAGAAAACTGTGAAATAAACAGGGTGTCCACTACCCAGAGAAATGTCAAATGTAAAAAAGTGGTGACCACGGCTGAAGGGAAAAATGTACCAAAGGTTGCTTGGTTTGGCATTGTTAGTGCTGCTGTTGGCTACATGTAGTGATGTGGTTCATGGTTCCATCCACGAATACACCAATGGTGGCTTCTCTCCGCAGGTTGACACATTCTCCTTCTATGGGGGCAGTGAGGGCCTCTATGCTTCCTCGAGTACCAACAACAGGACTGTTGCAGGCAATGGGAAATCATTCATCAAGTATGTTTTCTTAAACCCTTTGTTTTCATGGTTGGCAGTGTCTATTATTGAAAGAATTTGTAATATGTCATCACCGTGGGTGCTCAAGGGAGGGTTATCCCGTGTTTATTTCGAATGTAGATCTGGATCTATGAAGAGAAATATTGATTTTGTTACGAGTTTGATGAAAATTGTTTGCATTTTCCGAACTTGTTCTAGTGTATTGCAATGTAGTGTCCTACTTGATGAGTTTTTGGCAATTGCCAATTCATGGCTAGATCTGTTCTAAATTTCTGAAATTCTTGTTTCATCAAATTCAAGAGACATCATTTTCTTTGCGAGATTCATTCGTAGGTAGTTATTATTTCTCTCGAGCCCAAAGGTTGGGGCTAGTGGTTGGAAACATGGAGTTTCACACAATTTTTTATCCGATAGTCCAGATCCAAGCCCATTCCCATGCACACTTTGAGTTCTTCTCTAAAAGTTATCCTAAGTTTTAAGTCCGTAGGGTTTGGGGCTACTAGTGGGAAAGAACGAGTCTCACACTGTTGACCAAGGTTCCATTCCGAGAGCCTCTAGGGCACCTCAAAGTGCCTTGGGGACACCTGGAGGTAGGGGTTGAACTTCTCAATGTGAACTAGGTAGAGCGCATTGTTTGATATTATGAACACAAGCCCATCGCCATGTACACTTACAGCTATGCACTGAAAGATTACCCTAAATTTTAAGCCCTAAACATTTGAGGCTAGTGGTGGGAAAGAATGAGGTTTCACATCATTTACCAAGGTTCCATTCTCACGAGTTCCAGGGCACCTCAAAGTGGCCATATAGACACCTGGAGGTAGGGGTTGGACTTCTCAATGTGAACCACGCAGAACACACTGTCTGATATTATGAAACCAAGCCCATCTCCATGTACACTTTGAGCTCTGCCCTGAAAAATCACCCTAAATTTTAAGTCCCAAGTGTTTGTGGCTAGTGGTGGGAAACAATCAGTTTTACAGCATTGACCAATGTTCCATTCCCATGGGCTTCAGGGCATCTCAAAGTGGCCATGGGCACATGCAGAGGTAGGGATTGGACCTCTGAATGTGAACCACACGTGATACATTGTTTGATATTACAGACCCAAGCCCATCCCTATGTAAATTTCAAGTCCCCCCTGAAATCTACCCTAAACTAAAAACCTCGAGGGCCGTGGTTCAAGTTCAACGGTTGTTTAGGCAGGAAAAAAGTATACTGTCCTGTTGGGTCACAGGTTAGAGTCACACAAAGTGACTCCCCAATAAATCCGATATCTAAAGAACGTGCAACAGCACGCCCAGGGTTTGGGGCCCCTGAAGTATACTGTCCTGTTGGGTCACAGGTTAGCGTCACACAAAGTAACTCCCCAATAAATCCGATATCTAAAGAACGTGCAACAGCATGCCCAGGGTTTGGGGCCCCTGTTTGTGTCCTAGGGTGAGGGCCCACCAACCCTTGTTTAATCAATCAATTTTTCTTTATTAATTTCCTTAACAGTTTTGCAATTTCATCTAAATCAAGTAGAATGTGTTTTGATGATCTCTTTGCAATGTTTCATTGCATTGGCTTTACCCTAGCTTTCTCCACCATGATCGTTCATGAACATTTGTGGGATTGCTTTGAATTTTAGCTGACGGCAATTGCCGATCACTTGTCAAGAGTTAAATCCCATGCAGTTGTTACTTGTTTCAATTCTGCACATAGGTCAGGCCTCTGTCATCTGGGAAAACTCAAGTTTATGACATCTTCCTCTGTTTTTTTTGCCCATGTCAAAAGCTTCTTTTCTGTTTGATTTTCGGTGTGTGTTTGTGTATCCAATGAGTATAAAGTTGATTTTGCTGCCAAGACTCCTCGAGTTACAAAACAAGTTGATGGTATTGACGCGATCTGCACAGCATATTGACTTGGATATTTTACGCTAATAAGTTACTTGTGCATACTTTGCGATAGAATTTCATATGGGCAGTTTCCTGATTAGGGTAAGTTTGTTTGGCAGGTTTGAATCAGTTACTTTCCAAAGGACTAACGAATCTGCTTTTAAGCATGAGGAAATGGAGCAAATCACTGGACTTATTGAAGCAATTATATTTGAAATAAAGGATAGGGATAAGATTGGAGGCTCACCATATGCTGGAGAAACTGCACTCTGCTGTACTCCTGACCTTGCCAAGTTAGAAGGCTGTAAACAAGGGAGTATCATTATTCGACATTCTTCTAATGAAACAGACTGGCCTCGCCGTATGCCCTTTTTTTTCCAGGGAAATAATTTGGAAACAAAGACACAGCCCGACACCATCTACATACCAAAGACTGGCATGTACAATCTTTATTTTATGTTCTGTGACAAACAGCTGAAAGGCACTGTTGTTAATGGTAGAACTCTATGGAAGAATACAACAGGTTATTTGCCAGGCCGACTGGAACCTTTAATGCAATTTTATGGGTGGTTGTCTTTGGTATATATCATTCTTGGACTTGGCTGGTTTCTCCAGAATGTATGTTTTTGGAAAGTTATATTACAGCTTCATAACTGCATATCAGCAGTTATTGCTCTTGGTATGTTGGAAATGACCTTGTGCTATTTTGAATATGCTAATTTTAATGCAACTGGAAGCAGACCTGTCAATATTACTATCTGGGCAGTCACCATTGGGGCTATTAAGAAGACTGCATCTCGCCTTCTTCTTCTTATGGTTTCTATGGGTTATGGTGTAGTACGACCAACTCTTGGAGGAATTACTTCCAAAGTGGCTCTTTTTGGAATAATCTATTTTGTGGCCTCAGAGGCATTGGAACTTGTAGAAAATGTTGGGAATATAAATGATGTTCCTAGAGAAGCAAGGAATTTCTTTGTGCTACCTGTTGCAGTTTTGGATGCTTTATTTATAATATGGATCTTCACTTCCTTATCAAAAACCTTGGAAAAATTGCATGTAAGTTGCTCATCACTACTCTTTTTCTGTTCCGTGTTTCTTCTGAAAGAACAAAATTGGATAGTAGACCCAGCATACCGTGAGGCTGAACCCTGAAAACAGAGGCAAAGATATTACGAGTTTTGAGTAGCATCTTAATGTCTGGAAGAAATCTACAAATTTAGAGGCATTAGTTTCTATGTCCTGAGTCACCAGTATGCAGGACAGCCACGTAGGAATTTAAATTTTTCTCTCTCTAACTTTATCTTGCAAGTTGAGTTAAAGTAGAACCACATCATTTAAAGATTCTCTGCCCTCTCAATTATTGCACTAAATTGTTGTATTATCAACGTGTGATTTGCATTGAGAATAATTATGTATGGGTCGTGCGGAAGGGATCTGGTAGTTTTTTAAATGATGGCATGGTAACAGAAATATGCCAGTAGCAGGATCAGAAGTCAAACAAAATAAGAATCTGCCATAAGCGTTGAGAAATTGCAAGTTTCAAGAATTTCAACATCAAGTATGATCAATGTACGTGGCTATAACTTCATACTTAATTTTTTTATATGTCAGGTGAAACAGATCGCACAGGAAAACTAGCATGTGGACCATCATTAAAATCACTTTCAGGGTTGTGAAGATTAGCCACTGGACAAATAGAAGCTTTGCCAATAGCTCTTTTTCTGTTCTGTGTTTCTTCTAAAAGAACAAAATCCGACAGTAGACCCAGCATACTGTGAAGCTGAACCATGCAAACAGAGACATAGATATTATGATTTATGTCTGTCTTTGTCTCTGTTAAGAATCAGTTACTTGTAATGTATTTTTCTAGTCAATCGAGACATTTTTGTAATACCCAATTTCCAATAAAACATTTCACAGTTCTTTTTATATTGCTTTTTTTAAATTTTATTTTGCCTTTTTGAATTTCTTCCCGAGTAGTCTTTTTGGGATCGCTTACATTTAATTGTTATTCACATTTTTCATATCATTGCCACAAATCAGCTCATATCTGGATTGTGTTAACAAGCCAAGGATCTTGTGAACCATAGTATATTTCCTCTTTTCTCAATGATCCAACATAAGAAAAATATTCATTTCCTCTATAGAGCTGAAGACCCATCTGGAGAGACTAAAGATTCTGAAAGTTTCGGTGCCTTTTCTGCTCTATAACATATGTCTCAGCGTACCTACAGGAATGCCATTGAAGTACAATTTCCACCGAAGTTTCACAAATAGAAATACTTTATGGCATTGGCAGTAAAATCTGGAGCATAAAAAGTCACAGCAAGCTCCCAAGCTTTCTACAAAGTTCAAATGAAGCTGAACTCTATACCTAAACCTGCACTCTTCCGTAAATCAAATTACTATGAAGATTAACAACCTGTAATTTTATCTGAAGCCATTTGTTTTAAATATCTGAAATATCAAGAATGCCATTCCAAAACTGACCTTGTTTTACAAAGAAATATCACTGTATTTCACTGAGTAGCATGGGACTTATGCTGGCATATCTTAAAACCTCATGCATTTTGATAAATATCTTGTCTTCTTTAAACATTATTCATAGTAGTTTCCTTCATAGCAGGAAATAGAGAGGTATCATCAAGAAACTAAATCCTCAACAAATTACTATCATCTGAAGAGACAAGCCTTTAACACGAGAATCCATATGACAATCATGTCATAAGTCATGGATAGATTCAACTACTAAAACTAGAAGGTGTTAGCATATGCAAAGAGAAGAAAGAATTAGAGAGAGAGCAAACTGCACTGTTCAAATGACACAGGCAGAGGTTTATTTATATGTGAAGAGGTGGTTACAGATTGGTTGAACAGTTACCAACCAAACAACTACATAACTGTTTTACATGCTATATAAAGTGCTATATTTTAACACCCCCTCTTAATGACTAAACTGGAAACAAGCAAAGTTTGTCCCGAAATTTTACAAATTTCCGAAAGCCCATATGTTTAGTCATTACATCTACAAACTGTGCCATAAGTTGTACTTTAAAATCATCAGTCCATGATTGTGTTGCGGTTGTCGAATGAAGAAGAACCACAAAACAAAAATCTAGTCCCATGAACAAAGGATATGGCAAGTGGTCCATTGGTTCTCTGTTACGTGATTCATTGACCAGTGATGAATCACCAATGGCTGAGAATGTCAGCCCCATCTCCAGAGTGCTGAAATCAGAATCTCGAATATGTGGGTTGAGAAGTCTATTCCAGGCTTGTGTAGCCTGTTGGAGTCTGTACAAAGACTCAATTATCCTGCAATCGAAGTCACCTCGATCACATCCTTGCACCACCATGTAGTGCTCATCCAAAATTTTCAAGAAGAGAAATGTGACCATCTGTGCAGTAGGAGTTAGAACCAACTCCAATAGTAGGAGAAATAACCATCTCCGTCTCAGCAGTGGTCTCCATCTTAGCAGGAACCAACTCCGCAATAGTAGGAGAAATAACCATCTCTGTTTCAGCAGTGGTCTCCGTCTCAACAGTGGTAGGAGTGATAACCAACTCCTCATCTATCCCCCTCTGTTGGGAAAGATCCTTCACAACACAATGAGCAAACTGGTCATGCTCTACTGGCTTCGAGCAAGGACCTCTGAGTGAGTGGCTGGGCATGCCATCTCATCATGCATCATCAGTGCATTTGGAATAGTGGAGTCTCCGTCCACAACAAACTGTTCTTGAGAATGAGGAAATCCATCCTCCCAAGGCATGTCCGCCTCCCGTACACCTAGTATAGTGGATACTCCCTCCACAATAGGTGCATGTAGGTTGACCGTATCCAAGTCAACAAATTTGTGAGGAATGACTTCCTCCTAAGGCATTGTAGCCTCCTGCCCATCCTAAATGGTGGAGCTGTCCTCCACACGTGCATTCATGTTGATCGCAGCCGGATCAACAAGTCGATACTGATCACCTTCCCCAATACCAAGGGCAATTATCCGTCTCTATTTCACATTAGAGACAACACACTTCTATCCACAGAAATCCACATAAATATTGGGATTTTCAATCAATTGACGAATAGATAGAAGATTCTTTTGTAAACAAGGTACATATCTAACATTTCGTACCAACAATTTATGAGCGTTATTCAATACAATGCATATATCTCCTATCCCTTCTACTGCAAGTGATTCTCCATCAATTAGTACTACTGATTCAAAACATATATTTGCAGTAATTGAAACATACCAGTCCCTACGACATGAAAAGTGTGCAGACGCACCAGAGTCAATGATCCAGCAATTGGTACCATTGTCATTCGAGCATGATGTCGTAAGACAATAAAGATCATGCCCGTCATCCGAATCCCGTTCTTCTGCAACTGCTGCCACATGTTCCTCATTATATGGCTTTTTGTTTTGCTGCGAAAGAACATACTTCTGCTTCCGACAATCCTTCTTGAGGTGCCCAACCTTGTGACAGTAATAACATGTGACCTAATACCGAGTGGAAGACTCACCAGATTGACGTTTCCACTTTCCTCTTGACTGAGTGGCAAGAGCACTCTCTGAATGGTCACAATTAGATTCTGCTTGAAGTTGTCTCCGCTCCTTTTGCAACAGGTAGGAACTCAGCTTGTCAAACGTGAGTGTTTGTTTGACTTTCAGCCATTAAATGGAGTGCCTCCACAAATGACTCATACGAAGAAGGTAAGTTGTTTAAAACCAGAGCCACCATATCATCGTTGTCCAACTTTTTGTTGATGGAAGATAACTGGTCTCGGAGGTCTTTCATTCGAAGTAGGTGCTCAGATAGCGATCCACCTTCTTGTAACTTTACGGAAAAGAGCATATTTTTCAGGTATAAAATCCGACTCTTTTCTGATGTCTGATATTTACCCTTCAGACTGGCCCACAACGTGCTTGCCACAGTGGCATTCTGCACTTCCGGTATCATATCATCCGATTCCGACAACTTGAAAAGCAATAACGCTTTCTTATGATGTTTGTCATAATCCTCGAAGTTCGTCGCTGGTCGACTTTCATCACCCTTGATTATTTTATCACAATCACGAAACTTCGCGACTGTTAAAATCTTATGACTCCAAACATTGAAATTAGTGCCCGTTAATTTTTGTGTCTCCGGCAAAGTTGAATGTGAAATATTTGCCATTTTATTATTCCAAAGTAACGGAAATAATAAAATAATATGTGACTTACTCATGCAAATTAATTACTCACATGTAAATTACCCCTCGAACTGCCTTTAAACTATATTTGCATATATTAAAAAATATTATTACTTACGAAGGCACACGACTTCACGTTTTTCCTTTGTTCTGCCCTCGAAATGTTCATTCGACTGCTCAGAATCACGATTTGCTTGCTGCTAGTGATTGTGTTGCCCTCCTCCACAACTTTGCCTGCGACTATGATATTATTCTACTCTCAACTGTTATTTTCTATCACTACATCAAACTGTTCACGTTTTCCTTTCCACGACTTTGCCGCCGTCTACTGTGGATTTGTTGTGCAACGTATTTGCTCTGCCCACGAATCGTGCCCTTTCCTTCACACGATTTGCCACGGGTTATTGACTGAGGGTCTTCGAACCACGACTTTTCCAAAATGTCACTGTTTGCCCTCGTCGAACTGTAGATTTGCCCACAGCCTCAACTAGTACGAACATTGCCTTTGATCTACCCATGATTTTGTGCAAAAACGACTGGATTTGCTTTTGTCTTGACATGAATGGAGGACTGTCTTCCTTCTCGTGAATCTTCTGCAATAAGCGATGGAATAACTTCAGTTTGTGCCCTACCAAGGATTCCTCAAACTTCCAGTTCGTGCCTGTTGACAAGGCTTCCTCGAATTGCGAACTGCTCGCTCCAATACCAATGTTAGCATATGCAAAGAGAAGAAAGAATTAGAGAGAGAGCAAACTGCACTGTTCAAATGACACAGGTAGAGGTTTATTTATATGTGAAGAGGTAGTTACAGATTGGTTGAATAGTTACCAACCGAACAACTACATTACTGTTTTACATGCTATATAAAGTGCTATATTTTAACAGAAGGAAAGTAGCCAATGGGAAACCTTGTCCAATAGACTTTTACAATAGAAAATAGTAAGAAAAAGACTTGTTAACGTGTAAAATATCTGAGGCATATTTGAAGAGGGCTATCACTATTCTAACTAGACTTGGGTAAAAACAAAGAAAAATTAACATTCATTAAAAATTGTCACATCCCACTTTGGGATCCCCAAATTTGACGTCCGCACAAGCCGTCAATAGGCTAGATTAAATTATTAAAGGTGATTTCGAGCAGTATACCAATTAAAGATTGGTGTAAGCTTTGCGTTAATAAGGTTTGATTAACCGTCGGGAGTCTTAACTCGCACCGGCATCATCTATTAAATTATTGTAACTTTACATATCATGGCATTACCCTTAAAAAATAGTATATATATATATATATATATATATATATATATATATTGTGTTAGTCCTGTGTATGGTTGCTAACCTTGAAGGTATCATCTTCGGCTGTTAATGAAACATAATGTTCATTATAAGCTTTGTGTATGATAATCTCCAATATCAAAGAGACCTTGGGCTTGTTAATAATTATCTTACTCTTCAGTGGGCTGGTGCTAAGAAAAGATGCCTATGACTCATACAAAATCATTGCATTGAATAGGTATGTGTTGGTGTTGAAAAGCATAGCTCTTATGCTACCATTAAGTGCTCGGTATATATATAGCTTGCGTTCATAATATCAACATTAGTTTGATAGTTGGACTGCCTTGACTGTGAACGAAATACTAAGGTTATATAATATGAGGTGCAATTCTTATTACATTGATAAATCCGCTGTGAACAAATGATGGTCATTATGACCCTAGTATGATTTATATATGATAACATGACTTATTGGGAACATGTAGTGTAAGTTTAAAATATTATTGCCATTATCGATTATTATTAAGATACATGATTGACTTGGTTGTTGCACTATAACCACCTCTTTGAGCAGTATCAACCCTGTGAATTATAATTATATTCCTTTCTAAGGACGAACCTTGTATATGTTATAAGCATATATGATAATTATTAAAAGCTGTTATCTTTTGGCTTGCTTCTTATCAAGTTTTCCTGATTTATTAATAGCTATTGGGAGTTGATTGTATTGTTCGGCATTTGAAGACTTGAGATATTGGCGCGAAAGGGTATTGTCCTTATTGAAATATGACATATGAATGGCTTGACAATCCTTATGACTCTAGCATTGCTAATGCGTGATAATATGCCATCTCTATTAATAAGCATTATCACTTTAATAGGTGAAGATCCTATGCAAGGTAACTTAGCATTATGAAGGTTAATATGATGCATGATGGTTATAGTGTATATAGGGCATGGTAGTCTCTATTGTTTAAAGGACCGTGGTCTTTGACCTTGAACACACAATGATGTTGTTATAGGATTGGTTAAGCTTTTGATTGATTGGTTAGTTTTTGTAATGTTATCATCGGGTTTTCTTGATTATGTTGTTTAACCTTGGCATTGAGGTATTTTGACATTGCTATTGTAATGATTAAAGGGCTTGATGGTTGAGACTTGGCATAAGAAAGTATGTTTTAAGAGTCATGATTGGTTGTTGACTTGGAAATTTAAAATTAAAGTATGTTTTCACCCTCATGGGTTATGTGTGATTTGGACATGATTGCTTTGATGAAATTTGGGAACATTAAGATTTGTTTTGATTGTGACTTGGAATTTAGGTATTTTGACCCTTTCTATTGCAATGATTAAATGACCTTGCTCGATTTGATAGGGGTTATGGAACATTATTGTTATTTGCATTTGATTGTTAAATAACTTTGTTTGGTCTTAAATGCCTCCAATAGAAAACGTAGGGGGCACAGACCCGACCGAGATATTGTAAAGAATTATGAAAAGTTTGAAATCCGTTTAAAATATGGGCCTTTTGACTTTGTGAGTGCTCAATGCTGTTTTGCATGTGCAAGTTCATGAAGATACTAGAAACCCTAGTTCCCTCAGTTGCATGAAAGTGGCTTTGGTAGCGGGTTCTTGCATAACGGAAGGTGTATGGAGAACTCGAGCTGCATAAGCCATTCAAGGTGGCATTTTTGATTGACCCAGTTGCGTGTCTATTTTCATAAAGGAAACACTGCTTATTTTGGGTTACATGTGTTTTTAATCGGAAATTGAAGAATCTATAGAAACCCATTACGGGTATAGCGGTAAGGGATAGGTGGCAAAGGTTTGAGAAGGAACTCAGAGCTCATCCTTGGGCATGGCCCACTGTTGTTAATTTCAGGCATGGTTCCTTTCCTTACACTAATCAGTAGTTGACACTAGATGATGCATAGGAGTTTTTCTTTCTTTGATAACACACACATACAAATGTGTTTATTAATTTCTGGTTATGGTTGAATGTTTATGAATGCATGCTTTCTGGTATACACCATTTTATGCATGCGTGCATACACTGATTTATATAGGCAAGCATCCATAATTATTTATATCCTCTGCTTTGAATATCTGGGTGATAAGCCCTTATGGTATTATGTGGAGGTTTTCTCTGACGAGCCCTGCTTTGGCCATGTATGCACTGTGTTGAATTATTTGGAAAGGATTTGTGTTTTCTCTCTTTTAAACTTGAAATTTGGTAAATTTTGCCACGACAGCATTATGTTGAAATACTTAGACAAGGATTGTAATTCCTCTCTCTTAAACTTGTATGATGGAACTCTTGGTAAGGGATAGGTGGCAAAGGTTTGAGAAGGAACTCAGAGCTCATCCTTGGGCATGGCCCACTGTTGTTAATTTCAGGCATGGTTCCTTTCCTTACACTAATCAGTAGTTGACACTAGATGATGCATAGGAGTTTTTCTTTCTTTGATAACACACACATACAAATGTGTTTATTAATTTCTGGTTATGGTTGAATGTTTATGAATGCATGCTTTCTGGTATACACCATTTTATGCATGCGTGCATACACTGATTTATATAGGCAAGCATCCATAATTATTTATATCCTCTGCTTTGAATATCAGGGGTGATAAGCCCTTATGGTATTATGTGGAGGTTTTCTCTGACGAGCCCTGCTTTGGCCATGGATGCACTGTGTTGAATTATTTGGAAAGGATTTGTGTTTTCTCTCTTTTAAACTTGAAATTTGGTAAATTTTGCCACGACAGCATTATGTTGAAATACTTAGACAAGGATTGTAATTCCTCTCTCTTAAACTTGTATGATGGAACTCTTGGTAAGGGATAGGTGGCAAAGGTTTGAGAAGGAACTCAGAGCTCATCCTTGGGCATGGCCCACTGTTGTTAATTTCAGGCATGGTTCCTTTCCTTACACTAATCAGTAGTTGACACTAGATGATGCATAGGAGTTTTTCTTTCTTTGATAACACACACATACAAATGTGTTTATTAATTTCTGGTTATGGTTGAATGTTTATGAATGCATGCTTTCTGGTATACACCATTTTATGCATGCGTGCATACACTGATTTATATAGGCAAGCATCCATAATTATTTATATCCTCTGCTTTGAATATCAGGGTGATAAGCCCTTATGGTATTATGTGGAGGTTTTCTCTGACGAGCCCTGCTTTGGCCATGGATGCACTGTGTTGAATTATTTGGAAAGGATTTGTGTTTTCTCTCTTTTAAACTTGAAATTTGGTAAATTTTGCCACGACAGCATTATGTTGAAATACTTAGACAAGGATTGTAATTCCTCTCTCTTAAACTTGTATGATGGAACTCTTGGTTGCATGAAATAGACTCTGTATTTCTATCCTTAAACTCTTGGCTGGGAAAATGATGAAGTGGGAAAAAGATTTGAACTCCTTTCTGTTATCTCGTTGAATACATGTTTATGCATGATTTATTGTGACTAATGCTTAATGAAAAGGGATGGAAGTCATGCCAGTTCATCTTTGAGCTGACCCAAAATCTATTGCAGGTGCCTGCTGTAAAAGATAGAAGAAATGCATGTAGTTTTTCCTTGAAGTACTCTAATAGCTACCTGAAAAAAAGAAAGGGAAAAATGATTTACTGGACTTGTTCACACACACACACATAAAGATACTGTAGAGTGATATGCTTCTTTGAAAAGATTGGATGATGAATTTCCCAATAGGGAAAGGCTAAATATATTTGTATTTATTTGGTTTACCAAATAAAATTGCTGCTGTAATTTCTATTGTTTTTCTATAAAAAGTTTGGATCTGTTGTCTGAGCATTATTACGGTGACTGGTTACTTTATGTTTAGCAACTACATATGTAAATTTACATTTGGTAAAAACCATCTTCGTGAGTATTCTGAATATGAGAAAATAGCCATGTTCTTCTGATTATGATCTTGTTATTAAATGGTAATAACTAAAAGATTACCCTCTTATTCTAATAAAAGGGCAAACTCGGTTACTTAATGTATTAGAAATTAAGGATTTCATCCTTGTTCTTCTTAAAGTTATGAAGGGGAGCTTAACTTCCCCTATCTTAATACTTAAATCTTTAATTTGCTTGGGATGGTATTGAGTCTTCATTCAACTTATTAATGTAATAAGTTGTAACTACATTTCAATATACTTGAAACTACTTCTATCATTTAGTAGCATACTAAAATGCTCGCATCTAAGTTTGCTACTACCACTATGTTAATGATAAGTTTTTATGTGCACATTATTGTCGGGAATCAAAGAGAGAGAACAAGCACTCTCTTAAGCAATAAGTACAAAACACTATTGAGCAGTTTGCTCATTGACATAGAAAGGATATAATCCTACTTTGATTATAGTTTGTACACAAAAACAAGTATGATAAGATTATTAAAAGGGAATGACAAGTCTTGAGGGGAATTAGTTAAGCATCCATGACGAGAAGTGAAACCATATAACTGTTGCATTTCGTAGCAAGATAAATGACATCACAATGGTTTACTTTAGCTAAGATGGTCATGTACGGAATAGTACATTAACTTATCTATACTTAGGATATGTATGGGAAATAAAATATATATTTGATATGCAATATAATTTAGTTAAGGAAAAAACTGTGGTATATGAGTAACTGTTGTTGTAGACTCACAACACCCCTGGATGCAGATCAGGCTTCTAGGTTGATCACTCTAGCATCCAGTGTGATTGCACAACATGGAAACCTCTCTCCAAGTGTGGGGACTTGTGAAACTGAGAGAGGAATCTCCAGATTAGAGGTTGGTTCCTCAAACTCCTCTGATTTAGATCTATATTTTGCAAAACTACAGAGGTTTAGATCCTAATCCTACTCTAAACTGCAAGGAGACAGGGATAGAAATGCAAAAATATGAAACTAACTAAAGATGGTGATGCACCAAAAGGAGTGGTGAAACATATTTGTCATGCAAATAGACACAGACCAAAGTTCACAACATAAAACATACACAGACTGATAAGGTATAATTTAGGATCTGAAATGAAGCAAATAATACAAACAGAGGACTGAAACCCATTCACAGAGCTTGCATTATCATTTCAGTGTCAAAAACACGCATTACACCCTTAGAGAGGTAAAAAAAACTATTACAATCTTTGGAGAGGTCTGATCCCTGCATCAATCACTTGCTGGAGGTGAAAGAAGAAGTTGCTATGTCAAAAATGTTCCCCCCTTCAGAAATGAGCCAAATCTGGCTTTTACATTGCATGGGTCGAGCCCAGGGGACAGAAAACATACAAAAACATGAGAGCCCATCCCTTCTTGACTGCAGGTGCATTAAAATGGCATGGGGGACCTTACAAACCCATACCCTGTCATTTTGACCGGATTACAGGAGAATGCGACCCATTCTGCATTAAATCTGGTCGCTGGAATGTCACTTCTGGCCATGAACATGCGTCAGAGCTGTTTCTCAATTTTCTCTCTCCAGACTACACCAAAACTCAAGATTAACCCTGAAATCATGTAGAGAATTTCACAAGCTTTCCGTTGATATAAAGAACGTGCAAATCTGAGCTCTGGATCGAAAGATATGTCGATCTGAAGATTTAGGGCACAAAACAGGTGAAAATGCGTTTTGAAAATTTCCCGCGCTCTGCCACCTGGATGACACGTGTCAAGCGCTGATTGGATGCGTAATTCTCTCTCCTTCCCTATCCCGTGGGTTTTCATTCATTGGACACGTGTCCTCTTTTATTGGCTCGGGTCAGTGCTTGAAACCTTGCCCTTTGACTTTTGGACTTTCTCCCTTGTGACACGTGTCATGATTTGATTGGTCCGCGGGTCTGCCGGCTTTTCGCGCCCTTCGCGTCTTTTTGTCCCAGATGTCCCAGTGCTGTTTGGGACAGAATCCTCTGATCCACCCGAAATGGGCTTCCTTGTCCCTTATCTGCCGATGACACGTGGCGCAATCTGATTGGCTTTCGGCTCCTTCGGCTATCCGCGTCCCACGCGTCCCTTTGTCCCAACTGTCCCAATACGAAATTTCTCTGTTTCGGGCGAACCGGCCGGTTCGCGTCCTTCGCGTACTCACGGCCCAGATGTCCCAGTGTGAAAGTTCCCCGTTCCGGCTGAACCGGCCGGTTCGCGTCCTTCGCGTACCTTTGTCCCACTTGCTCCCGGACTGTCTGGGACAAATTTTCCGGTTCACCCGATTCGCCCGGTTCGACTGCCGGTTACTTTGTCGGCCGATCCTTTGTCCCACATGTCCCCAAAGCAGTTAGTCAATTTTGCTTCCTCCTTTGGCCGGATCAGCTTTCCGCGTCCACCACGTCCTTTTGTCCCAGATGTCCCTGTGCTTCGTGGGCCACCTGGAGGCTTTTCGTCTGATCCGCGTCTCGATGTCCCTCATGTCCCTACTGTTGCGAGGACTAGGACTTAGCCAATTTTCACGATTTTTTCTGTCCCAAGCTTGTTTTTGCAGCTTTTTTCACCTTTTCTCAGAGCTTGCTCTTTTCTTCTTTGGCCAGGGGAGTTAGAAAAAATCTGAGGGGACCCTAGAAACATGATTTTTGCCCTGAATCAATCAATTTGCCTGGGACTTGAGAATTCTGATGCATGTTATCGAATTAACCCTGGGGGGTGAATTTGGATAACAATTTGGCGACTCAGCGGGGTCATCTGCCTGCTAGATGAAAAGACCAGTTGCCTGAAGCAGTCCATTGGGCATGGAGTCATCAAATATTCTGTTTAGAACCCTAACTGACTCAGAATGTGCAAGGAGGAAGATGGAATGTCACCTGATGAAAGCAAGGACTGCTAAACATCTCCATGGACAGCAAGCTGTGCCAAAGCACTTAGGGAAAACAAAACTAACCTACAACAAAACAATGTGCACAAGCACTTGGAGGAAAGAAAATCTAATCTAATATTTACAGAGGTAGTGAACTTCCCTCTAGAAGCAACGCTTGAGATAGATTCCATTGACTGGAATCTGCAGTTCTTCACCATCCAATGAGGCCAATTGGAAAGCATTGCTGTTCTTGCACTTTGTGACCATGTATGGGCCACTCCAAATGGCATCAAATTTTGAATGCCTTCCCGGTTTTGCTCTGTCCACATCCCATTTCAACACTAGATCTCCAACTTGAAAAGATCTATCCTTGGCCTTTCTATCAAAGGTCTTCTTGATCAAAGCTTGATCCTTTTCCATTGCTTGGGATGCCTGATTTCTAATCTCTTGCAGCTCCATCAACTCTGCATACCTCACCTCCATGGGCTCAAATTCAAGCAACTCCAGCTGCTTCATGAGTTCCAACGTTGGCAACTCAAGTGACATGGGCAAGGTTGCCTCTCTTCCATAGACAAGCCTGAATGGAGAGTTACCTGTGGATCTTTTGGGAGTTATCCTATCAACCCATAAGGCTGATTTCAGTTTGGTATGCCAAGACCTCTGATTCTCATCAAGAGTCCTCCTAATGATCCTCAACAAGTTCTTGTTTGTAGACTCGGCCTGGCCATTACCCTGAGGGTAATAGTTCGATGAAGTGCTTAGGTAAATACCGTTCTTGACAGCCCACTCAGTCACCTTAGATCCAATGAATGCCAATGCATTATCAGAGATTATTGTAGCAGGTACACCAAATCTGGTTGTTATCCCCTCATAAAAGTCTAAGATGCTAGACTCATTCGCCTCTTTGAGTGCTACTGCTTCTGTCCATTTGGTGAAGTAGTCTGTGGCTGTCAAAATCCATTTGTGCCCTTGGCTTGAATTGGGATTAATGACTCCAATGAAGTCCAAACCCCATTGCATGAATGGCTGGTCAACTGAGATTGGATGCAATGGAAGGGCTGCAAGTCTCTCTTTTCCTGTGAAGAATGCACAATTCTTACACCTCTTGATCCATGCATAGCAATCACTGAAGATTTTAGGCCAATAATAACCAGCCTTCATGATTTTTAGAGCTGTCACTCTTGGTGCAAAATGGCCACTAGCTGGTCCACCATGAAACTCTTCCAACACCCTTTGAATCTGACCTGTGCTAATGCATCTCAGCAGCACTCCATTTACATCTTTCTTGAACAAAACTCCATCAACAATGGCATACGGGATAGCCTGTAATCTGAAGTGTCTCCTTTGGGTCTTGTTCATCTCTGGAGGGCATAGGCCTGTGCCTAGGAAGTGCATAATACCTTGGGTCCAGCAAGGAGTCGGGGCAGCATTGTCTTCTTCTTGTTTGCCACTTGGCTCATGACTGTCCTGGACTGTCAAAACAGCCTCTTCTTCATTGCATACTTCTTTTTGTTTCCCCAAAACCAGCTGCTCACACAATCCTTTCCCTCTTACCAGCTTGGTGATCTTGATCTCAATGTCATACTCCATGACACGGGTGATCCAACCTGCCCTTTTCTCATTCAAATCCTTGTTGAGGAGGAAATCCTTAACCCCAGCATGTGAGACCAGCAGTTGAATCTTATTGTTTGAGACCAAATGTCTGAACTTCTTCAAGCTCCTGATGACAGCAAGGACATGCTTTTCGATGAAAGAATACTTTATTTCGTAATCTTCCAAGGTTTGGCTGAAGAATGCTATGGGCTGTTCTGAACCTTCTCTATTCAGCTGTGTTAAGATAGCTGAGATTGTGTCTGATCCTCCAAATGCATACAACATGAAGTCCTTTGAAAAGTCTGGGTTGATAAGAGTTGGAGCTTGTGATATTGCATGCTTGATGCTTTCAAAACTCTCTTTGCCTTCTGCTGTCCATTTGAATGCCAGACTCTTCTTCAACATCATTGTTAGAGGCTTCACAAGAGTGGCAAAATTAGGCACAAATCTGCGGACAAAGTTTATCCTTCCTAAGAAGCTTTGAAGAGATTTCTTGTGGTGTGGCAATGGGAGCGTTCGGATGGCTTCAACCCTTTCAGGATCAATTGTTAGCCCTTCCCTAGAGACAATGTGGCCCAACAATTTGCCCTCGTGTGCCAAGAATATACACTTCTTTGGATTCAATGACACTCCGAACCTTCTACACCTCTGAAACACTTGTCTGAGGTGAAAGAGATGGTCTGCTGCATTCTTTGAGAAGACAGTGATATCATCTAGGTATACCAGCACTATATTGTTGATTAAGCCTTTGAATGCCATATCCATAGCTCGCTGAAATGTTGCTCCGGCATTTGATAGGCCAAATGGCATCTTCTTGTAGGCATAGGTGCCCCATTTGGTGGTGAAAGCCGTCTTGAATTGATCTTCTTCCTTCACCATTATCTGATTATAGCCTGAGTATCCATCAAGTAGTGAGAACCTTTCTGAACCAGCTACAACTTGCAATATTTGCTCCATGGAAGGGAGTGGGTAATGATCCTTGAGAGAGGCTCTGTTCAAGTCTCTGAAGTCAACACACAGTCTGATTTCTCCATTTCTTTTTCTCACTGGCACCAAGTTTGCAACCCAACTTGAGTGTTTGATGGGGAAGATGATACTGGCCTCAATAAGCTTGCTTAACTCTTTTCTCATGAGAGGTTCAATATGGGGATTCACTGGCCTTTGCTTTTGCCTAACAGGCTTGGATTTCGGATCCAGCTCAATAGTATGTTGTGCCAGCTTTGGGTTGAAACCTCTTAGATCTTTGTAAGTCCAAGCAAAGATATCTGGGAACTCTTGACAAAGCTGAACAAAGTCAGATTTCTCTTGTGAGGTACTTACTTTGCCAATCTGCAATGTTTTGCCTTCTTCCACTAAAATAGGCTCTGAATCTTCACCCTTCACTTGAATGTTTGCTTTCTCCTTCCGGAACTGATCATTCGGGTTGAAGATTGACTCCAAGGTTATGAGGCCTTTTGGTAATTTGTTAGTTCTCAGCTGTACTACCTGATCACCATATTGCTGCTCCAGCTTGTCTTGATTTCTGGCGGAGAACTCAGCTTCTTCTTGTAGGAAATTAACAATTTGCTGATCATTCTCGAAGACTTGCCAACTTGTGTTGTTATCTGGAACAGCTGGTCTCACAACCAATTTGATATGAGGCTGAGATTTCTCACTTTTGATACTCTCTGCAACATCAAACGCAGCCCCAATTGCTGCAAGTCTGTCAGCGGCTTCATTCTTTTTCCTTGGGATGGAATTGATGCTAAAAGCTTCAAAATCTTCAATAAGATCCCATACCTGATTTTTGTAGCACTTAAGCAGATCATTTTTGGCAGCATTTTTTCCTTTGACTTGGTTTACGACAGCTCACTATCACCAAATACTTGTAAATTCCTGATGCCTCTCTTCATTGCCCAGTGCAGTCCATGAATTAAGGCTTCATACTCAGCTGTGTTGTTTAAGCAAGAAAACTGAAAACGGAAGGCTGAGTAATACTTTATACCTTGTGGTGAAATGAGCATAGCTCCTCCTCCTGCACCTTGTCTACTCCTTGACCCATCAAAGAACAATTGCCATACTTCATTCTTGTCTTTATGATCTGGCTTGGTGATGCTAGGGAGAGGTTGATTCTCTTCATGTAAACAATAAACTCCTAGCTCAGATTCTTCTATTTCTTGATAGGGATCAAAAGCATGCACCTTGCTTGCCCATTCATCAAGAGTCAAATCTGGGATGCTTCCAACCTTGGTGTCAGCTTCATCAGTGCTTGGATAATCTTCTTGATCAAACGCTGAACAGTTGGTATTGATTTGGCTTGGAGTGTAAGGCTCAATGTGGAAGTTTGCAATAGGTTCAGACCTGATTGTGGCCTTGGTTCCATACCTTGTTCTGAATAGCATGTGTGACCAATCAGCAGAAAGATAGCCTCCAATTTTAGCAGTGAAGTCTCTTGACAAGCACAATGCAAAGAGTGGTGGCAGGTCTATGACTGACACATCTTGTAACACTATTACGTTGGGACATGCGTGCAGTGTGAGGCTCAAACCTTTGATTACTCCAACCGTTGTCACTGCTGTCCCGTCTAATTGCACTACACCCTTGGAGATGACTTCATATTGAAGCCCTAGCTGATCAGCTATTTGCTTGGGCATTACTGAACTACTTGCCCCAGAGTCAATCATGCAATTATGTACCAACTTATCTCCTATGATCAATGAAACATAAAATGGAGGGGGCTTCAACATTTTACCTTGTTGTCCTCCATGATTTCCTTCAGGCTGGGCAGCATTTGTGAGTACCTTCTCTTGCATTTGGACCTGTTGGTTCGAAGTTGACCAGTCCTTCATGGCAGCTTGTAGCAAATCTCTTTGGCCTGGGATGGATAGTGATTCCCACATTGATATGTTTACATTTGTCTTCTTCATCTGATCAATGATGTTGAATGGGGATGAAGCATCCCTCTGTTGTCCCCTAGCTTGCACATTCATTCCTTGCACATGGGCAGCAACAACTGGCATCTGAGTTGGTTTAGGTGCTGGTTTGGGTGCTTCTTGCATGTTTGGAACTGCATTTTGTTTGCCAACACCTTGTGGAGTGACAAAAGGTCGTGAACTACTTGGGGCCAATGGCTGTTCTTCACCCAAATTTCTCCTTTTTGACCTTGTGTTGGCTGCAACACCTTGAGAGGGTATTTGATTCATACCACAGAAATCTTCAGCCTGCCAATTGACAAGAGTAGTTTCATTCGGAGATGTTCCTTGCTGAGGTGCTTCTTGCTGCTGATCTCCTTCATGGCTGGACTCTTGCGACCCACCAATGGTTTGCACCATCAGAGCTTGATTTAATGCACCGTTAAAGCACATTGATTGGTTATGTGGCTGACTACACGGGAAACACCAATCATATTCTTGGGCCATGTTATTTTGGACTGGCACTAATGCTTTAGAAGCAGATACAACATTGGGGTTATAGGGCTGAAATGGTCTATTAGCGGGAGGCCTTACTTGGCTTTGATTTTGATTTGCAGCCTGAGTTGGTGACCTATTTTGTTGGTATGGGGGCCTAGCCTGGTACTGTGCTTGAGGCTGATACGGTCTAGCACTTTGAGCTTGCTGTCTTTTGATAGTAACCAGCTCATTTCCCAAATTTTGCAACTGTTTCATGACCTCTTGGAGTTCATTTGAAGCACTAGAGGATGAAGTAGAAGTTTCACTTGAACTTTGATTTCTAGGGGTGGGAACAGGAGCCAAAGTGGGTGCTTGACTAGTGCTTGGATTTTCTAAGTTTGGATACAAGGGCATGGGAGGCCTAGGAGCCAGTTTACCAGCTTGAATAAGACAGTTTTCGGCTCTAATGGCAATGCTATAAGCAGCAGGTAAGGTTGTGCCTCCCATAGATTGAATTAACATAGAAATATCAGAATTCAAAGCTTTAAGGTAATATAGAAAAGCACCTTCTGCTGTTGGCCTGACTGCCACTGGAATCCTATCCCAAGACCTTTGAAATCTGAAGTTGAAGTCAGTCAGCTGCTCGTTGGGGGCTCTCTTGATAGTTGTCAGCTGCTCCAAAAGAGACAAGTTGTCTCCCTTCTCTCCAAATTGCTCATGAAGTGCAATACACAGCTGATTCCAGTTTGTGATAGAACCAGCTCCAAGGCTCCTAAACCATTGCAATGCTTTACCCTTGAATGAAGATGCCAGTAACTTGACAGCCACTTGCATTTCATTGATTTCATGGATTGCACAAAGGTTAGCAATATCTTTAACATGATCACCTGGAGTAGTCTGATTTTCTCCAGTGAAGTAGGGAATGTTCTTCAAGGTTGCAATAGGAACTGGATGTTGTGCATTGAGAGCAAGTGGGCTGCTGCCTGTGAAGTTGACGTAGGGGTTGTTCTGAGCCATTCTAATTGGTCTTAAAACCCTTGTATACTGAATGAAAGGCCTGTCAGGTGGAGGAGTTGAGAGAGTTCTGTTTGGTGGAGATGGAGACCTTTGAATCCTTCTTCCTCTTTGCCTTCTTCTTGGAGATAATTGCAGGTATTCAAACAACACTTCTTCTTCTCCAACTCTTGACCTTGTGGTGATTCTTCTCATGAGTTTTCAGGCCTGCACTGCTGAAACCAGTTGATTCTTCCCCTTGGAGTCGCCAGATATGCAAATAATAGCTCTTATAAGCAAGAAAACTGCAGCAGATGCATATCAACTTTGCTGCAATAAAAATGAGACCTCTAGTGTCCCACCGGGCGTGCCAAAACTGTTGTTGCAGACTCACAGCACCCCTGGATGCAGATCAGGCTTCTAGGTTGATCACTCTAGCATCCAGTGTGATTGCACAACATGGAAACCTCTCTCCAAGTGTGGGGACTTGTGAAACTGAGAGAGGAATCTCCAGATTAGAGGCTGGTTCCTCAAACTCCTCTGATTTAGATCTATATTTTGCAAAACTACAGAGGTTTAGATCCTAATCCTACTCTAAACTGCAAGGAGACAGGGATAGAAATGCAAAAAATATGAAACTAACTAAAGGTGGTGATGCACCAAAAGGAGTGGTGAAACATATTTGTCATGCAAATAGACACAGACCAAAGTTCACAACATAAAACATACACAGACTGATAAGATATAATTTAGGATCTGAAATGAAGCAAATAATACAAACAGAGGACTGAAAACCATTCACAGAGCTTGCATTATCATTTCCAGTGTCAAAAACACGCATTACACCCTCAGAGAGGTAAAAGAAAACTGTTACAATCCTTTGGAGAGGTCTGATCCTTGCATCAATCACTTGTTAGAGGTGAAAGAAGAAGTTGCTATGTCAAAATTGTTCCCCCCTTCAGAAATGAGCCAAATCTGGCTTTTACATTGCATGGGTCGAGTCCAGGGGACAGAAAACATACAAAAACATGAGAGCCCATCCCTTCTTGACTGCAGGTGCATTAAAATGGCATGGGGGACCTTACAAACCCATACCCTGTCATTTTGACCGGATTACAGGAGAATGCGACCCATTCTGCATTAAATCTGGTCGCTGGAATGTCACTTCTGGCCATGAACACGCGTCAGAGCTGTTTCTCAATTTTCTCTCTCCAGACTGCACCAAAACTCAAGATTAACCCCAAATCATGTGGAGAATTTCACAAGCTTTCCGTTGATATAAAGAACGTGCAAATCCGAGCTCTGGATCGAAAGATATGTCGATCTGAAGATTTAGGGCACAAAACAGGCGAAAATGCGTTTTGAAAATTTTTCCCGCGCTCTGCCACCTGGATGACACGTGTCAAGCGCTGATTGGGTGCGTAATTCTCTCTCCTTCCCTGCTTCATTGGACACGTGTCTTCTTTTTATTGGCTCGGGTCAGTGCTTGAAACCTTGCCTTTTGACTTTTGGACTTTCTCCCTTGTGACACGTGTCATGATTTGATTGGTCCGCGGGTCTGCCGGCTTTTCGCGCCCTTCGCGTCTTTTTGTCCCAGATGTCCCAGTGCTGTTTGGGACAGAATCCTCCGATCCGCCCGAAATGGGCTTCCTTGTCCCTTATCTGCCGATGACACGTGGCGCAATCTGATTGGCTTTCGGCTCCTTCGGCTATCCGCGTCCCACGCGTCCCTTTGTCCCAACTGTCCCAATACGAAATTGCTCTGTTTCAGGCGAACCGGCCGGTTCGCGTCCTTCGCGTACTCACGGCCCAGATGTCCCAGTGCGAAAGTTCCCCGTTCCGGCCGAACCGGCCGGTTCGCGTCCTTCGCGTACCTTTGTCCCACTTGCTCCAGGACTGTCTGGGACAAATTTTTTCGATTCGCCCGGTTCGGCCGGTTCGCGTTCCTTTGTCCCACAGGTCCCAAAGCAGTTAGTCGATTTTGCTTCCTCCTTCGGCCGGATCGGCTTTCCGCGTCCTGCGCGTCCTTCTGTCCCAGATGTCCCTTTGCTTCGCGGGCCGCCTGGAGGCTTTTCGGCCGATCCGCGTCTCGATGTCCCTCACGTCCCTACTGTTGCGAGGACTAGGACTTAGCCAATTTTCACGATTTTTCCTGTCCCAAGCTTGTTTTTGTAGCTTTTTTCACCTTTTCTCAGAGCTTGCTCTTTTCTTCTTCGGCCAGGGGAGTTAGAAAAAATCTGAGGGGACCCTAGAAACATGATTTTTTGCCCTGAATCGATCCGTTTGCCTGGGACTTGAAATTCTGATGCATGTTATCGAATTAACCCTGGGGGGGGTGAATTTGGATAGATTGATATGCTTTATAATTGGGTTTCAGATTTATTATAATAAGGAATTATAACTTGGAAGGTTGTTACTCTCTTGAATCACTTGTATGTATAAAAATGGAAAAAGACTATTAAATGTTATAAATTATAAATGATACAGGTTGAGAATTGTATGAGAAGGGTTGATTGTAGATATAAGTTGTTTGACCGAAGGAAGGACTTTTAATGTTTTAATATGAGCAACTTAAATCCCGATGTGGCTAGCCTAGTAGGCACCATGAGGATAATAGTTGAAGAAAGTTGGTTCAATAGTTAAACTAATCACCTTTTTATGAGAATGGTATTAACAAATGGGCAGATGTATAAAACTATTGGATAGCAACATTCCTAATCATGAAAAGATCAATCTGGTCTATAAAGGAGTTGAATGAAGCTTCTTCTGATTTGTATATGTAGGAAGGAAATACATGACTCACTGGCATGATAGTTTCTTCAATATTCTATTATGGAAGGTGCAAATTGGGACACGAGCTTTGTAGCTGGTACTTAAGGATGTGATAATAACTTGTAACTTAGAACAATGATTCAAGATTTAAACTAAGCCAGCCCCAATAAGCATATGTATATCGCTAGTATAAAATGGGCGGTGATTCAATGAGATTGGGTTATAATTAAGATCGTAATTGGATATCATCTTAGAGTTGTGATACCTTGATTAAGGCTATTCATATTTTTTCCCTTCCCTGAGGAACATGAAAACTGTCTTTATAGATATTAGCTACGACGATTTGGATTGGTTTAACCTTCGTTAAAGGCCTACAATATTCTTATATATCTGTTTGATTATCTCGCTAGTATGGAACCAGCTAGATGCATGGAAATGAGAAACAAATCAAAATAGTTATCAAAACCCTATAACGGTATGAAAATAAATCAATACAATATTTTATGACAAATAATACGAAATGATTGTATCTAGTGCAATTAGTAGAGTAAATGTACATTGACAAAATAGTGAACTGAGTTATGATGAACCCTTGTTACTAATTAACTACGTTAATGACAACCATATGGTATAATTAAATTACATCCTTGTTGAGGGGAACTTGTCGCAAAAGGTCTAGACTTTTTAAAATTTACATTTAACCAGGTGGCATACTCGTTCCATTGCTGCTGAAACAGTAGGATCAGAGTTGCACTGCGGAATGAAGTGGGTCCCGATCTATTAGGACTTCACTTGAACCTTTTTCTAAAGGGACATTAATGTTAGCAATTAGGTGAGTGAGAAATTAATGATTTATTTACATCAAGCCTATAACAAAGTTATGAGGTGGAAATAACTGCGATTATGAAAGGATAAAGTAGCACTTCTCTTCCATTTGGGACCAAAAAAAATTCAGTCGTATTTTCTGGGAACTGGAAATGGGCTGCTACATTTTAAAAATAATAACGCTCAAATCTAATGTTTTGCTTTCTCAAAATCAATGAGGGCCCTAGCAGTATTTTGGTTTGACAAGTTTACCAAAGACATCATTTCCTTGGTAGTAATTAAATTGAGGGTTAACTACCCTCTAGAAACACAAGCCGAGTTTCAGATACAATGATTGGAAGAAGAGGCCTTAACACTTTGGGAAAGTCTTTAGTGAGTTTTTTATTGAAAATGTTCATCAAGGTATAGGTGTCCATTATTCATTTTAAAAAAAAAAATTATTTTGTTGGAAAACGTACTTAATTGATATTTCTAAAGGAAAAATAAATGGAATATAAAGGTTCAGGCAAAGATAGTTTTTTTAGGTGACCGTCAAGTGAGACACCGATTTGGTGTATAAGACCCCCCTTGTATATGACATTTACCTTATATATTGTTTGAAATTTGTACCCATTGGATTTGACCCCATGACCTAGCTCGATGGTAAGCTCAAACTTGCCAATCTACCTACACCGGGGTACTCTAGGCATGTTCAAACAACTATATAAGAAAGGACATAGCTGTAGGCATGTTCAGCTTGAAGTGTTTTGGAGAGAACATAGGGCTAACACAACCAAAACAAGGATTTTCCTTCAAAAAATTTCAATGATTGGAAGTGGTTCACTCCAACTTGACTCTCTTTACCATGCTGTTTTAAGGAGAAAAACATTGTATTTCTCTTCTTTTTTAGGAGGACCATTTTGGACAAGCAATAACCATGCCTAACTCAATAGTAAACTCAAACTTTCCATTCCACCTACAACTAGGTAATGTAGACATGTTCAGTGCGAAGTGTTATGGAGAGAACACACGGTTAACACAACCAAAACAAAGATTTTCCTTTAAATTTTTTCAGTAACTGGAAGTGGTCCACTCCAACTTGGCTAACTTTTTACCACTCTCTTTTAAGGAGAAAAACATAATCTTTTTCTCCGTTTTTAGAAGGAATATTTTGAACAAGCAATAACATCAGGCCTAACTCCATAGATTGCTCCTTGAGCTTTCTCCTTTCATTCATCTCCTATTGAGAGGATTTGGAGTTTGCCAGTCCAAAAAGTTGCTACAAACTATTTGGTATTGGTTTATGACAAACTTCTCTTGGTGATCGTCAAGTTGGTCATGATATGTGATTGACCTTTGTAAGTCACAACTGATCAGATCCATAGAATATTGGCCTAAGAGAGAATCAGGCATGTGATGTTCTGAGAGCTTGTCCTCATTGGTTGCCTCTTCTTGATCATTTTTAGCTAAATCCAATACCTCAAAAGGTTAACCTCAATAATATGAGTTGATCATTTAGTCTTGATGTTTCACCTTCCAGATGTTGCTTTCTGTTTTTAATCATTACCAGTTTTTTCCCTTACCTTCAGCTCTTTGGCTGAAGCTACTTTGACCTCTGCTCTCTGTTGTCACCAACATATCCGACGTTTGCAAATTCGGGGCCACCTTGCATTAAAATTTTACCGTTAACATATGAATAATTTAACATGATAATGATCTCACAAGAGAAATTTCTGGTTTATAATTTATTATTTAAATCCTTTTTGGTTTGTGTGTTTTCTTCCTGCGTTTAAAGTGCTGGGTTGCTTTGCTTTACATCCTTTTTGGGTCGTGACTCCTATGTATTTAATAGGTTCTTACTCCTGTGATTAGAAGCTTCCTGTTTTGTTTTATTTAAATTTGCCTGATCAGAATGCTTCATGTTTGCTAGATTGCTCTTTATTTCCCTGGGTCTCGTTTTATTTGTTTCAATCATTCACTGATCTTTCCCAGACTTAACAAGGACATGCCAAATGGTACGCCCTTGTTTTATTTTACCCTCGGCATATCTGCTTTCTAAGACTCACTTCTTTCAGTGTTTCTCCAGGAAGCAGCAAGATTATGCCAAATGGCAACCCCTCATTGTATTTTGTCCCAGGCTCTGTTTTAAGTGCGTTAAATCTGAATGAACCCTAAGTTCACGATGGTTATGACATTTTTTCTTATCTTGTTCTTTATCTCTTGTGACCTTCTCCTCATAAGGGTTTAAATCCTTGTACGTTTGGTTTCCTCAAGTGGATGAAACTATGGTGCATGGCACCTTCTTGTCGCATCTCAAGCCAGAGCCTTTAAGAGAGGCATTGTTGTGTTCCCTTTGTCTCTTCCCTTTGAGTTTTTAAGCGAGCAATATGTATCATTCACTCTGTGTCCCTTGGGCCCTTTGGAGTTCATTTGTTTCTCATATGTTTATTTCCCTTTGTGTAAACAAGATTTTGACACGTGTCATAATCCCCTGCTTGTCCCCCAATTTTTGAATATGGGGTCATTTGTTATGTTTAATATGTGTGATTTTGGGTTTTGACTCCATGATTCAAATTTGTTGTTTGTATTCAGAGTTTCAAAGCCTTGAGGCTCACGTAGTATTTTCAATCACTTCAGAATGTCACTAAAAGTGTACCCTGAGATCTTTGGTTTATTAGTGTGATATACTTCTGGTAATGGTAAAGTGTTCACAGATTACCCCTAATTTTTTAGGCAGGGTGTACTTTGCAATTCTCAGGTTTCTGCGATTTGCAGATTACCTCTAATTTGTTAAGTGTTTGGAGATTACCCCTAATTTGATAAGTAGCGTGTACTTCAAAATTCTCAGGTTTCTTTGAGTTAGCTCATTCTGTTGTAGAACATGGTATTTCAACTGCTAAAGACCAGGTTGCATGTTCCAAGGTGAGACTTGTCTATGGATTTTTGTCTTTAGATAAGGTTTTTTGTCTTTATGATGGGATGCATGTAAGGCAGAAACGTATTCATGCTTTCTCTTTATATGCACTCCTGTAGCAGCATTTATATCTGAGATGAGAATGGAAACAAGTAGATGAAGGAGTGTGTAAGTCCACGATAGATGGCGAGGAAGGACTGCGACAATGATAGCCAACTGTAAGGCCATCAGGAGTGGGTGGTATAGGGAAAAATGCTTCACTGGTTCAGACCCCCAATGGCCTCCCAAATGTAGGCAAATGGCACAACATTTGAATGGCTCCAAGTCTGGTGCTGTGAAAAGTGTGGCACATCAGATTTGCTTCAAGCTTGATGGCTTGAAGAGGGTGGTTTACCAGGTTGGCTTAAGGCACGGTGGTGCAAAGTCAAAGAGATGAATGAATAATGATGCCTGTGAGCAACCATTATCTTTTGCAGTCCTATCTCAATACCCTTAAATAGTTATGTAATATTTTCCCTTGTGCTTTGGTTTTAAAGTGGGTATGCAGTTTTGTCTTTCCTGATGAATGCGGGGAGTTGTTAAGTAATCTGTAGCTATGTGATTGGGTACTGGCATGGTTCTAGTATGGTTACTGGTTTAGGTACCTCCCAAGTACCTCTTGAGTTCTTCTCTTATCTTGGGTACCCAATTATCATAATTAAAACATAATAAATAAATAGTGCCGATCCAAGAATGAGAGGCATTAGTGAAAAAAAAAACCAAAGATAAAGAAAAACGTAATAGCTAAACTTATGTTAGTCCTTTTGCATTTGGTTTTAATGAAGCAACTGCTGATTTGGATGCTCTTGATGAAGAGCAATATGATGATTTGTTCATGTAGTTCTTGAGTTTGACTATGACCACTGACTATTTTCCTAATTTGAACAAATAATGTGTGTATTATATGTCTTGATGCATTTAATATTTTAAAATTATCAATTATCATTTTATCAATAGTTTTTTGTTATTTCATTTTCTTATTTTTTGCATATAACATTGATATCATGTTTAATTTTGTTTATAATATAATATAATTTAGTATGGATGTGCCTATAAGCTGTACCATATGTGTACCCAAGGTAAAGAATGGAGAACCCCTTTACCCAAATCCCGTACCTGTACCGGTAACTTAGGTTCATACCATATTTACATATTGTGTTTAGATTAAAACGAGAGTTCTTTTGAACCCCTTATTGCATCCATGATAAAACACAAGACAGTAGAATGGGCGCTAGGAGGGCCATCTTCCAATTTGGAATCAACAAGTAGAGTTACCCGCTCAAGGTTTGAGTTACGAGAAAATGTGATCGGTCCTTTAGAACAATGTAATGTCCCTTTCTAGGGCTGAAACTTAAAATAAGGGTTTAACACAAAACCCAAACAGAAAATATTATGATTTTTATATCAGCCAACAAAAAATGTAGAACAACAGTGAACAACAGTCTGATTTTTAGAACACAGCAAGGAAAAAACAATAAATCATCAAAATATCACCATTCACACCATCCAAAGTGTGTAGAGGCACTCTAGGAATATTTTAGAACAATTATCAACCAAAAATCAGCCTCTACAAAATGACTAGAATTAAATAAATGACAGCAGAGTATGCCCTTACAAAATGACTGGAAATGAATGATTCCAAGCCCTGCAAATGAAATACAAAGTAGATTCCATCTGCCAAAAATATGGAGAATGCAATGATGACTGAGTTGATTCATGCCATGCCCTAGAAACCACCAATCACTTCTCCAAGGTGGGTCGCTCCCTTAGGAAAGGGGCTGAATTTCACTTTAGGACCAAATCCTTGCGGAAAATATGTACTATCCACCTCTTTGAAGCAATTGGAACAATTAGTTGAAGAGTTTTTGTTCTTCAATTGACAAGGAAGGGCTTTGTCTTCCTTGTGAAGCCACACCAAAGGATTTTTGCCCCTTAGTGGAATTTTTTTAAGCAAACAACCTAAAACCAAGTAAAGTATAATTTTATGCCAAAAGATGATGCACAAATGAGTCCAAGCGGCCCTCTTTAATACCCTTTTGGTGGCGCCAAAACTAAGGAGGAGTTTCCCCCATGACCGACCTCCATAATGATGTTGCTTTTATTTTTAAGTTGGCTTTTCATCTCCTAGACCCAACCAACTTGCCTCATAAGGGAAAACACGAAAGGAAAATGTAAATGCTCACAAAAAAGACTAAAAAACTCAATAAATACTTACCTTGTTCACCTTCTTCTCGCCCATGGAAAGTGGAACGGGCAAGAAGTCTTCAAAATGAACTAGTTCGAAAAAGGGGACATTACAGTTCTCCCTTGCCGAAATTGCTTGCCCTCAAGCAAGTGCAAGCTTGGCTGAACTGTAACTTCTGTATCCTTCATCTTCCCATTTTGTATGGCCCAAAGAGAAAGGAAGTGGCTTACTTGACAAAGCATTCAACACCACATTATTTTTATGCACCTTTTGAAATTTGATCACCTTTTTGAGAGACAATTCGTTCCCATATGGGTTGAAAGAAAAAAGATGTGCAAATCTTACCATATCACATGTACAAGCTTCCCATCTTGGAACCAAAAATATGAGCAAACATTTCAAATGTTCTTCTCTCCAAGGTTTGAAAATTTCCATACAGCCTTCAAGTTCATTTCTCTTGCTTGACAGGTGAAACAATTTGGCCCAACAAGTGTAGCTCTCAACCTTATTAACAACGATGTCTCTTGGTAGCACAAAAAATAATTTGATCATCAAATGTGCATAATCCACAACACATACCTTCTCAAGATGATCTTCATTAATGATGTTGTAACTTGTTCCTTCCAAGAAAAGACACAAATCATCTTGTATGCAGGCTGAAAACAAATTATGACAGTCATGAATCACCTGATTTTCCACCCAAATCAAAGCTATGTTGGCTGAAGTAGTTCTTTTCAGCTGAAACCATTTACCAATATTTTCCAATGATTTAGTGACCTCAAAATGATCAATCTTGCAGTTGTTCAAGTCTAAAAATAACAACTTACAATCTGATTTTATCAAAATTGACAACTTAAAAACAGAACGACTACAAAACTGAAATCTCCTTGCAAGAATAGGAAATGTGAGCATTGTAATGACTGAAAACACATCTGTAAAGGCTGAATTTATTTTCCCAATAGTCACCAATCAAAAAATGCCCCATCCCTCGACTAAAAATACTTGCCTACCCACTTGTATGTATCCAAATGAGATCATGTGGTGGCTGATTTGAATGATGACAACACCAAGTTTGAAATTTTGAGCTGTAGTTCTTCAAGGTACATTCCTCTTGTCACCACTAACCTCCCACATACTTTGTTGGTGATCTCTTGCGTGATTACTCAACCATGAAGTAGTTCCACCATGCGTATGGTGCGGTACTCTAACATTATACTTGGCTGGAAGTGGACAAAATTGGGCATATTTTGTGAGTCTGTTAACCACAACATATAAACAACTCTTACCTTGAACCATGGGCAGCCTGGTGATGAAGTCCATGGAGATACTTTCCCATTTTTGAGTGGGAATAGGAAGGGGCTGCAATAGTCTAGCTGGAAATTCATGTTCCACCTTGTTTTGTTGGCAAACCAAACATTTCCGTATGTTTTGAAGCACATCTTCTTTAAGATCTTTCCAAAAGAACCTTTCTCTAACCTGTTTGTATTTTTTGAAATAGTCCGGATGACCAGCCAATGGGGCATCATGAACAACCCTCAATATCTTGTTCTTCACCTTTGATTTGAAAACCAAATAGACTCCATTCTTATAGAGAATGATCCCATCCATTACTTTATACCTTTCATTCACAATGTTTCCTTCAATTAGCAAACTTATTCTTGTCATACTCAGTTTTAATTAAGGACTTCCAATTTGCTGTCATCTTAGATAAAGAGCAAAGATATGACTCTTTTGACAAGATGTCTTTTAACAAATAATTGATTTGAGTGGTTTCTAACTTTCTAGAATCATACCTTGTAGTATCACCTTCTTGCCTTTATCTATGAAGCTTAGCTCCATACTTTGGTAGTTGAGATTGAGTTCTCCCAATGAATGTAACCATTGGACTCCACGCACAAGATTTGTATCAGCTATGCCAATTACATAAAAATCATTACATACCTCATGCTCTCCCAATGTGAAAAGGAGTTGGGGACTCCTCCTTGTGCATGGCATAAAATAGCCATTCAATACTTTGACCGTGAAGCCTTTGAAGTCTTCCACCTTCATATCCATCCTTGCAACCAAGCTCTCATCAATGAAATTGTGAGTATCTCCACTATCTATCATGATTGTGACTCTTTGCCCTTGTAGGTCTCCTTTCATCCAAAATGGATGGTATCTAGGGGCACCGGGCAAAGTGGCAAGAGTGCTGTCCAAGCTTTCTGGATCTTCTTTTGGATCATTATTTTGCTTTGCCTCATCAACACACGCTTCTTCTTCTTCACAATCTGAAAATACCTCAATATAGTGCACATTACACTTACCTAGGGAACGATGACCAAGAGACCATGGATCCTTGCAAGAGAAGCACAAATTCTTCCTTAGTTCATTTCTTGTTTCTCCTTCTTTGCTGGTTTTGGACAGCACCTTGTGAATGATTGGTGCTCTTTGAAAGGGCTTCTTTGGCTGGTCCAAAGATGTGGTTCTTGGCCGTCCCAAGAGTCCTTTTGGTTGCCCTCCATTTGGATATGCCCTTGGCTGCCCATTGATTGCTCCTGTTCTTGGAGCAACACCTTCAAGATCCAATGCTTTCTTAATTGCCTCTTGGAGAGACAAAGGGTCAAATGCTCTCACCAAACCCTTGAAAAAAGCTGAATTATTGGCTTAATCTGCAAAGAAATGATTGCTTTCACCTTTAGAAATTAGTACAAGTCCATCCATGCAAGAATCAAACCACACATCCATCAAAATACCTCCAAATTGCTCATGTTGCATGTCGCCTAGGGCTATATAAAAATATATCAGCTCCAAATATCGTAAGATATTCAATTATACCAAATATCCTTGCTTGAGGGTTTTTGTCCCCAAGGCAAGCTCCATCATCAAGGGTTTTCTTCCTTGAAGGGATCTCAAACAAGGTTTTTTCGTCCTTGATGAGAGAGATAGGAAAGGTACAACCTTTACCAAGAAGAAATAATAAGATTCAACATAACACAATAATGGTCAAGCATCCTCTTTTTATAACATAAGGGGCGCTACATCATACCTTATGGCTGACCTTATAATATTAAAGTCTATTTCTAATTTGAGCATATATACTCACCAACAACTAATTAACTAAGTAATTTATTTCATCTATTGGAGTGTTAGGCATCCAATAGGAATACAATATAAAATAGTGCAATATTTCCTAAAACTAATCCAGATATCTTCAAATAGCTTTCCTCTAGCTCCAAATCCTTAGTCCCACGAGGAAGGATGTGATAAGGTCTTCCGTAGCGATTAGCTTGAAAAAAAGGGACTTTACAAATTTGGAGCCCTACCCCTGTGTATTTGGACGCTTTAGATTTTGTACCTTCCTTTTCAAAGCCGGTAAGCATCCTACAATGGCAGACGGAGTGGGGGATTGTATTGTTTATGAGTTAACTATTAATGGCTGACCCCAAATTTGACGTCCGGTTGACCGTCATAGGCTAGTTTTTCTCCTAGCATGGAATGATGATAGAAAAATAGGGACATCTTTAGTCTAAAGTTCTCGGAAAGAGTTTTTCAAAGCAGATGTAGGGGTACAACGAGATTGAGGCCATCTATCACCAGTCAGTTGGAAATTGATAGGAAAGGTGATGGAGTCATTAATCAATGTGGTATGTGACAAATCCAAGATAGACTGCTCAAAGTTGATATCTCTTGGCATTATTCAAGTAGATGTAGTTAAGATATCTACATAATTAATGAATATGTTAAGGCCGTTCTGGTTGAAAGGCAATTATCTCCCCCGATCATGGCTCATGTGCTGAACCTGACCCTTTCACGGGTAATTATGCCTAATGGCGTGAAAAATACACCGAATATCAACAACCACAGTCCCTTTTTACTTGATAACGACATTATGATCCCAACTGTCCAAATCAGCCAAAAAGTAGGAACAACCTCCTCTAGAGTCTCCGAGTTAGAAAACATTCAGAAAGTAGTGCAAAAACTGAGCAGTGTTTTCATTAGTTTTTGAAAGAAGAGTTGGAGGCAGGAATGCCAAGTCTACCAATATAATTTACTCTTTCCAAAGAAACAATAGGATGTGGCACAAGGATCAGAATAACAACCATTCCCAAAATAATGATCCAAGATCCTTCCAATTCTGCTATCACTATTAATTTTGTAGATGTTGCCTTACTCAATCGGTGTAGGGTCCAAACAACTCAAAATGGTGAAACTAACTGCCTAGAGTTATGCACTGCCTTTAATGTTTTTGTGCAAGAGATGGAAAACCATAATGTCCATATTGGGTCTGACGAAGCAAGCGCAAGTTTATCCAAAAATGCTTGAGCAACCGTGTTTTTGGAAACTATTGATTTTCTTGATGTGAAGACATTGAACTTGAGGACAACATAGACGATGTTACACCCCCCTTTTTTCCATCACCTAATTCGATGTTCATTTTGACCGTCAATAGACAGTTGCCCCTTGCTCAGTAAAGAAGGCAAGTGTCACATTATTGCAAAGAGCGTGTAGGCAAGGTGACAAAGTCGTTAATAAATGTCAAATCCTTCAATGGACCAAAGTTCAAACTTAATGACTAATCCAAGGTAGGAGCCTCAAGATTGATACATCTCAACATTTGATGGAAAGATGGATGGAAATATCTATTCTACTATTGGTAAATGCTTATAAATATAAATGTGTTTGGAGGCAATATTAAAGTGGTAACAGTAAGTGGATACTATAGGTATTGAATGAAAATACCATGGATGCTAATAATAGGGCAACAGTTATTATTAATATGTCCATTATTATTTCAATGGAAGATGGTTTTTGTGTCTTATGCATGTCTAATTGCTGTGTTTTGTATAAAAATTATATTATTTTATCTGGTCATACTCTGGTTGCATTTAGTGACGTTTGAAGGATTTTCTGGGTATTGAATTAGGTGATTTTCCATACAGGGTCTGAAGCCCCAGAGTAATCAGGATAGTGAACTAGATCATACATTTTCCAGACCACAGCTTTTCGTTTCCTAAAGTAAGGAGTTTCTTTTGTCATATTATGAGCTATGTGCAGATATATTAGGATATTGGTTTATCTTGAAACTAAGTTTTTGGCTTTCATGAAAACTGAAAATGACTTATGTTGTCCTTTATTGCCAAAGGTGTTCTGGCTAGTCCTTCTGACAGTGGTAGATAGCATTAACACACCTATACGATCTATTTTAAAAAGCTTTTTCATTCATGTCTTTCTCACATTTTAATTTTTGAAAATGTGGCACCTTTTTCTAATTTGCATGTAATCATTATGTTGTATCAGGTGCGGAAAAGTTTTGCAAAGCTTGATCTCTATAGAAAATTTACAAACTCCTTAGCATTAGCTGTACTCTTTTCTGTTGCTCTCATTGGCCGTGAGGTAGATGCTGAACCTTCCATTAGTAGTCTTCTATAAATGGTAGAGTTGATTTCCTTTTGAGCTAATTGGATCCAACTATGTGTTTTAGGACTTACAATTAGCACTGCCATTATATTGCATGACTTTTGCTGATTTCCAATTTAGCAGTTATATTCCAAGATAACAGATCCCTTCAACGAGAACTGGTATAGTTCGTGGATTATCATAGCTCTCTGGAATTCACTTGCATTTGTACTGCTTTGCATAATTTGTTTCATGTGGGCACCATCACATAATGGCACACGGTAAGCCTCATTAATTTTTTCATTCTAGCTGATTACTAGACTTTTTCAATTTTATTCTGAGGGTTCCACTTCAAATTGGATGAATGGTCAACCAGGCTGTCCCTTTTTTACAATTAGTGTTAATGCCCAGATAGCTGTAAAAAAATGAACTTATCCTATCCCATCTAGAGGGCTTGGTCTTCTGCGCAGGGCATACGACTCTGAGGCTAGAGTTTCTGATGCTTTTGTATGAACGAACTTCATGAAAATGAAAGATATTAAAATGTTTGTGCTTGGCCACTGTATGAGTTTACAGGTATGCATTTTCTGATGAGGCTGGAAATGATTTTGATGAAGAGGAGGTTATTGCTTTGACCGGTGGCAATGTGAAGTCAAAAATTGATGTTTCTATCAAACAAGATGTTTTTAGTCTTGGAGAAGAGACTGAAGAAGATAAAAGGGAATAAGTCTTTTTCGAATTGAACTCAATTTCACATTGTATTTATAGAATTAGTTAGAAATATAGTATTTTTTCTCCATTGGACAAAGCATATTTGCTAGCCTTGTCTTATATTTGTCTCTTGTCATCCAGATATTTTTTTGGATTGTACATCTTTAGTTCTATTACTGCAACAGATTGTGCACACAAATGACAAGGGAGCACTGTAGTGTTACATTATAAGCAATTCGTTTTCTAAATTATTTCTAAGCAAGTAATCTAGAAACATGTTTTTGACAATTAGTACCATAGAGATCAGTTTCAAGTAATTATTTCAATTTTAAATGATATAAACATTTTGAGAGTTGAAAAGCTGAAATAGTATTTTATTAGGGTCTGTTCAATCCGACGAATAAGTCTTTAGGTTTACAGATAAAAGAAAATGTTAAATTTTAAATTTAAAAATGAAATCTCCAAAAAAATTTAGAATCGATCTCCAATGTGCGTCAGCCTTAGGGCACCATTAGAAGAGACAATGTATTGATTGTAAGCTGTTTATAAGTAAGGCACTTTGATGATTCCATTTCACTTTTTCTTAATCAAGCAAAAAGGAGACCAAGCAAAGGAGGTATATTTTGTAATAAAAAATGAAAAAGAGTTATGCATGATGCTTTTCATAGCTGGTTGAGCGTCCATGTTGGTAACTATGACCCAAGGTGAGAACTGTGCTCTTGACTAGCACCATATTTGTTACTAGTATTCTGCCCTTTGCTATGAGCAACAAGCTTGCAATTTTTTTGGTTCCTATGATGCCATTTGCTTACAAGAATTCAAGATAGCAGGTTTTTTTTATTACAACCACATTTAATTGTATTGGCCAAAGTAGTTTCTAATTGGTTATTTGTATTGGTTTCTTGACTGCGTGTTGGTGGTCCCCAGCTGTTCTGTATTTTTGTTGTTGTTCTTCCCCTTCGTGGGGCCTCTCTAGATTTCTCTTCCTAGAACTTTCAATTGTTAACTGGTGTACTCTTGAGTCCCACTGACCTACTTTTGGTCGTATGTGGACATTAATATAATTTCTTTCTTTCATTAAGAGGGGTGGGGCAGCACCACGGTCACAGCTTTCCTTGGAAATGGTTGACTGGGGAGAAAACCTGTCACATAGTTGTTGATTCTTTTTCATTTCAATTACTCGTCCTTGTCCTCAGCTTAGTCAACGTTTATGCATTTAATGACACTATAAAGTGCGCCGAGCTTTTGAGATGTTTAGCAAAGAAGTTTCCTGTGACCAGTTGGTTTGTGACAATTTAGATATGCTTAAATTGCCAAAGGATAAAGAAGTTGTCCTGGAAAATCAGTACTTTGTCTGTGTGGGGTATCCATTCTGCCTCTTGTTGTTGCTTTCCAATAAGCCCCTTGGTTGAAAGCCCTTGACCTTGAGTGGGACTTTGAATCAGACACTTGATAGGATCATAGAGGAGTATTTACTCTATTGTTTGGACATGGTAGTGGTGGAAGGTCGATATGTTTTTTAGTTCTGTTTGGAGTTCATTGTTTTGGTTATGGATATCAGATTGTTTAGCATCATTTATGGCAAGTTTTAAAATGTAATCATGTAAGAGAGGTGTAAGAGCCCCAAAAGTTCTCTACTGGTTCCCCAAATTTTCAAGCCTAGCTTCAAGTTTGGTTGAAGCTCTCACCAAGGTCATATATATGCTGGGATAGTCCAACTCCTTAGTGTTTGGCAGTATGTTATGGTGCTGGTGGAGGGTTATATCAGGATTTTGGCTTCCTAACTCGTAGATACAACAGCCATTGAATTCCGTCGGTAGGTAACATATCCTTCATCAGACACTAATGGAGGGGTAAAAATGGATTCCCCGGGGATGGTTGGGGTAGAGCAATATGGATGATGCCTTGGATTGGAAGAGGGGAAGATGGTGGGGACATTTTTAGATTTAAAAGCAGTGATATGGAGGTCGTAGCCAAAGGAGACCTTAGTAAAAGTTGAGAGAAGAGGAGAGGAATGATGTGGGCTCTATCTTATAACCCCAACCTCATTCAGAGAGAGTATGTGAACTTATTTGCATGCCTTCTAGAAAGAGTGGAAGTGTTTGTTGACGCTTGTTGTGTTCACCCTCACTACACTGGTTATCCTCTTAAGCATCCAGATAAATGTAGCTGGTCTCTTTCCTTGGCTTATGTTGCCTTCATGAATATTGAAGTTAGGAGTTGGATGCCATTTTCATTTTCCTCTTGTTATTGTAACCTTGATTCTTTCAATTTTTTGCATTCAAACAATTACATTTGTAAAAGCATTTCTGCTCTTTTTAGCCTTTTGCTTTTAACTTTTATTCTTTCTAAATCCCATCCCATAGCAATAATTACAACCATTGTTTTAAAAATCGGAATTGGACTTGGAACCAACTGAGGCTCAAATTGGAACCAAAACCGGTTTAAAATTTATGAACCGGTTTACTAAAAATACATAAAATATTACAATTTTAATAAAAACAATATATTTTAAAGATTCCTAACCATGATTACAAACAATTAGAGACAAAATATGCAATGTTTGCTCATGTATATACCATGTAAGGGTAAATATGGCAAAATGGCGCAGAGTGCACTACATATCGAAAACAAAATACATAAACAATGAGGATCTAAATGGCCTATAGAGTCCAAAAAAGGATATCCTACAAGCTACTACATGTTTGATATCAATCATTAAACTCAACACCACTGCTAAGAATGGGATCCTCATCTTCATCAATGTCATCATGTTCCTCTGGCTTGGACACATCAGACTCCTCAAGGACATTTGCAGTCGCTGTAGTAGCACAACTAGTGCTTGCCATGTCTGATGCTACTAGTGGTTCATCATTCAAGCCATCCACCCCAAGTCATTGGGATCAAACTTTGTTGGGTGACTCTCCTTTACCCATTATGAGGTTGGATCAATATCATCCAAGACAATGAGATTTGTATCAGGGCTTTCTTTAGTAATTGGTTGCACCTTAGCCGAAGGTTGTATTGCACGAAGAAGAGATCATTTAACTTTTGTTCCAGATGGGGTCTATATAACCTCATTTTAGGGTTAGGGTTGGAAAAAAGTAATTTAAAAGTAACTTGCAACCTAAAATTTGAAAAAAAAAGTTTTAAGACAAAAATTGCCACCCAAACAATCTGGACTGGTCCAATACAAAACCGATCATTGGTTTGTTTTTTCAAATGATTTGCAATTTTTTTTAACGAACTGGTCAAATTGGCCGAACTGGAACCAAACTAAATGATTTTAAAAACATTGATTACAATACAAATAAGGGCTTAGAGGGGGATGATGTCTAATCACTTGGGTTTCTATATTGCAGATTTGTTTGGTGGCTTTTGATTTAACAAGAAGTAAAATGAATTCCCACTGGTTCTACTTCTGGGTGCCACGAGGGAGGGTATGGATATTTGCTTACAACAACCTTGTGGCAGTAACAAATAAGGGCTTAGAGGGGGATGATGTCTAATCACTTGGGTTTCTATATTGCAGATCTGTTTGGTGGCTTTTGATTTAACAAGAAGTAAAATGAAATCCCACTGGTTCTACTTCTGGGTGCCATGAGGGAGGGTATGGATATTTGCTTACAACAACCTTGTGGCAGTAACAATAGCAATTTGTGATGGCCAAATGATGATTGTGGGTGTCAACATTTCCACTAATTTGATGACTTTGGGTGGTTCTTATATTCTCAATTTCAACCGTAAACATTCTTCAATGGGTTTTTCCTCGACTGAACATGTAAATCTTTGAATTTTCTTGAATGTGCATTAAGAAAAAACCAAAAAACATCCTTTCTAGGCCATGATGACTATGTTGTTGGTGTGGTTGATACGTGAAGGCATATGGGCGTTGAAACATTGTAGTTGTGCTGCAGTAAATGTCTATTGGATATGCCCATCTACATGTTGGAGAAAATGAGCCACCCCTGAATTGTAACAAGGATCCGACCAAAAATCCCAATCACAAAAGGGTTGGTAGCTCAGCGGTAGAGCACCCTAACATGCAATGAGAGGTCCTAAGTTAATGTCCTAGATGGTCTATGAAATATAACATGGTACCAGAGCAAGACTAGGAGCCGTAAGCACCAAATTGTGGCTCAAGTGGGGTGTTGGAGCAAATGAGTCACCCTTGAACCGTAACAAGGAATCTACCAAAAAGCCCCCATCACAAAAGGGTGACAAGTGACTGACAACCAAGTGGTAGAGCACCCTAGCATGCAATGAGAGGTCCAAAGTTTGAATCCTAGTTGAACCATGGAAAATAATGTTATCCATACGAGCTTCCGGACAGCTGTATACAGTGCTGCTACCATGGGTGATTTTGCCTTGAAGTAGGTAAGGGATGATCAATGAAAAGATCGTGAGAGCAATAAAAAGGTTCAAAAAATTTATTTACCATAAAAGCTCACCCGATCCACTAAAGTATAAGATAATGAGAGCTCAAAGAACTAATATAAAATTTTGTACTGGAGCGAGGTGAGTTGAAAAAGTAGCTTCTAGAAGGCGAATGTAGCAAATGGGATTCCTTGAAGCTAATCCTTATAATAGGCGCATAAGAAAGGTGGAGATAAGTATATAATGAGCTGCTCATAAATATTGGGTGGAAGAAGACCGTGAAAATGCTAGGGAAGGAATATGAATGCAATATTAATAACAATTGGAAGCTTTTTGACAAGTTGGACGTGAGGCCATATTTAAAAAAATCACTTCAGGAGTATGAGGGGTGAATTTGTTTTTCTCTAAGCTTACCATCTTTTGGATATTCTTGGGAAGGTTTTGTTCACCAAAAAAGACTTTTTGCAGTTTGACCGGGGTGATAAAAGAGCAAAATTAGACCGAGCATCTGCTATGTTGTTGTGATTGCGCCATTGGTGGGTAATAGCAACTTCATCAAATTGGTTAAGGTTGATCATTATTTTGTGAAGAGTGGTGTACATTTGCCAATTTGATTTCTATGGGGATGAACCCTTCTAAGTGTTGGAACATTACATAAGTGTTCCCATGCCTCATTTACTTTGTTCATAATACCATTTGAGTCACTTTCATTAAGGAGTTTGGATATACCTTAATTGATTGCCAACATGATGCATGCATACATAACAATTAACTATGTAATATTGTTGGTGCGGTTTCCAATATTTTGAGCAAAACAACATATACAATCTCTTGTAAAGGAGCGAATGTTCTCACCAATGCTTGCCTATCCTAGATTGTTGCGTGATGCTCCATCAAAATTGAGTTTGAAAAATTACATTGGAGGATTCTAGGCTTGTCAAGGTTGCAGCTGTATGCAATTGAATTTGTAATGGAAAGGGAATTCTATTTCTCCACTAGATGACAATTATACATACTTGTGAATTCATATATTCCCGAGTGGTTTGATAACGCCAAGGTAGCAGTCTTTTTGAACTGAGACTTAATATTGATTAAAACTTGTTCTTGGGTATTTTTGGTGTTCTCAAAAAGTGTGAAGTTCCTTTCTTTCCAACATACAAAGGAAGGCATTATACTTATCACCATTTGTAATATCTTTGCAATATCTTCATTCTTGTTCTGGATACTTTACATTTAATTTTCTCCTTATTGAGTTGTAACATATTCTAATTGGCACATCCAACAAGAAGTGTTGTTTGAGCCTAGAGTTGAATAACAATCGAGTATTGGAAGAAGATGTGATCTATAATTTCTGTAGATTTATAACAATAGATAAGACATTGGTCGCCACCCATTCTTTCCTTCGAAGATTGTGTATTGCAAGGATGCTATGTTTCAAAAGGAACCAAAGAAAACCTTTGCGACAACCCAGAAGAACTGCCACTTCTTATTTTTGTTGGAGAAGGGGCGTGCAAAATATGATATGATAAAGCAAGTTTACATTCTCTATTATTTGTATGTTGCCAAATATATGTATATGGTATCTTAGTGAGAGCTATTTCTCTTTGGGCTAGCTGCTGTAATAGAGCTTCAATGAGTTGAGGGAAGCGATCGTGAACTTTTTAAATTTTATGATTATTAGTATCCCAATTGAAAAGAGAAGAATATATTTTCTTACAAATAATTAACAAGAGATCTTAGTTCTTTGTCTTGGAGAGTAGATTGAGGAGCACTCACATCCATGCTTTGAAGTAGGCGCTAACCAATCCAACTGCTGTCTCAAAAATTGAGAGTGACCATTGCCTACCCTGAAATGAGATGTGACAATATACTCAAATTTTTATCGGTTAATGAATTCATACCTTAATTGGTATTATTATAAAATAATAAATATGAGATAAACGGATTGTAACGCCTTGATTTTTGTAAGTTATCATGGTGATTACTTTTCATGATGTTGTAACTGCAGAAATGAAGATAAATATGTTAAGACACATCTTTTGATCTTAAAGGAATGTGTTGCTAATCTGGACCCTTGTTTGCTGTAACTTGATACTTGGGACAGAAGTTATTATTGCTTGTGTGATTGCTAATGAGACAACAGACTTGTCGTATGCTTGATGAACTCTTTTCGCTAATTGACAACACACCCTGAATCAATTCCATTAATCCAAGGTATGATGTGGCCTTCTTATGATCGCTTGTCGATTTACTTTTAAACCAGATTGAAGGTTGATATAAATGTTACAGCACCTGATTTATGGTATGAATATCTGGTACATAGATGCCAATGAAAAAGGTTTGATTCTCGAACCGCGCACCGTTGTAACGCTAGACCACGTAAGGCGATAAAGGCCTGGATGCGGGTGGCTCAGGCATGTGAAACATAGGACGAAACGTCCTGCATTGTGTTGAATACGACTATCAGGCGGAAGAACTTGATTTGGAAACTAATTAATTAAATATTAGGGGACTAAAACCCTAACCTACCCCTAAGTTCTACCCTATACCTTAACTACTATCCTATATGGATTTTAAATTTTATAAAGGAGAAAATAGATGTAAATCCTACTAACCTATGAACTAGGTGAATGACCTAGATATGGACTATTAAAATCCTAAACTAATCCTAACCTAAGGAAGGGGACATATAGACCCATGTGGATGGAAAGGATAAGGAGGGAAGGTAGGAATTTAATGGGACAGTAATGAGGTCCTTGCATGTGCAGCGCCAAGTTTGGTGGGAACATGGAAAAGTTACGAAGCTAAACTTTGATTTCATGCAAAAATTTGAAATTTGGAATCCGCCAACCTTGAGTTAGCGGTGGCGTGAGGAAAAAGGAAAAAAGAATGCATTCAATGGCATTGGTCTTAGCGACCAGCTCGCCTTGGAAAGAGGATTGTGAAGGAAGTTTGTTTGTTGCTGTGCGAATTTAGATTTTAGTTGCTCTGCATTTTGTTCCTCCATGGTTCTCTTGAACCTGCTGTAATTTTTGGGTATTGATTCTATCTTTGGAGAAGCCGAGGGCTATTTTTGAGCCTGTGGAAGTAGGTGACTATTTGGAAAGCTTTACTACTGTCGCCGTGGAGAAGAATAGCTCCTGTGGGCGCGGTTTTCTTCGAGCTTCAAGAAAGATTAACAGGCATGTTAAGCCCTTCTCCTTAAACCGTTTACTTTTGCTTAATCATCTCATTAAAACAACCCTGCTCTTATGATGGGGGTTTTGGTTATTGATTTGGCTGTTATACTGAGAAGATTTCGAGTTGAGTCGTTTTTCTTTGCTAAACGCGGCTTGAGCATTCTTTGCTTGATGATTTGTATGTTTGGTTGAACTGTCCTTGCTGTATGGTTGTTCTGACAGTGTTGGGTATTCGTTTCATTACCATTATGGGTTTGTGCTAATAGATACATTAGCTAAATGAATATCACTTCTGAGTTCTGCGCATCCTTGTGAAAATAGGAGGATGAGATGATTTTTTTTATAACTGGTTGAACCGTCATTATATGGGTGAATACGATTTGGGTATTCTTATGCGTTTGAAGAAAATGATTGTTCTTCTTATTGAAATCATTAATGTATTACATTTTCTCTTTGCTGTTTTGAAATCTAAAGGTAATGAGAGAGAGGATTTTATTATGCATTTTGGATGCGATTTGATCTTCTAGTCTGAACTGTTATCATGAAAACGAACATGGGTTAGTGTTTCTGTGCAAATGAATGAAACAAATGAGATTTGGTTTGCTGTTGAGATTGTTTTGACTGAACCTTGCTTGCGTATCTATTACCCCATGCGGGTTTGCATTGATAAAGGTATTGATATGTGAATATTGTATTTCTGAGATCAGTTTGTGGAAACGTTTGGAAAAAAAACAAAGTTGTGGTGATGTTGATAGACTATTATGCGAGTTATAATTCCTTGGTGTTTCTCATTGCATAAAATACGGGTTTCCAGGGATAACAAGGTTATAGTAGTATCTTACTTGCTGTCCTAAATTGTTATAGTATTCTGCCTTCTGATTTTTTTTGGTATTCATATAGGACTGTTGGGAAGGAAGTTCTAATCTGATGATGAACATAAAATCAGTCTATATAATAGACTGAGTAGAGCATGCAAATTATATTGTGTCTTGCTGAACTCAAGTATATATATATATATATAATTTTAAGGATTGTGGACCTTTCATTGTTTTCATTAAGAGTAGAATACGAATGGATTTATTACCTTGCTGCTGGAAAGTAAATTTTCTCATTATTGGATGAAAATGTGACTGTTGTTGCTGTACACTCTACATGTTATAAAGACGAAAATGTCTATAGAGTGACTTATTTTAAAGGGGAATATATTATGTGGAATGAATCATATTGATGGATCATGTCTGTTTTAAATAATGGGTAGTTGAATAAGACAGTGAGAAGAGGTGATATGATCTTTCTCTCTTATATTTGATTATTGATTTTTGTTTATCTCTCTTTGAACTGTTACCGTTGATTGGTATCACGTCTGGATTAAATTTTGTACTGCCTTGGTTTAAGCATCTGCATTTTATGGCTGTTTACTTTTCTCCTCAGCGTTTGATTGCTTGAAATCAATTGAGTAGCATGAAAGGAAAGGAAAGTAATTCGGTTTAAAATTTCAGTCAAATTTTATCTTTGAAATTATAACTGTTTTAAGTGAAAGGAAATTACATTTTTTATGTTGGAACAACAGTATGCATGATTATGTTTTAGTTCTTACAGATGCTAATTCTGGAACTATTTAAAGGGAAATTACTTCTTGTAGTAATTGTTGGGAAAGAGGGCAGTAATTCTATCTTTTTTGATTGGGAGGGTAATTAGATGATTGAGTTGTTATGATGTTCATCCCTTTCGGTACTTAATTCTTGAATGATGTTCATATTAACGTTTTCATAAAAGCAGGGTTCTTTTATTGAGACAGTTAATTAGAAGCACCTCATTTTAATGACAAGTGCTTATTATGCTCAGTTCAATGAACTGACCCGTGCAAGTAATTTTGCAGATGAAACTTGAGTATAAATGAAGACATGGTTGTTTTTTGATACTTCTTTTGGATTGACTGAAGATGGATTGTAATTGATAGCTATTACTCCTCTACGAGGAAGTGAGAAAAGAAGAAATTACATTCTTATATCTTATGGGTTGTAATGTTGTTTAATATAAACAAAGTCTAGTCGTTTGGATTGGCAAATGTATAGATTGTAAAACCGATGGATGAATACAAGTACGAGTGTGATATTTTTAATGACTATATCAGTTTGATGTTGTTGAATAAGTTTGAGAATATAACATTATTCCTTGATTTGGTATTATTCAAATGTTAATGGATGGATTTAAAAGGAAATAACATCTATTCTTTACCTAAATGCAACTCTTACGTTGAAATGTGCAATTAGTTCATACTTGGGTTAAGATGAATTTTAAATTGGCATTAAAAAGGAATTAGGTCAACATGATCTCTTAATTGAAAGGTATTCGGGATTAGCTTGAAAGCTAAGGAATATCAAATAACTTAGGAGTAGCTGAACCTTGTATTCAGACTCCGTTAATAACCTCGAATGTTTAAATTCAGAAAATATGGATATGGGAAAACATATCTATTGATAACTGAGCTTAACAGAAGTAAGGTTAATGAGAACAAATGAATAGGTTCATTTAGAATTAGACCTCGTTTAAATGATGTCTAATAAGATGGAATTCTGAATTGTTTATGGTTGCGGAAAAACTTGGTTAAGTTTAATAGGTTAAACTTATTAAGTTTATCGATAATGGACAGATTAGTCAGATAAATAAAGAAAGAAACCAAGAAGAGAATATGCAACCCTTCCGTATGAAGGAGGAGATGCGTATTAAGCTAGAAGACAGATTAAGTCTCTCCTAGCTACATACAACCGTAATGAGAACAAGGTTTAAGGATCAGCATGACTACTAAAAGTTGATCTTAATGATTAGATTACGACCAAATCACACTCGAGCTGGATGAATATTCTCGATGAGCGGATTCTGTAGGACATTGACATACGCCAACTACACTATGGTGTCATCATGAAGGCGGGACCTTCATGACGACACAATATTATAGTTGACATATTACAATGCCCTCCCGAATTAAATCATCGAGTTTATATAAGCTGGGTATTAAGTTCTTAGATGGGGATAGGAATGTGATCCCGTATAGGGAGTAACTCCGGAGGACTAAAGGTAACTAGACACACGGAATCGTTAGGGGACGACACCGTATGTCTGTGTATCTTTAGTTACCATGAGTAACTTCCTATACTCGTTTATATTTCTAGTTGGGGTTAGAGCTTGACCTTAAATGGAAGGACTGGTAGAGGCCAGGAAAGACCATTCTAAATAACAGACGAAGTGAGGTGAATGACGTATTCCATTGGTGTGTGTCACATCTAGGAATATGATCTTGCAAAGCATGTGAAAATCTTTGGCCAAAGTATCGCAAGTGTTGTTTGCGTTGTCCTAATCACCTAGTTTAATATGCAGGACATCAGATGAATATCAGTAACAGATATTCAGATAGGCTTCTTAAATGGATCACTTCGATAACCGGAAATGGTAAGAGAACCCTGTATATTCATTATACAATGCATAAATTAACATGAAGGATCGGTAAGTCGCCGAGTCATGAAATGAGAGATCGCTGAAACTCCGAGCCATAAAATGGGAGATCGGTAGTTCTTCGAGTCATTTACAGCAACATATGGTAACTGTTATATGATTGAATGGCATTGAATGTGTGTTCCATATTGCAAGTATGTGAACAGAGAACATTGGTTTTAAAAGGAAATTGTGTGATCCAAACTGCTTTAGTTGGACAGAGAATAATTATTAAAACTTGAACGTGTATCTTAAAATGGGGATGTTACATCTTGGTATCAGAGCTGAAGGTTGTAGCTCTTGGACCTAATGAGTCCACAATTTAATAAGGTTTACATTTTCTTATTGAACAGAAAATGGTTAGAACAAGAAGAAATGCTGCGAACAACCCGTTACCGGGTGGAGAAGCAGCTACTGCTCAAAAGCTGGATGAAATATTTGCTGCCCTATTAGACATGAGAGATCGTTTGACTGTTTTGGAACAGCAGTCAATTGGCAATGAGGAGGAGGAAGAAGAAGCTGATATAAATGATCAGCCACCTCCTGTGGACAACACCAATGGAGGGAATCCGGGTGTTGATAATAGTAATGTGAATGCTTCTAATCATCCTGGAACTAAAAGGGAAAGATTAGTAACTGAACTTACAAATGACATAAAGAGGATAAGTACTCCAAAGTTTGATGGAACAACCCTTGGGGACGAAGCTGAGAATTGACTCAGTGAAATGGAGAAGTACTTTGCAATAAGAAACTTCTTCGAGGATACCAAAGCGATATGGGGAGCATATCAGCTTTCTCATGAAGCATCATCATGGTGGGACAACCGTAAGGTTGAGTTGAATATTGTCGAATCAGACATAACTTGGGATCAATTTAAGGGTTACTTTAGGCAACGGTGGCTGCCTCAACTCTATTTTGATAGGAAAATGACTGAATTTTAGAACTGGTCGCAAGGAAGGATGACGGTGACAGAATACTGGGAAGGGTTTACTAAACTCCTTAAGTATGTGCCGTAATACCAAGCTGACGAGAAGTTTAGAATACGAAAGTTCATAATGGGACTAAATCCCATCATTGGTGGCGAAGTGGATGTCCACAGTCCAACCACCATGGAAGGAGTTGTCGAAAAGGCAATAAGACAGGAACAAAAATTGAGAGCAATTTCTGCCCATAGGGAATAGATAAGGAAGAAGACTCCCAATTCTTCTTCATCTCTCGCACCCAAAAGGGGGCCTTGGAAAATGTTTGGTGTGAAAAACAAAATTGTTGTAGATAACAACAAGAAATCTGTAATGAACAAACCTGCAAATAGTGTGCAGAGCAGCTTCGCAAAAGTTAGTGGTAATGGACAAAAGCCCTATGGGATCCAGAATGATAACTTCAAAGCTGGTAACAAGTTTGAGCCTAGGAAAGGGCCAGTTGGAGGATGATTCAACTGTGGAAAGGACCACCACGTGAGTCACTGTCCTCTGAAAAAGGATGATCGCGATCAACAACATAGGATACACGCTGCGGTAGCTAACAGACAAGCTGAAAAGCAAGTTAAGCCTATAGAAGTTCCGGGTAAGTTATTTAGTACACATGTAGTCATACTTTTTGATACTGGAGCCACTGAATGCTTTATTTCTACTAAACTTGCAATAAAATTAAAAAGAAAGGCTGAACGAATGGATAAGACATGGACAATGCATTATGGGAATAATGCTATCCATACAGTCGACATGTGCCTTTTTGGGGCAATTCTTGACTTGCCCAGTTTCTCCACCGAAGTTGACCTGTATGTCACTCCTTTAGGATCATATGATATCATTATTGGAGTTAAATGGTTGGTAGAACATAAGGCAAAGGTCGACTGTTATGAAAAACAAATTTGTTGTTTTGACGACCTGTAGAAAGCAGTAGTCATTCAAGGTGTAAAGCGTGAAGTTGCAGTTAGAAAACTAATAGCTATGCAACTAAAAAGGGCTAAAAATAGAGGCTGCACCTTGTATGCAGTAAAAATGACAGAAAATGCTGAGGAGGATAATGATTTCATGGAAAGATATCCATTATTAAGGGATTTCAGTGATGTATTTCCGGAGGAATTACCAGGTCTTCCACCCAAACGAGAGTTTGACTTTGTAATAGAAATCAAGCCAGGAACTGAACCCATATCTAAGGCACCTTATAAAATGACCACCCTCGAGTTGGTAGAGTTAAAGACTCAATTATAGGAACTTTTGACTAAGGGGCTGATAAGACTGAGCGTCTCACCCTGGGGAGCGCCGGTAATTTTTGTAAAGAAAAAAGATGGTACATTGAGACTGTGCATTGATTACAGAATGTTGAACAAGGCAACTATTAAGAATAGATACCCACTTCCTAGGATTGATGATCTGTTTGACCAGATGCGTGGAGCATCAGTCTATTCAAAAATAGATCTTCGATCTGGGTATCATCAGCTGCGAATAAAGGAAGAAGATATTCATAAAACAACTTTTAGAACAAGGTACGAGCATTATGAATTCACGGTGTTAACTTTTGGGTTGACAAATGCACCTGCCGCCTTCATGGATCTGATGAACAATATTTTTCAAGAATACCTAGACAAGTTTGTGCTTGTATTCTTAGATGACATTCTTATATACTCTAAAAATGTCGAAGAGCACCAAGAACATTTAAGGATAGTGCTGGAAGTTTTAAGAAAGAGGAAGTTGTACGGAAAACTGTCTAAATGTTCCTTTTATGATGCAGAGGTGCATTATTTGGGACACGTTATAAGCAAGAACGGGATAGCTGTAGACCCTTCAAAGATCGCAGCTATAACTGAGTGGCCTGCGCCTAAGAACGTGCATGAAGTAAGAAGCTTCATGGGCTTGGCAGGATATTATAGAAAGTTCGTTAAGGATTTTTCAAAAATTGCTGCCCCAATCACTTCACTACAAAAGAAGGATAAGAAATTTGTCTGGACTGACAAATGTTAATCTGCCTTTAAAAATTTAAAGGAAAAATTAACTACAACACCTATTTTAACTGTACTAGATCCAAATAGAAATTTTATAGTTGTAATGGATGCATCGGGAGAAGGCCTTGGAGGTATTCTGTTACAAAATAACCATGTCATAGCTTATGAAAGCAAAAAGCTTAAGTTACATGAACAAAATTATGCTCCATAGAGCTCGTTGCCATTGTACATGCACTTCAAATGTGGAGGCATTACCTTTTAGGCAAACCTTTTGAGTTAAAAAATGACCATCTGGGGTTGAAGTATATTTTTACTCAGCCAAATCTGAATGCAAGGCAGCAAAGATGGTTAGAATTTATATCTCAGTATGATTTTGATATAAGCTACATCAAAGGCAAGGAAAATAGAGTGGCAGATGCTCTGAGTCGAAGGAAGCATATCTTTGCTCTTATAACATTAAGAACTCAGTTTAAGGATGAGGTGAAAGATGCCTTGGAATTAGATCCTTATTTCTAGCAAGTTAAAACAGCACTTGCTGCAGATCCAAAGGATGTGAAGTATAAAGGATTTCACTTTGATAGCGAAGGAATTCTGAGATTCAAAAACATGGTCTATATACCCTTGGAAAATGATTTAAGAAGGAAATTGTTAACTGAATTTCATAATTCACCTTTTTCTGGACACCCTGGCATTACGAAAATGCTTGCTGATCTTAAGCAGCAATACTTCTGGAAGGGAATGAAAAAGGATGTGGTGGAATTTGTAACATATTGCTTGGAATGTCAGCGTGTTAAGGTGGAACATATGCATCCCGCTGGATTATTGTATCCCCACAGCGTTCCACAGTACAAATGGCAAGTGATAACGATGGATTTCGTTCAAGGATTGCCTATGTCAAGGAACAAGCATGATATCATCCTGGTTTTCATTGACAAATTAACCAAAGTGGCACACTTCATTGCTGGTAATTTGAAAGACGATGCACCAGTGTTAGCAAGAAGATTTGTGCATGAAATTTTCAGATTGCATGGAATACCCGAATTGATCATATCGGATAGAGATCCGAGGATGACATCAAGGTTTTGGCAAACGCTTAATGCAGCCTTGGGAACTAAATTAAACTTTAGCTCTGCATATCATCCGGAGATGGATGGACAGACCGAGAGAGTCAATCAAGTTTTAGAGGACATGTTAAGAATGTATTACATGGACCAACAGTATAAATGGGAGGAATATCTTCTGCTGGTTGAATTTACCTACAATAATACATACCATGCCTCTTTAAAAATGGCACCCTTTGAAGAATTGTATGGAAGAAAATGCAGAACCCCTATTAGCTAGGATAGTGTAGAGGACAGAGAGGTAATTGGGCCAGAAATCCTCAAGGAAATGGAACAACAAATCAAAATGATTCGGGAACATCTAAAGGAGGCTGCCAATAGGCAGAAGAGTTATGCAGACTTAAAGCGGGTTAATAGGAATTATAAACTTGGTGAGAAGGTCTTTCTTCGGGTTAAGCCGAAAAAGAGCTCAATAACTTTTGGCAAGGCTGCCAAGTTGTCGCCACGTTATGTGGGACCTTTTGAAATTGTTGAAATAATCAACCCTGTAGCTTATCGTCTAGCATTATCTCCTACTTTATCGCAAATGCATGATGTTTTTCATATTTCTTTGCTTAAGAAATACGTAATAGATTTATCACATGTGCTGAATTGAAATTCCTTGTAGGTCCAAGACCCAGGAATAATTGTGATTAAGCCCATTCGAGTGCTGGGAACTCTCCAGTTGTACTTAATAAATCGCGAAGTGAATCAATGTAAGGTCCAGTGGGACCAGTTTAGTGAAGAAAGTGCAACTTGGGAAAATCTTGAAGAAATGAGATCTGCTTTTCCATACTTGTTTGATCGAAATTGAAATTCGAACAACTGATAATTCTACCAAATTTAGACAATTATTGGTCTATTTTACAGTTATCTTAAAACATTGTTTTAAAGAGTGAATCTGTTTTGTATGAACTTATGAATGGAAGGACAATAACTGAATTTTGTCCTAGAAACTCCTTGAATTGGTTAATTTGATCATCGGGACGATGATTCTTTAAGAAGGGAGGAATGTAACGCCTTGATTTTTGTAAGTTATCATGGTGATTACTTTTTATGATGTTGTAACTGCAGAAATGAAGATAAATATGTTAAGACACATCTTTTGATCTTAAAGGAATGTGTTGCTAATCTGGACCCTTGTTTGCTATAACTTGATACTTGGGACAGAAGTTATTATTGCTTGTGTGATTGCTAATGAGACAACAGACTTGTCGTATGCTTGATGAACTCTTTTCGCTGATTGACAACACACCCTGAATAAATTCCATTAATCCAAGGTATGATGTGGCCTTCTTATGATCCCTTGTCGATTTACTTTTAAACCAGATTGAAGGTTGATATAAATGTTGCAGCACCTGATTTATGGTATGAATATCTGGTACATAGATGCCAATGAAAAAGGTTTGATTCTCGAACCGCGCACCATTGTAATGCTAGACCACGTAAGGCGATAAAGGCCTGGATGCGGGTGGCTCAGGCATGTGGAACATAGGACGAAACGTCTTGCATTGTGTCGAATATGACTATCAGGTAGAAGAACTTGATTTGGAAACTAATTAATTAAATATTAGGGGACTAAAACCCTAACCTACCCCTAAGTTCTACCCTATACCCTAACTACTATCCTATATGGATTTTAAATTTTATAAAGGAGAAAATAGATGTAAATCCTACTAACCTATGAACAAGGTGAATGACCTAGATATGGACAATTAAAATCCTAAACTAATCCTAACCTAAGGAAGGGGACATATAGACCCATGTGGATGGAAAGGATAAGGAGGGAAGGTAGGAATTTAATGGGACAGTAATGAGGTCCTTGCATGTGCAGCGCCAAGTTTGGTGGGAACATGGAAAAGTTGGAGGCGTCCAACTAGCTACGAAGCTAAACTTTGATTTCATGCAAAAATTTGAAATTTGGAATCTGTCAACCTTGAGTCGGTGGTGGCATGAGGAAAAAGGAAAAAGGAATGCATTCAATGCATTCAATGGCATTGGTCTTAGCGACCAGCTCGCCTTGGAAAGAGGATTGTGAAGGAAGTTTGTTTGTTGCTGTGCGAATTTGGATTTTAGTTGCTCTGCATTTTGTTCCTCCATGGTTCTCTTGAACCTGCTGTAATTTTTGGGTATTGATTCTATCTTTGGTGAAGCTGAGGGTTATTTTTGAGCCTGTGGAAGTAGGTGACTGTTTGGAAAGCTTTACTACTGTCGCCATGGAGAAGAATAGCTCCTGTGGGCGCGGTTTTCTTCAAGCTTCAAGAAAGATTAACAGGCATGTTAAGCCCTTCTCCTTAAACCGTTTACTTTTGCTTAATCGTCTCATTAAAACAACCCTGCTCTTATGATGGGGGTTTTGGTTATTGATTTGGCTGTTATATTAAGAAGATTTCGAGTTGAGTCGTTTTTCTTTGCTAAACGCGGCTTGAGCATTCTTTGCTTGATGATTTGTATGTTTGGTTGAACTGTCCTTGCTGTATGGTTGTTCTGACAGTGTTGGGTATTCGTTTCATTACCATTATGGGTTTGTGCTAATAGATACATTAGCTAAATGAATATCACTTCTGATTTCTGCGCATCCTTGCGAAAATAGGAGGATGAGATGATTTTTTTTTTATAACTGGTTGAACCGTCATTATATGGGTGAATATGATTTGGGTATTCTTGTGCGTTTGAAGAAAATGATTGTTCTTCTTATTGAAATCATTAATGTATTATGTTTTCTCTTTGCTGTTATGAAATCTAAAGGTAATGAGCGAGAGGATTTTATTATGCATTTTGGATGCGATTTGATCTTCTAGTCTGAACTGTTATCATGAAAATGAACATGGGTTAGTGTTTCTGTGCAAATGAATGAAACAAATGAGATTTGGTTTGCTGTTGAGATTGTTTTGACTGAACCTTGCTTGCGTCTATATTACCCCATGCAGGTTTGCATTGATAAAGGTATTGATATGTGAATATTGTATTTCTGAGATCAGTGTGTGGAAACGTTTGGAAAAAAAACAAAGCTATGGTGATGTTGATAGACTATTATGCGAGTTATAATTCCTTGGTGTTTCTCATTGCATAAAATACGGGTTTCCAGGGACAACAAGGTTATAGTAGTATCTTACTTGCTGTCCTAAATTGTTATAGTATTCTGCCTGCTGATTTTTTTTGGTATTCATATAGGACTGTTGGGAAGGAAGTTCTAATCTGATGATGAACAGAAAATCAGTCTATCTAATAGACTGAGTAGAGCATGCAAATTATATTGTGTCTTGCTGAACTCATGGATATATATATAATTTTATATATTGTGGACCTTTCATTGTTTTCATTAAGAGTAGAATACGAATGGATTTATTACCTTGCTGCTGGAAAGTAAATTTTCTCATTATTGGATGAAAATGTGACTGTTGCTGTTGCTGTACACTCTACATGTTATAAAGACGAAAATGTCTGTAGAGTGACTTATTTTAAAGGGGAATATATTATGCGGAATGAATCATATTGATGGATCATGTCTGTTTTAAATAATGGGTAATTGAATAAGACAGTGAGAAGAGGTGATATGATCTTTCTCTCTTATATTTGATTATTAATTTTCATTTATCTCTCTTTGAACTGTTACCGTTGATTGGTATCACGTCTGGATTAAATTTTGTACTGCCTTGGTTTAAGCATCTGCATTTTATGGCTGTTTACTTTTCTCCTCAGCGTTTGATTGCTTGAAATCAATTGAGTAGCATGAAAGGAAAGGAAAGTAATTCGGTTTAAAATTTCAGTCAAATTTTATCTTTGAAATTATAACTGTTTTAAGTGAAAGGAAATTACAGTTTTTATGTTGGAACAGCAGTATGCATGATTATGTTTTAGTTCTTACAGATGCTAATTCTGGAACTATTTAAAGGGAAATTACTTCTTGTAGTAATTGTTGGGAAAGAGGGCAGTAATTCTATCTTTTCTGATTGGGAGGGTAATTAGATGATTGAGTTGTTATGATGTTCATCCCTTTCGGTACTTAATTCTTGAATGATGTTCATATTAACGTTTTCATAAAAGCAGGGTTCTTTTATTGAGACAGTTAATTAGAAGCACCTCATTTTAATGACAAGTGCTTATTATGCTCAGTTCAATGAACTGACCCGTGCAAGTAATTTTGCAGATGAAACTTGAGTATAAACGAAGACATGGTTGTTTTCTGATACTTCTTTTGGATTGACTGAAGATGGATTGTAATTGATAGCTATTACTCCTCTACGAGGAAGTGAGAAAAGAAGAAATTACATTCTTCTATCTTATGGGTTGTAATGTTGTTTAATATAAACAAAGTCCAGTCGTTTGGACTGGCAAATGTATAGATTGTAAAACCGATGGATGAATACAAGTACGAGTGTGATATTTTTAATGACTGTATCAGTTTGATATTGTTGAATAAGTTTGAGAATATAACATTATTCCTTGATTTGGTATTATTCAAATGTTAATGGATGGATTTAAAAGGAAATAACATCTATTCTTTACCTAAATGCAACTCTTACGTTGAAATGTGCAATTAGTCCATACTTTGGTTAAGATGAATTTTAAATTGGCATTAAAAAGGAATTAGGTCAACATGATCTCTTAATTGAAAGGTATTCGGGATTAGCTTGAAAGCTAAGGAATATCAAATAACTTAGGAGCAGCCGAACCTTGTATTCGGATTCCGTTAATAACCTCGAATGTTTAAATTCAGAAAATATGGATATGGGAAAACATATCTATTGATAACTAAGCTTAACAGAAGTAAGGTTAAGGAGAAAAAATGAACATCTTCATTTAGAATTAGACCTCGTTTAAATGATGTCTAATAAGATGGAATTCTGAATTGTTTATGGTTGTGGAAAAACTTGGTTAAGTTTAATAGGTTAAACTTATTAAGTTTATCGATAATGGACAGATTAGTCAGATAAATAAAGAAAGAAACCAAGAAGAAAATATGCAACCCTTCCGTATGAAGGAGGAGATGCGTATTAAGCTAGAAGACAGATTAAGTCTCTCCTAGCTACATACAACCGTAACGAGAACAAGGTTTAAGGATCAGCATGACTACTAAAAGTTGATCTTAATGATTAGATTACGACCAAATCACACTCGAGATGGATGAATATTCTCGATGAGCAGATTCCGTAGGACATTGACATACGCCAACTACACTATGGTGTCATTATGAAGGCGGGACCTTCATGATGACACAATATTATAGCTGACATATTACAATGCCCTCCCGAATTAAATCATCGAGTTTATATAAGCTGGGTACTAAGTTCTTAGATGGGGATAGGAATGTGATCCCGTATAGGGAGTAACTCCGGAGGACTAAAGGTAACTAGACACACAGAAGCGTTAGGGGATGACACCGTATGTCTGTGTATCTTTAGTTACCATGAGTAACTTCCTATACTCGTTCATATTGCTAGTTGGGGTTAGAGCTTGACCTTAAATGGAAGGACTGGTAGAGGCCAGGAAAGACCATTCTAGATAACAGACGAAGTGAGGTGAAGGACGTATTCCATTGGTGTGTATCACATCTAGGAATATGATCATGTAAAGCATGTGAAAATATTTGGCCAAAGTATCGCAAGTGCTGGTTGCGTTGTCCTAATCACCTAGTTTAAGATGCAGGATGTCAGATGAATATCAGTAACAGATATTTAGATAGGCTTCTTAAATGAATCACTTCGATAACTGGAAACGGTAAGAGAACCCTGTATATTCATTATACAATGCATGAATTAACATGAAGGATCGGTAAGTCATCGAGTCATGAAATGAGAGATCGCTGAAACTCCGAGCCATAAAATGGGAGATCGGTAGTTCTTCGAGTCATTTACAGCAACATATGGTAACTGTTATATGATTGAATGGCATTGAATGTGTGTTCCATATTGCAAGTATGTGAATAGAGAACATTGGTTTTAAAAGGAAATTGTGTGATCCAAACTACTTTAGTTGGATAGAGAACAATTATTAAAACTTGAAGTGTGTTTGAATTATATAATTCATAACAAGGAACATTGTATAAAAAAATAAAAATAGATTTTTTTCCGTTGTTCTAGTATCTTAAAATGGGGATGTTACACGGATAAGGAATATTTAAATAAATTAATATCTAAAGTTTAGAACTGTCTCTTAACAATGACAATTCTTCTTAGTCAGTTCTAGTAATTATTCCAGTATGATTGTTAGTTGTGTTAGCGTTACACTTTAATTTCAGCTTTAAGATGTTTTTCTATTTGTGATAGGCTAGCTCGCCTATTGGCTATCAGTTGGCTATTTTTTGGTCATGTAGGAAATTTTTCTTGTATGATTTTGATCCAAACCACGTTGGAATTTTTCCATAGACGCTAGGTCTTATGTGCGGCAAGAACCTTGTTGAAGTGATGTAGATTGTGGATTCTTAGTCCCTTGTTGATTTCTTGGCTGGCTGATTTTCCTCTTGAGATGAGGATATTTATGCTGAGTGCCCATCCCTTCCCATAGAAATTTACATTGTGATCAAGTTGTCCTCTACATTCATACGAAGTGGTATGAATTCAATATGATACCCATCCCTTCCCATAGAAATTTACATTGTGATCAAGTTGTGCTCTACATTCATACGAAGTGGTATGAATTCAATATGATATAGTGGAAGGGCTTGTAAGACTGATTTGAGAAGTAATTTACGAATTTAAAGGCCCATTTCTGTTTCCAATGAGATAACTTTTCTTGGAGCTAAAGGAGACAAATATCCCATACTTTAACTTTGCTTGGAGCTAAAGGAGACAAATATACCATAATTTTAACTCTGCCTGGAGTTGAAGGAGACAATTATCCCATAATTTTGTTTTTTTTTATATGAAGGTAAGGCCCCAAATAGGGAAAAATTCCTTCTTGATATTGTAAAATTATGGACATTTCTTTACACATCCTGAATGTGACATTAAAAAATAGTAATAGAGATTTTTTCTCATTAATGTGCTGTCCCGATGCTAATTGATACTTATCAAGGATCGAACAAAGAATGACTACGGAGAAGAGCCCATTATCATCTAAAAAATGAAATTTTGTATATGCAAAATACTTATAACCATTGGTGGGAGACCATAAATTTGTTGCTTTAATCATTTACAGATATTGGATACATTGAAGATTTGATGTAGTTGGTTATCCATGAACTATTGTTTTACTGAAGCTAAATGCTTGACGAGTACTGATGATTATTTCCCAACTACATAGATCAAATGCCTTAGAGATGTCCCATTTTATCATCAAACTTGATCGATAAGAGTTTTTAGTGAATGTGCAAGCTTTAAAACTGCAATGGTATAAATTTAGACCTTTTTATCCCAATTCGATTTTACTATGTTCGAATCTACCACAAGGATTAGCCCTTAAATTTTCTTTTTTTAAGTTCTAAGAATATAATTCAATGATTACCTATTGAGGTATATACCCACCCCTTTCATCTCCTCCCACTAAACTCTTCAGTGGGATATTATGGACAATTTCTTATATGTATCCTCCTCTCTTCTCCTCGCACCAAGCTCTTCAATGGGGTATTATGGATTTTTATTTTCTTATGAAATCTAAATTAAAATTTGTATATATATACCCCTCCATCTCCTTACTTCCCACCAAACTCTTCATTTGGGGTATTATGGATAATTTCATTTCTTACGAATTCCAAATCAACCAAAAATAATTAGAGTAGAAATACATACTTTCAAATGTTTTGTAGTTTGACTTGGTTGTGGTACATGTAAATCTGTCCATGAGGTTTACAATATCTCCCCGATTCTTGAACACAAGTTGACATAGATATATATTTTCTGGTGCAACACATGAATTTGATTATGCAATTGTGGTTCTTTGTGGAGCCATGGAACACACTCAAGTGCATTGTGCTACCTTGTCCCATGTGTATGACTTTCAAGTAGCATCCGTCAATGGCACAGAGCTTGAAAACATGATGCAAAGCCATAAAATGCATAAAGCAATCTATGAGCTATCAAATTGTTTCTTGCCAAGAATGGAGCATCCTAATAGTCCCAACAGATGACACAACACTTGCAAATATGGTGCACATTCATGTTTCACACAAAATCTCCCTAAAACTTGTTACAGACATGTAGAAAATTTGCACCCTTATGCACTACAATGCATAGAATTTCGAGGTCTAGGGTCAAGTTTGTACACTTGTTAAAATAACACACACCTTTGGGTGAAGCTCCAAAGGAAACATACAATGTTGGATCATGACATAAGGTGAAATGTCTTCGATAATCAGTTATGACATTGCAGTTGGAAGATGAAGGGTCACCATGTGATGATTACTTGGCACATGGAAGTTGAATTGTTGGCAAAATTTTGTAATTGTTTTGCTTCATCTTGCCTTAATATGTTTCTCGAGGACCATTGCAAGGGGATTGGTTTAATGGTTAGTTGGCAAAGACTTTGGTTGAATGGGCCAAGTTTGTGAAAATTGAAGTAAAATAAAGAGTGCAAGTTTGCCTGTCTATAGAGTTTGCAGCCAAATTGGAGAACCTATTAAGGTTTAAGCATAGATTTGCAGAAGCCTGGACGTCTAGATAGTATAGATTATGTGTAGCATTATCCTTACTAGGTCTAATAATTTTGAGATTGTAAACTTTGTAATAAGATTGCCATTGTGTTGAGATTGTAATTCCTCAATTGAAGTTAATAAAGTGAAGCCTGTTGTATCATGATGCGTATTGGACTTCATGTGCATATTCATTTGTTTGCTTCCATATGTATTCAAGTTGAATGACGTAAGACAATCCTTCATTGGATTCTCTAACCATGATTGTATCATTTGGTATCACATTGGGTTGTATCTTACAAATGTGTCAAGAAAGTAGGAAGACATCTTCCAACAAAAGAGTGTTGGGTAGAAAGTGTTACAAAAAAGTGTCCTCCATTATGAGATATTAGATAGAGGACAAGAGGAAATCTGAGTGCTCTCCATATTTTGATGAGTAGAAGAAGAGAAAAGATGAGTGTTCTTCATATTTTTGATGGGTAGATAACAAGAGAAAAGATGAGTGTTCTTCATATTTTTTGATGGGTAAATAACACACATATGTAAAAATGACACACAGAGGAGTAGCTCTTGGAAGAGGAAGTAATGAACTTACAATAATAGACTTGATAGAGATGTTGAGAGGAATCCAAAAAATATTACATGTCATGGAGATTGCAAAAATTAGAGTAGTTGAAAGAGAGAAGACAAAGGTGCAGTATCCCATTCAGATTGAAGAGATGGTTGAAAATGTGGGAAAAATAATATATAAAAGAAAATTTACTGATGATAAGAAATGTGTAGAGGAATGTGCAAGTATGTTGAGTACGAGGCAATGCGTACATGAGAGAGTTGTTCTCCATCACGTGTCGATAGTTATAGACCAAAGATATATGGCTAAAAAAAGAGTCATGAGAGAGGAAGAGTGACTCAAAGTCACATATTACAACAATGAAGAAGATGTTATAAGAATTTGTGTCCAAATCAGATGCGTTCGAAAGAAGATTAGCAAAAACAAAAAGAGAGTTATTGAGAAAATAAGCCCATAGTGATAAGAGGAGAAGAGACCAACAGAGGAAAGAGAGCGACACATTTCATGGTGAAAGAAGGTGAGCCTAGAGAAAATATCATTCTTTTATCAGGTTGAGAGACTATCGAAGATCTAACAAGATGGATAATGGGGTTGGAGTGCTACTTTGAAAAGAATAGAATTGAAGACCCTAGGTGGGTAGATTTTGCAAACATAGGATTATGTGGAGTTGTAACTATGAATTGGAGGAATTTCCAAGAGAGAAGACAAGAAAAATGATAAGAAAAGGTGGGAAGACAGGAAATATGTTTGGTTTCCAAGTTGATGGAGCACATAGTGCATCCCAAAATGCAAGTAGAGTGGTTGAAGAAGCTTCAAGTATTGATACTGGAGAGTGAAGATGAGAAGATTGTCTTAAGGGGTTGAGAGAGTGAATTTGTTACATGAGCAACTTAAGTCCATTTTGAAAAATATCACGAGAGGAGAAAGAAAAAGAGGTTCTCTTAGATGCTGTTGTGAAGAGTGGAGAGAAAATGATTTACATGAAAGGAAAGAAGAGGGTGAGGTTTCTGTATGAACAACCCTTTGATAATGAAATAGTGATGTAGTCAATGTTCAGGGTCGAATGAAAGAATACTTGACCATGCAAATTTCTCTCAATTCTCTTGATAATGGACACATGCTTTGCACACCAACTTAGAATACAAACAAAACATTACAATTTATTCAATTCTTACTTCAAATTATAGAAGATTACACATATTCTGATTTTGATGTGTCCCTCATGCCATTTTTTGCCGCTGCACCAAAATTTATCCTTATTTGGTCTTTAACAGATGCAACCAATCCTTGAATTGTACCAACAATTGAATAAATCAACTAACTCGCTTGGAACCAATATGTTGCTTGAAATTAATACTCTTTAATGTGCTATGATGTCCTTGAAGTGTTGCAGTGTTGATGTTGCCTTTAAACCATTTTCTACTATGCCAAGATGATAAAATATGCACAAACATTGACTCATGTTTTTAGGTGATGCAAGATTGCTCATGGACTCAGATACTCATTCATAAAACACCAGAGGTAATACTTTTGGAAGCATAGTGCTCACAAAAAAAGGTTAGATGGAAGTACCATCCTTTTGATGTGAAGGGAATGGCCACAATATGCCCTTCCACCATGCTATGTACCTCAAAAGCTTCTCATTTCGCTTCATTCTCCGTTTACAACCACACATCGACCTGTAAATGTCCAACTCAGCCTAACTCTTATCATCCCTATGTTTCCTTGCACATTGCTTAGGGACAATCCTTCCACCTCCACTAATCAAATATCTTTCTCTTTCCATCCTTTATGGGGTTTTTCCCACCACTCTCCCTCCACATCCACAAAGTATCTTCTACATCATTCTCCACTTTTTTCCACTCCATGCTTCTACTTCTTGCTCCTTCTTGGAAACCACAATATGACCATAATCTTTAAGAGCTTCTCTCCCTTGCTCTTCACTTTCTTTACTCCCAACACAATCCTCCATTGTTCATGAGACAACTCTTCTTCCACAAGGTATTATTCCATCGACACCTCTTCCTCATATTCCTCTAAAGATGCTAGAAACACATCTTCTATCTCTTTCTCAACTATTGTTCTTTCCCAATTCCTTGCAACAAAATGAGCATAAGGGAATCAAACATTCCTTCAATCACTCTCATCTTTTCTTCAAGGATAATATTGTCTTCTACTCCCTCTTTTGTCAAACACGAGACCTTCATGAACCACCATATCCGCTGCAACATATACTTTTGATATAATCTCCTCATCTTCACAAAACACTCCCTTAATATCTACATTATGAGCATCCATTTGTACTACATTTACCTCCACCTTTGTGCCCTTCACAATACATGCTTCTATCACTCTTTCCATTACAACTTCTTAATTAGCTTCAAGGTTCTCTTATTATAAGAACCCTTCTTCCCCTTCATTCCTGCAACACATGGCATGTTCCATGCTGTCCTCCTTTTTTACTCCTTCCTTTCAATATCAAATCCCTCTTATATGTTGTTTAACATGGTCTGCACAATTCACTCTCTCACTCAGCCCAAAGTTTTTTTCAAATGTAATACCATTTGATGCAATTAGGGTTAGAGGGAATACTTTGGCCCTACAACCTTTCATCAATCTATAAGAAATGGACACATACTTTGCATACTGTTTTTGCTCAAAATTAACACCCTAGGATTTGATCATGACAAATCAATACTTTTGGCTAGCATGAGATTGTATCCAAGTGTGAGAGATTTCATCTTGAGACAAACATCTAGATAAGGTTGGTTCCTCTACCTATAAACTAATTCTAACACTACTCCTAAAGCAAAAAAACACAACTATCTAAGCTTTCACAAGGACCAAGGTTAGAGAGATGCAAGAAATGAAATCCTAAACAAAGAAAGGAGGTGATAGCACCAAAAATAAGAGAATCAATCTCCATGAGGGAGAAATGATAAGCAAATGAAGGAAGGAGAGGGCATCCCGACTCAACTCATCTATAAAGAATAGAGAGAGGGGCTCGCGGGGTAACCAACCTGAGGAGCTTGTGGGGTAACCAACTGAATTCAGTGATCTGATCGACCCCATATCTATATAAAGGGCAGTGATTGATAGATATGTGTTTGATCGCAGCTCGATGGCAACCCCTCTCTATAGTTCTCTAGGCTAACCTAACCAAACCCATATATATAAAAATATCTAAGTTTCTCTATCTCCATGTTGATATGTTATGCTGAGTGATCTCAGTCGTATCACGTATATAATAGAATAGATGGATGATGTGATGGATGGTGGATGATGGTGGTAGATCTAAGAATAGAGACCCATATAGAGAATTGGGGGCCCAACCTTGGCCTATCACCCCAATCCTATCTATAGTTGACAACCCCCTACCTATCTATATGTGGGGTCTCTCTAGATATGGCCCTGGGCTAGATAGATGGGGTTAGGGCAATGAAGACCCCCCTCTATCTCATCTATATATTCCCCCTCTATATTCTTTATACGAGATTTGGTAGAAATAGAAAGGAAGGTTAGCCCTATATATATATTGCACCTATCTATATATCTTCTTTAGTTTGATTGAAGGCCTCGGGCGACACTAGAATGATAATGTCCTCTTGGCCCTCTCAACCTGTTATGGGGACTGGATCCATTGGATAAATCCACTTTCCTCTCCAAAGATTTGTATTCATTGGTATATGTTGACCCCACAATGGAGGAAGAAGGATTGGCGCGGTGGCCATAGTATGAAGCCTTCCCCACATCTATATGGGGACTAAGCCCTCTAACTTCTTGTAATCCCTCCCCTATCTATATATGGGTATGAAGAGTTCCCGGCTCGAATTCCCGGGGGTGTTGGCTCGATGAGTGGAGATAGCTGCCATATATATATATATATAGACCCTGGCTCTCTCGCTTTGATCCGCTGCCGAGGCAATCCCCTTATATATATACACATATACATACATACATACATACATACATACATACATATATATGTACACACACACACACATATGCATATACATACACACACACACACACACACACACACACACGAGCTTAGAGAACCCATATCCATATAGAGAGAGGGGGGTTGGGGGGGCGGTTATGGTTATATATAGATAGAGAGTGGGCCCATATCTATAATTCTCTATATGGGTGGGGCCTCTATAGTGTAGAGAGGTTACCTGCCTCCCATAAATAGATCTATAAGGACCTCCCATATATATGAATATCGGGCCGCCTATAAATAGAACTATAAGGCAGTGACGATGTGCCATAGACGCAAAATAATCAAATCCACTCAATCCTAAACAAAGAAAGGAGGTGATAACACCAAAAAGAAGGGAATCAATCTCCATGAGGGAGAAATGATAAGCAAATGAAGGAAGGAGAGGGCATCCCAACTCAACTCATCTATATAGAATAGAAAGAGGGGCTCGTGGGGTAACCAACCTGAGGAGCTCATGGGGTAACCAACTGAATTCAGTGATCTGAACGACCCCATATCTATATAAAGGGTAGTGATTGATAGATATGTGTTCGATCGCAGCCCGATGGCGACCCCTCTCTATAGTTCTCTGGGCTAACCTAACCAAACCCATATATATAAAAATATCTAAGTTTCTCTATCTCCATGTTGATATGTTATGTTGAGTGATCTCAGTCGTATCACGTTTATAATAGAATAGATGGATGATGTGATGGATGGTGGATGATGGTGGTAGATCTAAGAATATCGGGCCGCCTATAAATAGAACTATAAGGTAGTGACGATGTGCCATAGACCCAAACTAATCAAATCCACTCAATCCTAAACAAAGAAAGGATGTGATAACACCAAAAAGAAGGGAATCAATCTCCATGAGGGAGAAATGATAATTAAATGAAGGAAGGAGAGGGCATCCTGACTCAACTCATCTATATAGAATAGAAAGAGGGGCTTGTGGGGTAACCAACCTGAGGAGCTCATGGGGTAACCAACTGAATTCAGTGATCTGATCGACCCCATATCTATATAAAGGGCAGTGATTGATAGATATGTGTTTGATCGCAGCCCGATGGCAACCCCTCTCTATAGTTCTCTAGGCTAACCTAACCAAACCCATATATATAAAAATATCTAAGTTTCTCTATATCCATGTTGATATGTTATGCTGAGTGATCTCAGTCGTATCACGTATATAATAGAATAGATGGATGATGTGATGGATGGTGGATGACGGTGGTAGATCTAAGAATAGAGAACCATATAGAGAACTGGGGGCCCAACCTTGGCCTATCACCCCAATCCTATCCATAGTTAACAACCCCCTACCTATCTATATGTGGGGTCTCTATAGATATGGCCTTGGGCTAGATAGACGGGGTTGGGGCAATGAAGATCCCCCTCTATCTTATCTATATATGCCCCCCTCTATATTCTCTATATGGGATTTTGTAGAGATAGAAAGGAAGGCTAGCCCTATATATATTGTGCATATCTATATATATTCTTTAGTTTGATTGAAGGCCTCAGGTGACACTAGAATGAAAATGTCCTCTTGGCCCTCTCAACCTCTTATGGGGATTGGATCCATTGGATAACTCCACTTTCCTCTCCAAAGATTTGCATTCATTGGTAGATGTTGACCCCACAATGGAGGAAGAAGGATTGAGGCAGTGGAAGCCATGGTATGAAGCCTTCCCCACATCTATATGGGGACTAAGCCCTCTAACTGCTTGTAAGTTCTCCCCTATCTATATATGGATATGAAGAGTTCTTGGCTCGACTTCCTTGGGGTGTTGGCTCGATGAGTGGAGATAGCCGCCATATATCTATATATAGAGACCCTGACTCTCTCACTCTGATCTACTGCCGAGGTGATCCCCTTATATATATATACATATACACATATATACATACATACATACATATGTATGTATGTATGTATATATACATATGTATGCATGTATGTATATATGTATGTATGTATGTATGTATATATATATGTATGTATGTATGTATATATGTATGTATGTATACATATATATATATGTATGTATGTATGTATATATATGTATATGTATGTACATATGTATATATGTATATGTATGTATGTATGTATATACATACATACATACTCTAGAATTCTCTATATGGGTGGGGCCTCTATAGCGTAGAGAGGTTGCCTCCCTCCCACATAGATCTACAGGGACCTCCCATACATATGAATATCGGGCCGCCTATAAATAGAACTATAAGGTGGGGACGATGTGCCATAGACCCAAACCAATCAAATCCACTCATTTCACACATTGCAAAACACAAAAAAAGGAAAACTTGCAAGTATAATTCATACACAACATAAAATGAGAGAACATAGAGGTAAGGGCCACAACAAAATGTAAGAAAAGGGAAGAGAAGATGCATAATGTCCATATTTAATTGCTCCAGAGTATAAAAAATATGTTACATCCATTTGGGAGGCATTAAGGGAATTGCAAGCTCTAAAATGCATGTCTACAACTCATTTTTTTTGCATTTTCGTCCCAAAAGTACGCTATATTGTGACCCAAAAATGAATTAATCATGTATTACTCTTCAATAACTTTCCAATTTTTTTTTTCTCATTTGGTGATATGGATCAAAATTTATGAGCATTTGAAGATTGTGTGTTGATCTGCATAGGTGACGATTGGGAGGACATCAAATTTAGACACCAGGGTCCAAGGGTGGGGAGGAAGAATTGCAAAAATGCGAAACTAAGAAACTATGAAAAGCCTCGAAACTTGAAAAATTCGTCAAAAATGTGAAATTTCTTCAAAACTTTTCCAAAACCGTGAAACTACCCTGAAACTCTGAAACTCTGCTAAAACTATGAAATTTCTGTGAAACTTTGAAACTTTGTCGAAATTGAAACTACCCAGAAACTACAAAACTGCAAAAGAGCTTTGAAAATCTAAAAGTTTGCCAAAACTATGAAATTTCCCCGAAACTTTGCCAAAATTGTGAAACTTCCCCAAAACTCCACTATAACTGTGGAACAATCTCGAAATCCTGAAAACTGCAAAACTACAAAATAGCCCTGAAATCCTGAAATATGCAAAATTTACAAATTTTGAAGAAATTTTTCTATTTTTTAGTAAAATGGATATTTTTTCAATCACGTGAAGATGTTTTGGAGAAAATGTGAACCCAAAGATGATCAAAACAAGTGATTTTGATGAATTTGAAGATTCCCAAGTGTTTAAAATATGCAAAAAATCAAGATTTGAAGCATTCAAGTGGAAATCGATACTAGTTGCTCGAAATGAAGTGTGAACTCATTTTGGTCAACATTTTGGTGACTCGTAGGGGACATCTACCTGCTATATGAACTAATCAGTGGCCTAACATATCCATTGGGCATGGAGTCAACATAATACTCAGAAATTTATCTTCAAAGCTTTGAAATTCACCATGAACTTGTCTGTTTTTTAACTTGTCCCAACCTGAAGAATTTACCAAAAATCTCTCTTCATGAAACCCAACTATTAACTCTTATTTCCACTATGGTTGAAGTGTGAAGATAGTTAATTGAAGATGATCTTGAGGTTGAAAGAATACAAACTGAAAATTCCCCAAAAAACATCTCATTTCACCATGAAAGGTGCCCTAAAATGAAGTTTACAACAATGACAAAGGGCCTACCACAAACTATGTACAAACATGAAAAACCATACAAGTTCCAAATGAAGACATGCAAAGTGTACAAAATCACTTGTTTTACAATAAACACACCCAATCTACCCTAATCTAACCAAATGAAAATGAAACTAAACTAAGCCAACTATGGCTTGGGATAAATAGCTTCCCATCCTTACAAAATTCACCCATGTGATCATCTTGGTAACAAAATCACGTGGTGGAAATGAAAGCATAGAACACGCTTCATTGTTACTCAAAGTATGAGATGAGAAAATGACATATACCTCTTCATCTTGATTTGCATTTGGTTTTTGGAGATGTTTCAGATAACCTTTGGCATTTATATGATCTTCCTCATGCTCTGAAGAGAGCATGATTGGTGACAAATTTGTTTTTGGATCCATACTAGACAAATATCTAATTAGGAATATATCATTCTTTGCAATTGATTGGCTGGTCCTTTGAGTTTTCCCATTTCCTTTACTTTCCACTCCAAGAATAGACCTGGTGGAGACACATTCTTATCCATTGTAGATGCTTGAAATTTGGTTGGGACTTGGTTTTTCTTGCTCTTATACAAACATCTTTTCCTCCATTTTTGGATTATCATCCTCCTCATTTTCTTCTTCCTCAACCAGAAGATCCATTGAAGAGACTAGGGATATTTTTGGTGATTCGTTGCAACCTTATAAGAGTGCCATAAGCTCCATACATGCAAAGAAATGAGGATCATTGCACTCAATTGAAATCTATTTCTCACTTGCAACGTCTTTTTCCTCCATATAAAGACCAAACCGATCTACATTTATGACCTCTTCCTCTGTTTACTTGAATTTTTCAAACTCAAAATCGTTAAACAAGAAGTTAGATAGATCAAACTCATCATCCTCTGTAAATTGTTTAATGAAAATAATATGAGGTTCTTGAATATTTTGGGGTAGTTCTTCAATTTTGCTATCAGAATCAGTCCATTCCTTAACAGATATATCATGATAATCAACTATGGAACTCACTCAATTAATTTTGATGCACTTGTAGGAGATTGAATGATAGCTTCCTGATGATGAGCCTCCTTGGCTTCAAACCTTTGGCTCTAGTTCTTGAAAATCTAAGCCTTTTTCTGCTCTATTTGGATCCTTCCTAACCTATCCCTCTAGGTGTGAATATGCATATTCCTTTCTAGAAGGATGAATAATAACCCTCTTTTCCATGAAGGATTCAACATCTTTCTTAGTAAAGAATGAGAAATCAAAAACCAAGTAATTGGGAACTCATATTGCTGGTTAATCTGCAATGCTTCGTGGTTTAAAATTGGTTCTTCATGAGTCTCATGCACTTATAAATATGATTTTATGAAGTGAGGGAAGGATTGAGTTCTTGGCTAATTTTTCAAGGGTTTAAATGATGGAGAAGGTGTAACATTTTATTTTGGATGGGATGGGAGTTTAAGAGCTTTGCGAAATCTAGGGATCTGCAATTTTGTTTGAGATGGTGCAGGTTGGAAAGAAGGAATGAGAGGGATATATGATAGTAATGAGGTATTTAAACATTGAAAGGATTCCCTATAACTAGATTGATGAGCCTCCAATAATACAATCCATTTTCAAATTTGAGGAAATAATTCGGCCAAATAAACTAGCCATTGTTGAGGGTTGTACCAAGTTCGCATAGCACCAGCCCATGGAAAGGGAACCCTAAAACCAATTTTCATCACCTTTCTTTGACATGTATCCCTGACATGTACCATGATTTCCAATATATGTTTGGTATTGAATTACAAATAAACCTCATTTATGAAACTTCCTCCAAACTTAGCATACCCCTGTTCTGAGCAATATTTTGAATAATCAGATAACCAAATGGGTCAGTGGGGTTGGTTTATATGTATATTTATTGTGATCTGACTCATAAAACTGAAATGGAGGGGGTTTTGGAAACATGGGAGTTGAGGGTAGTAGACTTGTTATTGAAAATGAGGATTCCCATGAGAGAAAGAAGCCGTGATTACACAACTTCATACATGGGAAAATGGAAGAAAGGGAAATGGAAATGGTCTTTAGTGAGAGAAACTGGTTTATTGGACCAGTGGAGTCACCATATGTGTTTAGAAAATTCCTCTAAGTGTTTGATATCACCAAGAACAAATTAACTTGATGTTTAGAAGTTATAAATCACTTCAAACTTGTCCAATTGGGCACGCCAAAAATTGTTGTAGCTTAGAATTCTACCCTAGGATTTGATCATGGCAGATCAATAATTTTGGCTAACATGGGACAGTTTCTAAGTGTGGGAACTTGAATCTTGAGACAAACCTCCAAAGAAGGATGGTTCCTCTACCTAAAAACTAATGCTAAAACTACTCTTAAAGAAGAATAACACAACTATCTAAGCCTAATCTAAGCTTTCACATGGACCAAGGTTATGGAGATGCAAGAAATGGAACCCTAAACTAATAAAGGAGGTGAAAACACCAAGAAGAAGGGGATCAATCTCCATGATGGAGAAATGAGAAGGAAATGAAGGAAGGAGAGGCAGGAAAGTGCACCACATACCCAAAACAAGAAAATTCACTCATTCCACACATTGCATAACATAAATACAAGAAAACTTGCAAGTATAACTCATACACAACATAAAATGAGAGAACAAAGAGGTAAGAGACACAACCAAATGTAAACAAAAGGAAGAGAAGAGACACAATTTCTAGATTTAATTGCTCCATAGTATACATAGTCTATTACATCCATTTGGGAGGCATTGAGCGCATTACACTCAAAAAAATAGGTCTGTAAATCAAATTTGTCTAGGACACCATTTTGGCATGATACCTTTACAAAAATAGAGAAGGGATCTCTGCTAAAATATAAATGAGTTGCATATATATAATAGGAATATGGGAGAGAGGAAATTCAAAATTAAGAATACCACCCACTTCTTCAACCACTTAGGACCAATCAACATTCAAGTGTGTAGACACAACATGTGAATCACTGAATCTTTAGAGCCCATACCTAAAAATGGCCATGTGTTTTTTTTTTTGCATTTTAGCCCAAAATTACACTATATTATAACACATAAATGATTAATCATGTAGTACTCTTCAATACCTTTCCAACGATATAAATTTTGTCTCATTTGGTGACCTAGATCAAAAGTTATGAGCATTTGAAGATTGCATGTTGATCCACACAAGTGACGATCGAAAGGACACCAAATTCAGACACCAGGGTTCGGAGTAGGGAAGGCTGAACTGTGAAACTTTGAAAAATCCATAAAAATCCAAAACTCCACCAAAACTATGAAACTTCGAAACTCTATTGAAATTACGAAACTACCCCAAAACTCTGAAACTCTACCTAAACTACAAAATTGCCCCAAAACTCTGAAACTGTAAAACTACAAAAGAGCTTCGAAAATCCACTGAAACTGCAAAAATTCCTAGAAACTCTGAAACTCCACTGAAATTGTGAAACTCTGCTGAAACTATAAATTTGCCCTGAAACTTTGCCAAAACTGTGAAATAGTCTTAAAATCCTGAAAAACTGCAAAATAACCCCAAAATCCTGAAATATGTAAAGAAAGTGGAATACTTAGTAGAAGGCACACAAAAGGTTCACGTGAGGGAAAAGGGTGCATTCAAAGGCACAGAAGGATAGGGGAGAACATGCGCGTGAAGTATAAAGGCGGATTTGGGACTTAGCCATTTTCACATGAGTGGGCTATTTTTGGAGATAGCGTTCCGAGAACATAAACTAGGAAAATACTTACGCGACACGCATCGGCTATTTTTGGAAGAGTGGCTACTAAGCACTTTGCATGGGTGCAGGCTAAGAATAGATTTGCTACTACCAGTTAACTAGAAGAGGTCTATTGTTAGCACACTTGCATGTGTGGCTATGATTGTAAAGGCACATGGCTATTTTCAGCATGTGACCTATTTTTGGAGTTATGCAAGTGGTGAAGGGAAGGACCCCACCCTTATAAATATGTAATGATCTTAGTAGAATATAAGGACTATGTGAGAACTAAATTACTATGAAGTTATGCTGCCAAATCTGATGCATGCATAAGCTATGGTATTATCTATTGTAATGAGCTTCTATGTATTTATCATGTTTAATATAATGGAGTGTATTGGTTGAATCAAAGTATTAATCCTGAGTATAATTGGTTCTTGCATGCTTGATTTCATTATGGTTATAATTTAAATCTGTTACTCTATAGATCTAGATCTGAACATGCACTGTTGAATGATATATTAATTATGGATTTGAATGCATTAAGTCTTCATCATGCTAACATCCTACAACAACAACCCTAAAGAGGGGCCTGGTACCTTTGCGTGCTTCAGGTGAGTGCTCAGTCTAGGATGAGTGATGTGCCAGCACGCCTGGGATTTTACTGGTAAATTCTAGGCTGCATCATTGGTTCCATTGTCAGGACCTCTTTTTTCAGTTGTTTTCAGGATGGTTCATGATGAAGACATACCGGTTGACCCTAGCAAGTGTTGAGGAGTGGATACATGATCTAGAAGAAGAATACACATGGAGGTTCAACACCGGATCTGAGTTTAACGCACGCGCATGGGTGGAATAGAATCTGTATGATAGTTTGTATGAGAGCTTCTTCACCATTTTTCCAGTAGAGTTATACAAGTGGCTGATTGCTTATGTGTCTAAAAGGAATTGGAGGTATCGCACACTTGTTTGGACATAGGAAGAATTTCAGGCCCTCTATGATGTTGATCTGATTTGGACACGTGTTGTGGATACTTGGTTTCGTGGTGTTCTGAATAGCTATATTTTGGAGTACTCAATTTCCACTTATTCTTTCCCAGAGGTAGCAAAATTCCAATTTTTATGATATCCCAGGGGAACTTACCTACAAGGAATTCCTCTGGAAATCAAAATCTTGATGGTAACCCTGAGCTTGGAAATAAAACTAATGGCTAACTAAACCCCACCACACACGGGGGTAGGATCAGGTTTGGTGAAAGATGGAAGACCTAGTGGTAGAAAAGCAAAGAGAAGAAAGGTGGCTTAAGTACAATGAGGCATGCGAGAGGGAGATAGAGAAGCAACATGACATTGCAGAGCGGATGACATTGAGGAGAGAGATGGCTCATGAAGGATTTGAAGTTCACGTAGAAGACATGGAACCAGAGCATTAGGAACTCCCCCATTTGGGAAAGCATGACAGGGAACCCCCTTAGGCCTCATGTAGAAGCGTGCCAACAGAGATGACTTGGGCCACTGGTGCATCTGAGTCTACCTAGAAACCTTTCCCTTGCGCTTGGTCTTCTAGTATCTAGTATGAAAAATAGTCAGCAAGCTAATTTAGGCAGTGGGAGAGTAGAGTAAGTCATATAACAAGCACATCGATGGCAATGCAAATGTCTTCATTGTTGTTTGGAGGTACCTTTTCAGGTGTATCTTCCACACAGAATTCAGGCGCGCAAAATTTTAGACTCTCTTCTAGGCGTAATAACACTTTGCAGAATGTAGTGGTGCAGTTCAGTACCACTATTGGGACATAGGGAAGTACATCTTCTGGTCCAACTCTGGCTACAGGTTCAGGATCAGGAGGTATAGGTGGTTCTAGTTCTGGTGGATCTGGTGGTTCTGGAGGTAGAGGAAACACAGGAGGTTCTGGATCAGGTGGGCAAGGTCCGCACCAACCCCAGAATATTTACATGGAGATGTCTCTTCATCTTCCAGAGTATAGGGGCATAGAAGATGTTGCTAAACATGTGCACATGTGTGAAATACTATGGCACACAAAAGGAATCATGGCTTCTGAGTGCAGGGCAAGTCAATTTGCCACTATGTTACAAGGGCGCACACACAGCTGGTATAGAAATTTTGACCCTGATCAGACTTGCGTAGACTATGCAGCTTTAAAAGATGCTTTCCTTAAAGAGTTTCACATCCCTTGAGTTTGAGTAGAAGAGTATAAGTGCACTCAAGGATATTAAGCAAGGCACTACTGAGAGTGTCAGAGAGTATGATGCTCATTTCAAAATGTTGTTATCTAAGCTTTCTTATGATATTCATGCAAGCCAACATGCACAATGGTTTGTTGGAGGTCTGATTACACCTTTTAGAAGGGCACTATCACATAAGACATACACTGATCCATGTAAAGCACTTGAAGTAGCTTTACGCACTGAGGTAGTTGGAAGTATAGACACTGGGGTGAGCCCATTTTTAGAAGCACAGATCGCAGCTATGGTGAAATAGTTGGAGAAGCTATCAGAAAATTCAGCACATGAGATGTGCACAGGGATTTGGTGCACAGATTGTGAAGTGGAAGGTCACACAAAGGATAGTTTTCCCTGCAGATCAGTACACTCATTGTTGTTGGGTTGTGAGATATGTCATTTAAACCATGATGCTAGCAGTTACCCATTATTACAATGCATGATAAGGAAGAATGTCTCATGCTACTGTAAAATTTGTAGGTCCACGAACTCATGACATGGAAGACTACCAGCTGATTGGTTAGATCCATGATGCTATAGATATTGGTGTATGACAGACAGGAGTATCAGATAACTCTAAAGGAAAGAATGAGCATCAGGATCGGGATCACAATCAAGCACGCTATGATTGGAATGAAGGGAATTTTGAAGGAGGTCGTGGCAGAGGTCGAGGATACCATGGTGGATTCAGAGGATGAGGCCATGGTGGTGAATGAGGTGAGTTCCCTCATGGAACATGTTATACATGTGGATCTCCTGACCACTACAGGCATGAATGTCCTCAGAATATTACATGTTCTTTCTATGGAAAGAATCATAGTTATGAGGAATGCCCAGACTTGTATGAGCATCTTAGTAAGTAGCATAAACAAGAAAACAAAGGTGCAAGGATGGTTAGGATACAATGCACTGTGGAAAATTAGTGGATGCCCAAGTTGGAACCAGAATCTGAGGCATTGCAGGTAAAGATCACTACCCACGCTGAAGCAGCACATGTGCCAAAGAAGCATTGCAATAGAAGCCTACCATCACTAAGGAGGAGGTTCTACATGCACGGTACCCAGATCCTTCCCATCAGAAGGAGGTTTATCAGGAAACCATGGAGGTACTCAGAAATATTTAGGGTGAAATACAATATTTAAAGGAGCAATCACGGAAGATGGAGAAAAAGAAAGCATCAGAAATGGTCCAATCTGATATGGATGACTTGAAAGAAGTGTGCAAGATGTTGCACCAGGAGAATATCATTCCACTATTAGGGAATTGGTTAAAGGGAAACACTCCACACACAAGTATTGAGACTGGATGACAGATCCTGCATGCAAATATTCCCCCTCATAGCCTAGATTATGACAAGGAAATCACTCTGAATGTTGTTGTGGATGGGTGGATTTTGAGTAATATATTGATTGATACAGGTGTGGAAGTCAATGTTCTTACTTTAGATGCATGGGTACAAATGGGGAGACCTCCATTGCAGCCATCTTTGAATGTATTGTTCATGGCTAACCAGACTAAGGCCACTCCCATCAGAGTTTTAAAAGATGCATCCATTACCATACAGGGAGCCAAGTTCACTGGAGATTTTGAGGTTTTAGCACTGGCAGAGGTAGATAGCTTCCCAGCTCTACTTGGGCGTCCTTGGTGCTATGCAAATAATGTTGATCTTTGGTTCAACAAGGGTTATATCAGCTTTGAAAACAAGGAGGAAAGAGTTATTATCCCTTTAACAGATGGAAAATTTGTGCCCTATGTTGAGCCTTTGAGTGAGGAAGACCTGAATAGGATTTATGTAAGCGTCGTCTGGGACCCAGAGGTGCTTGAGCCATCTAAAGAAGGAATCCTTCAGTGGGAAGATGCACAGTCTATTAGCGATACTACAAGTGTTTCTTGTGATAATTGGGCTCATAACACTTATGAGTTGGTAGGGCATGAAGTAAAGAGTATATTTTCTAGGGACAACAGACCTCGTTGTATCAGGAGAATAGGTAACAACTCGGTACCTCGTTACACTAGAGAAGGAGATCCTATGGTATTTCTGTGTGCCATGGAGGAACAATGGATAGACTAGTTGGAGAGATGGAATATGCTAGCATATACCCTATGTGGGACAACAATGCGTGCTGGTGGGTGGTTCACAAGGATAATCTTGTAGGATGGAATGAAATTATGATTTCTCTTGCTACTAGGTTCTTCAGGAGAAATGCACCTACTCAAATATGCACTTATCATGGTAATCAACCTGTTAAACACCATGTTCAATAGTGTGAGAGACTCTAGACAGAGGGACAGTAAGCTTTACCACCTTCACTCTAGGTGTACACATTTTATTCCAATTTACATGGATATGTGCATGCTTGGTATGTATATGTGGAGCTCCATAGAGAGACTAGAAATTGGCAGGATTTAATTACAGGGATGATCTAGAAATTTGAATTTTTCTCTACTAAACCTCCGGTAGAAGAGGCCTTAAAGGTTATAAAGTGCTTAACTATGGGAGATAGTGCCAAGGTGGAAGAACTCATTCAGGAGTTATTTGATGAAGGAAACTCAGAAGCACATATTGATGGAGAAACAGAGACATATGTAACACTACTTAAGCATGCTTGCCTTGAGAAAGAAAAAGGAAAAATGGTCTACTTAGTGGATGATGAAGAAGTAGAAAATATGGATGTAGAACATTCAACAGGTAGGCGGGAAGTATTGGACAATGCAGATAAGACCATGTGCGCCTATCATGAACCTATGAAGAAAAAGAAAGTGAATATTGGATCAGATGCTAATCCTAAGGAGGCCATGATTGGAGACTATTGGTTTGACTCTAAAGTCGAAAAATCATTGAGTTATTATGGGATTATCAAGACTTATTCCCTTGGGGATACCATGAACTCAAAGACGTGCATGAATCATTAGGAGAGATGAAGATAAAGCTTAAGGAGGGTGCACACCTGGTCAGAAAGAGACCCTACAGGATGAACCCCAACTTGTGTGAAAAGGTCAAAGAAGAAATTGACAAAATGTTGAAGTCTGGGATCATCAAGCCCCTGGATGAGTCAGAATGGGTTAGCCCAATGGTGATCAGTATCAAGAAGGATGGTCAGATTAGGATCTATGTGGACTACAGGGAGCTGAATGTTGCATGTGTGACTGATCCCTTTCCTATGCCATTCACTGAGGAAATACTAGGAGTTGTAGGGTGTGAAATCTATTCATTTACAGATGGATTCTCTAGGTATCATCTTGTTAGGATTGCCTAGGAGGATCAGGAAAAGACTACTTTTACTACTAAATGGGGTATTTTTTCCTATATTGTGATGCCCTTTGGTCTGAAAAATGTGCCTGCTATATTTTCGCGCATAGTTGTTCAAGCATTCAAATATTTCATTCACAAATTCTTGCAGGTTTATTTAGATGATTGGATGGTGTATGGACTTGTTAAGGATCATTGTGACAATCTGTGCTTAATGTTTGAAAGATGTAGACAGTTGAGTATCTCTTTAAACATCAAGAAATGTGTATTTTCTACACCATTTGGAATACTGTTAGGGCACATCATCTGCAAGGAAGGTTTGTTGGTTGATCCAGCTAAGGTTGCAGTCATTATCGGCCTGAAAGAGCCTACCAGTCAAAGTGAGGTGTGTGGATTCTTGGGTCACACTGGTTATTATAGAAAATTCATAAAGGGGTATGCTAAGGTTTCCACACCTTTGGAGGAGTTACTAAAAGGAAAAGGTATGTTCTACTGGGGAGAACCACAACAAGCGTGCATTTGAGACATTGAAGGAGAAACTTACTACCATGCCTATTCTACACTTTCCTTCATGGGACCAACCATTTCATGTACATGTGGATGCCTCTGGCATGACCATTGGTGTGGTGTTGGCTCAGCCTGGAGAAGGTATTATAGATCATCCTATCTGTTTTTCTAGTAGAAAGTTGACTCCTGCAGAGTATAATTATACAACTACAGAGCATAAAGCTTTGTCAATGATCTATGCGCTACATAAGTTCAGATAGTACCTACTAGCAACACCATTTGTATTTTATACAGATCACATGGCGTTAAAATATTTGGTGAACAAGCCCATTTTACAGGGGCACATATGCCAGATGGGTACTCTTATTCCAAGAATTTGATTTCACAGTTGTGGTAAAACTAGGGAAAAGTAATTCTGGACTGGATCATCTATCCAGAATACAGTTGGGAGAAGAAGCACAAGAAATTGAAGATACCATGCCCGATGCATAATTATACAGGTTACAATGTGTGCCATCAGAATTAGAGGACATTGTTGTCTTTCTACGAACAAGTATGGCACCAGAAGGAATGAAATCCTTAGAGAAAAAACAACTTGCTATACACTGTGGCACCCTATATGTTGATTAGCGGTTACCTATACAAGTTAGGTTGGGATGAACTATTGTGTCACTGTGTACTAGAACATGAGTGCACAGATATCATGGAGGAGGCTCATGGTGGCATTGCAGGTGGGCACTATGTAGGTGATGCTAGTGCGTGTCACAAGATTCTACTCACTAGATTATGGTGGGAGACCCTATATAAGGATTGTAAGGCATATTGCAAGGCTTGTGATCACTGTCAGCGCTTTGGGAAACCCAGTTAAAGAGATGAAATGAATCTAAGACCTATTACTAGTGCAGAACCATTTGAGAAATGGGCTATAGATTTTGTGGGTCCTATTTCACCAGCCATGTGCAGGACTAGATCGTGCTATATCATTACTTACACAGACTATCTGACAAGGTGGGTAGAAGTAATGCCTATAAAGGATTGTACAATGGCTACAAACAGCCAGGTTTCTATGGGAAAATATTATTACAAGGTATGGATGCCCTTTGAGTTTGACCAGTGATAGGGGCACACATTTTCTGAATGAGACAATCATAATTTTATTGGATGAATTCATGATTGCACACCATAAGACTACACCATATCATCCTCAGGAAAATGGGACTGCTGAGGCTTTCAACAAGATTTTGAGCCAGACATTGACAAAATTTTTTGATGTTGGAAGAAAGGATTGGGATGATAAAGTTTCTACAGTACTTTGGGCATATAGAACAACATACAAGTGGCTAAACAAGGCCACACCTTTTCAATTGGTGTTTGGCACAGAAGTAGTTCTTCCTATGGAATTCATGTTACCTTCTTTGTGTATTGCACACACAAGAGGTCTAGCTGATGAGAAAGCATTAGAAGAACAGATTGACAAGTTGATTAAGTTGGATGAGTGATGAGAAATAGCATGCTGGAGTTCAGAAGCAAGAAAAATCCAGACAGAAAGCATGGCATGATAGGCACATTAGGGACAAAAAAACTTGAGATAGGAAAAATGGTGCTCCTTTATGATTCTAAGTTTCTATGCCATCCAGGAAAACTCAAAGTACATTGGTTAGGACCATATGTTATCACTCACATACTTGAAACATGAGCTTGTCAGTTAGAAATGCTTGATGGAATACGGTTACCCAGTTACTTCAATGGGAGTAGGCTGAAGCCCTACTATAAATAAGTCTTCTTGGTGTTTGTAATAAGGCAATATTGCCATTTAGATTAGGTTTTCAATTATGTATTCCCTTAATGTATTTCCTTCTTCATCGCTATGCTTTGTCAATTTAGTTGTTGTTTTGTGAAATAAGCATGTTTGTGCGCCAGAAGCTAATTACCATTTGTAGTAGTTTTTTATGCATAGAGGACTACACATACCATTTGTGTGGGGTGGTTATTGAGAAATGGGTACACATAAAGGAACAAACTACTACAGGTGCTATTCAAAGTTTGAAGAGTTGGTGAAAAGAAGATTGCTTCCAAATGAGGACCATGGATGGAGATAAATGAAGGAACAATATAACACGAGGTAAGTGGCGGCCATGGAGACTACCAGGAGAAGGCACAATGATGAGGTACTCAGGCACATGGAAGTGCACTGAAGAGAAGCTTGTAGCCAGAAGGTAGGAAGGTGTGCTAAAAGGTTATAGCTGAGGCGTGAAGATGTACCATGTGGAAAATTGTGAAAAGGGTCAATTAATGAGGAATGTTGGTAGGTGAAGGAGTAATAAATCCACCAAATTTTTGAAAATCTATATAAAATAAGGGATACGAGTTCATTCTTACCATTGTAAATTGTAAAAATTTGAGAGAGCTAACTATGACCAAGTTGAACGAAGAGTGTTGAGGTGCGAAGAGTGTAAAACTAGATGTGAGGAGTAGATTTTGTGCACAGGAGAAGCTTACGTTCCCATTGGTGAAGGGTTTGAGTGAAGCAGAGCGTTCGACAGAGCTAGGGAACGTGATTTCACTAGGGAACGTGATTTCACTAGGGCACATGGATTCGAGCTAGGGTTTGAGGTTGCACATTGTAGAAGCTAGAAAATGAGCATTTGAGGAAAGAACGTTGTGATTTACAGATGGCACCAAAGAAAGCACCTGCCGTAGGAGAAAAAGGGAAGAAGAAGGTGGAAGTGGAGGTTGAAATTGCTCCTGAGAGAAATTTTTTAGAAATGCAATACCCAGAAGGTGTAATAGTGGGACAAGAATGGGACTCTCATGTCTGCAAATGCAAGATCAGTGACTACAACCACCACACATCAGAGAACAAAAAGGAATTAGATGCACTATTGAATACAAAGACAAACAAGTGCACAACCAAGGATATGTCGGTGTATGATGATGCGGGAGAGAAGATGCTAAAGTAGATTGGAGTTTATCAGTTGTATGAGCTCCCATACTTCAGAAAGTATGAACCTTTGTACCAGTGGCTGATGAGTAGGGTACATGAATATTTCTTCTATTTTGTAGGACACAGGGTAAGGATTACAACCACTCTGATTTCCACTATAACAGGATTGAGGGGCACAGGAGTGGACCTGAATAGTGACTTAATAGATAAAGCAACCATCTTGGAGACGCAGAAGGAGTTAGGATACACAAAAGGTCTGCACATAATGGATATAGATAAACTGAAGAAGTATCCGGTGGTACAGGAAGCTGCACATCTGGTCACCAAATTAAATGATCAAGAAAGATGGTCCCAGGTGAACACAATGTGGCTACACATTGCAAGGAAAATGTCATAGGGAACAATATACAACATAGTAGGCTACATTGCAGACACAATCATCGAGGAAGCGTGCATAGGTGAGAAAATTAGTTTCGGTGTTGTCCTATTGTCCTTAGTATTTTTGGAGATTGGAGTGCCTGATGGGCCGAAGAACAAGATCTAGGAGTACCCCATGCAGAATAAATCCCTGGTGGAAAGATTTGAGAAATACTTATGTGAAGGGTCAATGAGTGGGTCATTCAAGCAGAGGGTGGAGATGTGGTATGACAGGCTCCATGCGGCATTTGAAGAGGAGTGGCACATCCCCAAGGATTTACCTTCAGTGGTGGGCAAGGCAGTCCAGTTCATAGTGTATCAACACTTTTACATCGCGGTTTGTGATGAAGGATGGTACTTGGAGCCCTTGGTGTAAGTTTCCATATGCCTTCACAACACACTACTTCTAGGTAGTGGTCCATCGGTTCAACAATGTGCAACACCTAAACTTTGTTGTAGACAAGGTAGACTGTGACTACCACATGTTGTGCAAGACCTATGTGTATCCAAGGTAGACTACCTACAAAGAGAGGATGATTTTAGATGTGATAAGCATGAAGTTCGTGAGTTTGGTGATTGGAGATAGTGGGGCCATGCTTATCTACCTTCAGCTCAATCCTAAGTTGGAGGGAAACAAATATGTGGAGAATGAGTTTGTGCTTCCAGGGCCACCTAAGGGAAAGCATACAGTGGAGAATGTACCAGCTCCAAAGCCCTTTGAAACTATAGAAGTAAATGATGAAGAATAAGAGTGTGAAGACAATGGCGGCTTGGTGCATAGGGGATGAAGGTACCCCTCAGAAAAGGTAGAATCTGAGCACGCAAGTACTCCACCCCAGACACAAGAAGAAGGGGATGAAGAATTGGAGGTAGGAGCAGACCCTGAGGAACACCACTTTAAGAGGGTGTTAAGGAGAACAAGGACTCAAGGTGCTACTCCCCAATTAGTACGGAGATCACCATGACTCTCTCCATAGAAGGAGACAACTGAAAGAGAAGGCGAAAATTGAAGCTAGACGAGGAGGCAGGAGATTCTGAGGAAAGTGTGCTTGAATCTTCTACACCACCAGAGGATGTGGAAGATCCAAAGGATGAAGAAATGAAAGATGGAGATGTGAAGAATGAAGGAGAAGGAGTAAAGGAAGGAGAGACAAGAGCAATATACTACTCAAAACATTGAAGATCTAGCTCCAAATCTTGGTGCACCAGTTCCTAAGGGGCCAAGAAGTAAAAGGACAAGTGGAGAGTTTATTGTTCCATCTTTGGGCTATGCTGAGGACACAAGTAAAATTTTCTGCACCCATTTTGAAAGCAGGGTGAGCCTAAGGAGTTATATGGATGGGAGCTGATGGATGAGGACATGGCCACCACGTGCACACAAAAGCAACTATCTTGGTCTATGCACACACACATGGATGAGCCAAACTTTGACATATGTGAAGAATCCTGTGTGTCAAGAAGGTTGAAGAAGGCACCTCAGGCCAGACATATAACTATAAAACCCACTGTTATGTCTGATGAGTAGGTAAGTAATGCCTTGGTAAAGGTACCTATAGAGGTGATGTAGAGGAACATAGATAAATCAGCCCCTATAAAGGCACTAAGAGAAGAGATCAAGGCCAAGGATGTAGAGATCACGTGCTTAAAACAAGAAAATGACCTAGAGAAGAAAAATAATGGGGTTCTTATTGGCATGGCAGAGGAGATCAGAGATCATGTCCTCCAAGCAAGACCACACTTAGAGCCCAAGGTACCCAAAAAGTTCCCTTTGGCTATGCACTATGTGTGTACTTTGGTTGATATGGTGCTTGAAGAGGGACCAGTTAGGATGCCAAGCACCAAAAGACCTAAACATGAGGTAGAGAGGGAAAAGGCTGCAGTGATTAGAAATATTTCATCATACGAGGGGTTGCTTCAAACTCTATGAGAGGAGCTGAAGAAAGTGGATCAAGCATTGAATATATGTACAACTCCAGAAGCAGTCATCAGAATAAGGACAATGGTAGAGGAAAATGAAGTCCTAAAAGCTATGAAGGATGAGACATTGGGGCACATGGAGAGACTGACAGTGGTAAAGCAAAAGCATGAGGCCCTTGCAGTGGCTCAGGAGCCCCATAAGAATAGGTTGGATGAACTGGGAAAACTTATAGCACAAAAGATGGATCTGCTGGAAGGGAGAATGTATACAATGGCTAACATTATGTTAGTATTAAAAAATGAGAAGGGAGAAATCACACATGATGAGTTAGAGTCCATTGTAGTGAATATCCCAAAAAAGAAAGAGGCCACACTGAGTGAGTGGTAGACATTAGAGGAAAAAATAAAAGAAGAATATCCAGAACTCATTCTTCCAGTTGAAGCAGAGGGTGATGCAGAGTAAACACTTATTCTTTGTATAGAAATTCCTTTACATTCTTTCCATTACTTTATTCTTTATTGTTTGAGGAGTAGCCATTTTCGGGGTGGCAATGTAGTTTAGTGTGGGGTAATGTTGAGCAGATGAAAGTGGAATACTTAGCAGAAGGCACACATAAGGCTTGTGTGAGAGAACAGGGTGTAGTCAAAGGCATAGAAGGATAGGGGAGAACATGCACACGGAATATAAGGGAGGATTTGGGACTTAGCTATTTTCACACGAGTGGGCTATTTTTGGAGATAGCATGTAGAGCACATAAACTAGGAAAAGACTTGTGTGACATGCATCGGCTATTTTTGGAAGAGTGGCTACTAAGTGCTTTGCATGGGTGTGGGCTAAGAATAGATTTTCTACTTCTAGTTAACTAGAAGAGGTCTATTGTTAGCACACTTGCATGTGTGGCTGTGATTGTAAAGGCGCATGGCTATTTTCAGCATGCGACCTATTTTTGGAGTTATGCAAGCGGTGAAGGGAAAGACCCCACCCTTATAAATATGTAACGATCTACGTATTATAGGGATAGTGTGAGAACTAATTACTGTGAAGTTATGCTGTCAGATCTGATGTGCACATAAGCTATGGTATTACCTATTGTAATGAGCTTCTGTGTATTTATCATGTTTAATATAATGGAGTGTATTGGCTGAATTAGAGTATTAATCCTGAGTATAATTGGTTCTTGCATGCCTTATTTCATTATGACTATAATTTAAATATGTTACTCTATAGATCTAGATATGAGCATGCACTATAGAATGATATAATAATTATGGATTTGAATGCATTAAGTCTCCATCATGATAACACCCTATAACAACAACCCTAAAAAGGGGCGTGGTACCTTTACACACTTTGGGTGAGCACTTCAGTCTAGGCTGAGTGATGTGCCAGTGCGCCTGGGATTTTACTGGTAAATTCTAGGCTACATCAAATTTTTTAGGGACATAACTTTTACATACAAACTTTAAATCTAGTGACATTGTTTTGAAGTGCATAACGTTTTGAGGAGAATCTAAATATGCAATAAAAATTTGGTTTTGATGTGTCTGTCATGAAATTTTGCCTTTAGAAAAGAATTTATCTTACTCAGGTCTTAAAGGGATACAACCACTCCTTGAATCATAATGGCAGTGGAATAACTTAACCACATTGCAACATATATGTTGCAACAATTTGATGGTATAATTGAGGTAAGAATAAAGGATATATATATGGAGATGTCCAATCCCATGATTATTTTAATGTTGATTTTTCTGTAGGTAAAGATGAGTACAAAGAAATAAATGAGAAGAAAACCAAGGTCTTTTTTAGGGAACAACAAAGAGAAAGAAGGTTGTGAGCAGGCCATAGAGGAAGGGATCATAATTAAAGATGATAAATGTATAGAGGAAATTAAGAGGAATATATAGATCTATTGGAGGTGACCAATGAGATTGAAGATGTAAATAAGAACACATGAACGTTGATTGAAGAATTTCCAATTTTATGAACAAGATTATAGTTAAGACAATCCATATGAAGTAGATAGAGAAACACAAGAAAATAATGATGACTATGTAGCAATAACACTTGTTGAAGTTGAGAATAGATCCTTGATAGTCCATCATGTGAGAACATATTATGATGAGAATGAAAATTTGAAGAACATGCTTACTTGTCACAATAAAGAGGTGGAAAATTATTTATGGGAACTCTTGATTACCATAATTTTGTTGGTATTAATGCATGTATAACAATACTTAAGATAATGAATGATAAACACAGATGTAGTTTGTTTCAACACACATATGTGCATGATAAAACAAGAGAAGATGACCCTAAAATTAAATGAGGTTTTTTAGTAGTTGGAGAGTTTTTTGATATGGATATGTCAATGGTGGAAGACTATCTTGAAGTTTTTATGATGACAATGGTGTTTACACCCTAATTAAATTATGTTATGGAAAGTGCACAACAATAAATAGGATGTAACAATTTGTAATAGGAGATTATTTTGATCTAATCAATTTACAATTAAATATTCATAATCAAAATAATGCATTAATAATTGTAATTATGATAATTGAAGAAATGATAAGCAAAAAATCAAATAGACAAGAGGAGATGAAGAACTTAGTCTGTATAGGTCAGAACATAGAGGAGATTTGGATGTACACATAGGTAGAAAAGGTACCAATTAAAAAATTGTTGAAATGCTTCTTTATATCAGTTCTAGAACTAGGAAACTGAGCTAGTACAAGACCATAAGAATTTTGAATGAGTCTATCCCTGGAGTTGTACAATCATGACTAGAAGTGTATATGGTCTTGGAACCTTCTGGCAATCAAGGTATTTGTAATTTCTTTCATGTGCTTCAATTGTCTAGAAATATTGCCATTTGTTGTATGTCATCTCCTATGTTCACTGAACCTTGAGATAACCTATAATCACATGCAACATAAGTGGAAACCCTATACACCTATGCAATAACCTTTCATCAAATAATTATATTAAACCAAAATGAGAAATCACATGCGTGGTAAGGTTAGGACTAGGCTGGGAGATCTACCCCAGTTGAATCGAATGCTAAGTGTTCCACTACATGCCCTCATGCCATATCAAGCCTCATATCAAGCCTCATGTAGTTATCATAGATGCTTGTGCAAGTGTTGATTGTGATATAATACAAACCCTCTATGAGTATCATCACATCTCTTGACATACAATGATACGTAGGATAACGATAGAATAGATAATGTGCCCAACATGCGAAGTAATTAGTGTGAAGTAGTGTGCTATAATTGCACGTGATCTTACCATTTGTCTCCTTAAGAACCCTTTGGTCAATGCTTGGAGTGACTTTGCGCTCACTTAAGATGTGGCTCTAAGTGCATTTTCATGCTTGGAAATGAAGTAAGATATAGACTATTTGACTTGGTTGAGTGATTCAAACCTGTAGTACCTGCTTACTCTAAATTGATGCGCAATTGATTTACGAAGATTTAGAAGAAGCCTTGAGTGATTTTGGAATGATATTTGTAATATGAGCTTGTAAGAGTTCCATGTGAGTTATAAAGTGATATTGAATTGCTTATATATCCTTCTATAAGTTAAATATTATAATAAGACCGATCTTAGGAAGATAGAATGACACAATAAATATATTCAAACTAAAAACATAATTGGAGAGTGTGAAAGGTTAGCACCGTACAAGTTGGCCATGATCAGATTCCACATCCTAACCAAACTGTATGGTTTAGGGTAGGAGAAGTGTGATGCAAAACAGAACGTTATAACATGATGCACATGTATAGTTTATTGCTTTGATTACTTAATATTTCTTGAATTTGTGATAGAGAATGGTACAGGGATGAGAAATTCACACAAGAGCTAGATGATAGAATTTTATACTATTGAATTTTTCTTATAAAATTTCCCATGTCTAAGAATGTATAGTATGGTTAGGAATGTACTACATTATTGAATGAGTTGTACAATTTTGACATGTATTTAAATTTTCCACTTTTAATTATTTGAGCATGTTTCTTAGGATATGGACCATGTAAATACTTGTTCCTGTGGCCTATAATTTGTTTGTAAATGTATGATATATCCTGATGAACACCCCATATTTTAAGGTATGTGTGATAAATCATTTATGTATGAAACTCAAAAAAATATGTGTACCCATGTGTGATGATTTTGATAATTTTCGTAGGATCACACAAAAGGATGGAATGGCCGCCACCATTGGGAACATGTACCTAAAAAAGGGATTTGGCGTGGTGGAAACTATGACACATAAATAAAGCAACATGTAACACACAATGTCATAATAGTAAATATGTATAGAATTGGAACAAAATATAGAAAAAGTCAATCATATCATAATTTAGAGTATTAATAAGGTATAAATAGAAACAACAATGTAGATACAAGTAATCAATACAATAGGAATATATTCACATGGGGGCATAGAAACAAAAACATGGGAAACCCATGGTATCACAAGACAATCGAATAGAAGACACTATAGGAATCATCCAAAGAAACAAACTTGTATATACACAATATTGGCATAGAGAAACAAACATAGGAAACCAATGGTGTCACAAGAAAATCAAGGAACTTAGTCCGTATAGAGTAGAAAATCATAGAATTTCAATCAAGAAAAGTAATAGAAAATCATAAGAAAGGAGTCAAATAACATAGTAGTCAAACAAGGAAATAATTCGTATAGTAAAGTAGTGACAATATTGTATTGAGTAAATATAAAAACAATGATAGTAAAAGTAGAGATAGAAAGTTAGGTTAGCACTGAATAAGACACATGTGTTAGTCATGTTAACCCAAAGATAGTATAAACACTATGTATATAATCAAACATGATGAGGAAGCGTAAAGTAACTGCAATGAAAAAAAAACATGTATAGTGTGGTAGATGCCCCCAAATATTAGTGGCAGTGGGAAGGAACCAAAATGACACCAATCATCGTGTATTGTCCTATGTGTGTCTTACATCAAGTTCAATATAACTCTTGAATTCATTTGTGTAAAGAGTATATATAAAATATATACTATCCATCGAACCAACATGACAAACAACATGTATAAGGTAACAAACTAGCCAATCAAACCATAAACATGTCCTGACTTTTTTATTTTGTAAATATGTGATTTTTTGTATTATGTGATTATTTGAATGTTTTTGAATTGTTAAAAATAATAGATATGTATAGGAAATATGGTAGCACAAGAGATACCCAAGGGGATACCTAGAAAGAGGTGAGCCAAACCCTAATGGTGAAGGAGGCATATGCCTCAAATATGTCACATGTTTCAAATATGTCACATGTTTCTATACCTTCATTTTTTCTTTCAATTACATATTAGGTTAAGTGGTGTTTTGCAATATTTCTTTAGTATGAGTTGTAATTATGATTTATTGTTTATAATGCATTACCTTTGTTAGATCAAAAATCAACTCTTAATATATCATACACCTAATTAAATTCACCATAGAAATTTAATTTAGGGCTAAAAATTTAAAATCCTCCCAATATTTCTTTAAAAACCTTAATTCAAAGGCTCATGACAACCAAAACTCTGTTTGACCATGCTGCAATGAACTCTAGGGAAAATTATTCATCAAAACCCTAAAATTTCTTATAGAACTTCAGCCACCTTGCATCATGAAAAAACTATCTACAGATAGGATTATCCTCAATATTTATACGATCCATTGGATCCATACAAAGAACCAAGCCTCCCATCCTTTATAAATGTATTAAAAGATCCAGAGAAATAAACTAACTCCCTTTTGCTTCCACAACTAGATTGTTTCAACTTTCCTTCCTTATTTCCACATCACCTTAAGAAAAACCAAACAAAACTAAAAATATTAACCCTTACTCATTATCATTACTATAACACCATAGTTAAATCCCACATATGCCTCATTAACATTTGTAGCATATGTATTAACGTCAATTGGGATTTGGGCCTAGTTATAAAATGATAAGGAATTAAATTCCCCATCATTATATCTCCTTGGCATTATCCCATCATTAGAACATAATAACAACAATCCATAGGTTCTATTCTCACTATGGTTTAACTTCATTACATTCGAAGTATTAATAATATTTTTTTGTTTAAATAAAACCTTAACCTCCTCCACCCCGTGAATTTTATGATTAGCTGGGACTCCAAAATCAAAAGTTTTATTTTCAACCTCAATATGTTGAGAAGGGGTCTTTTTAACTCTCCACTCTAACTTAGGTTTCCAATAAATTTTCCTTTATTGAAAAAACCTAGCCAAATTTGAGGTGGCATGAAAAAGAAAAAAATGCTTCACAATTGGGAATTCATAGACCACCTGATGCATCCAAGATTCATGTTAAAAGAAATCTTCATAGACGGTAAAAGAGGTTGATCATATTTTACCCGAACCTTGATCAAAACAAATCTATCAAAAGATAGATCCCTAAATATTGATTCAACGTGTAGGAATTCTCCCAAATAATTTCCTATCCTTCTCATATAATGTAGATTCCAAAAAGTAATGGGTAGATTATACAATATTGCCCATAACCCCTATTTTTTGTTCAAAGAATGGGGAGTTGTCTCCAAATTCCATCTAGAAACATGTGTGTTACATTTATATAACATCCAAGTTGGTCCTTAGAGAACCTTGGTTGTAATATATTTAGAAGAAAAAGAGATCAAAAAGTCTTCGTTTGGATAAAAAAAATATTTTTCTCTAATCCACCCCCTTCCAATATTTCCTAATCCAATTTTAGAACCATAAACCCCTCCAAATATTAATTTCCAAGATAATGAGGTCATGTTCATTTGTTGAAGTTTCTCTTGATGGGATTGGATGAAATTCCCATTGATTACCCTGGATATGCACCTTGTGTTCCTTTAAGACATGAGAATGATTTATATTTTAAAGCATGGGATCCCCTTCTAACAAATTTTATTATTTTTATCATTAGAGGACTGAGAAAACAAAGCTTCATATGAATGAAAAATCATATCATACCCACATTTTCCTCTAGGGTAACCATCACATTGTCTTCGAGGGTTTCCATCAACATCCAAGTCTTTTGTGGATATAATTAGATCTAGGTTAGCGATATGTACTTGAGATTCCCCAAATGACGAGGATTTATTAGTCCATTTAGGTTCTAGATCAAGGGTTAGTTTTGGGTCCTTACTAGCATCAAGATTTAATCTAATATACTCCATGATGGAAGAATCAAAATGATCCATATTTAACTTTGCATCTTCATATTTTTGACCCTCAGACACTCCCTCTTTGAACTTAAGGATCCATTGCTTATCTATATTAGAAACCCTTCATCATCAACCACATCCTATGGATTCTTATTTGATAGCCTAAACAAATCAAAAAACCAAGGCCAAACCTATAAATCTATTTCCAAATCCATATAGGGATCCCAAGTGGATTTTGGACAAGTATCATCATTATTCACATTTTGTATTCAATATCCCCAATATTACAACATTGATCATATTTGAGTGTTGTGTATTAAGTAACCTTCCATAGCCATTCCCTATCTAACTTAATGAGACCTTCATCATCAACCTCAAAATCAACATTCATATCTGTAAAGGTCCCAAGATATTTTGTAATGTAAGATGTCTGATATGACCCACTTGTTTCACCACCTTTTTTGTAACACCCATGCTAATAATCATCCAAATTAAGGGAATTTTCAAAAAATGAAAAGAAAATCCCTTAATCACAATTAATGCCTTCAATGATTTTTCAGCTTGCAACATTTTAAATCCAACATAAATAAATGTTTACAATCCATCTGATAACAAATGATAACCACGTACAGATGTAAGGGTCAACTAGATCTAATGGATCCCCATTATATTCACTCTAACCGAGTGAGTATAGCTGGTATACTTTTGGCTAAAACTTTTAACAGGTCTTGAGACCATGTACAACTCCTAAGTGTCAGCCTGGAAATCAGTCAAGTTGTAATCCATCTGGTATCTGACACAACAAATTAGGAATACAATGAACAAATAATGTACTCAACTACTTACACCACTCTGGCTAAAGATTCAAGTGTTGCTTTGTAAGATTAGTTTATTGATTGCACACAAGTTAACGAAACTTGTCTCCGTCACTGCACAACCATCTCTTCACAATTATCTAGATATCATTTCTTTTTTTAAGAATTAAGTTTAGTTTTGAAGAAGGAATATGACTCATCCTTATAATCAAAAGGATCCTATCAGTTCCATCTTAGGATCCCTATGGGAAATATAAAGACCACATAATGAATTTTATCATTATGTACTCGCTATCCTTTGCGTATCCATCCTAAGTTAACACGGTTAGGATTTTGTCGATAAGAACGATGATTTTGGATATCTACACTTCATTTATAATTTAGATATCTATTTAGGATAAGCAAACAAGTTCATCATTACGATGGGTTATAAGGTATCATAACATGTCATTCATTTCTTGATAGAGGTTTATAGTAACTCAATGAGTTACTATAATTTACAAACACCTCCTATCGTATTATCATAACTCAATGAGGTTGTTTAATAACGATTTACTAATCCATGTCTCATATTCAAACAATCCAATAATTTCCTAGATAATATGGGTTTTAACCTCATAGGCTCATTAGTTCATCTTGAATAGTATGTTTTATCTCATTTATTCATCATTTAGATTAATTGTACAACTATATTTTGTTAGGTACATTACTACTATAAAGTAATTTACATTGTATTATTTTTCATAATGTATTATGATCATTGATGACACCCTTGTTCATCCATAATGAGACTATTAAATATGTTATGTTTATTTAACAAATTGCAATAACTTATGTTTATACATTGTTGTTAAAACAATACTTAAACACTTTCATTTTAATAAGGTACATTGTATAAACATTGTTTTCAGTGTATTGCTTTCCTTATCAAACTATGTTTGTAAATAATCATATTTGTTCAACTATAATGATTCAATAAACCAAATATAGTTTCATAGCATACCATAATTAAATTTAATTCATACTCTGTTGTGAAACAACATTGAAAACACATTTATATCTCACAAAATGTGATATGAAAGATCCAACATATTAATTCAAACTTAACAAGGATAAATCCGTATTTTTTTTGAAATAATGACATACAATAAATCATGATAGTACAATAGGAAAATGCCTTCAATCACCCTACGAAAATAATACTTTCGCATTACAATTGAATACAATAATCCTGAATGAAATTTTAAACAATAATACATGAAGAAATCATGCGATACAATCCAGTTAATCACTTCATAAAAGCCACTCCGTCCTGCAAAATGTAGGAGAGAGAATCATATACATAGTGAGTTCTAGGAACTTGCATGAATTGTCTACTCATATTCTTGTTTTATTTATTTGAAATAAAATAATATATTAAGTTTGTCTTAAGTGATAACTGATAAAATTTATAATTCCTTAACTAAATTTATATCTCATTGACCAAATGAAATGATACTAAATAATGAAGCTATCTCACAACTTATAGGTCTCCACTAGATAAGTACATTTTTAACTATTAAAACAACTTACAAATGTAATCTCTTAATACCATTATCAAGTAATAATCTATTTCCTAAGATCATCTCATAAGAATGATATCAATACAATAACCTTCTTAAATGTTCAACATTCATAAACAAGTGATTCAAACTATCACATCACCCTTTTATGATATTATTGCAAGGATATAAATCATATTCATGCTATACAAATAATTCTATATTTCCAACAGTTACCTGACTATCTTTCTCAATAGAAAAAAAGTCAAAACAATCATGGTTACAACTCATTATCTTTGTTACAAAATGATTCAAGGTAAGTTAATGTTGACTCCTTATTGAACAATTAATATCTTCCACCCAAGAGGTCAAGTTAATAACCAATTTGATAATATTTATTTTAAGAGGTAACATCTACTAGTAAAGGTTAACATATTGTTTATCAACCCTTATTGTACAAACTTCATAAATGTCTAACCCTCAACATGACTCAAGTGAACAAAGTTATATTTCAACAAGGAGAATTCATTTTTTAGCCAATAATAAACACAGTCTATGCTAGAGAGATTACCATACATCCACCAAATTATATAAAATAATTAAGGTGAGCTCGAGGTGAACAGGGGAAAAACTGAAACTAGCTAATCCTGTAATGGGATGAGAACATAAATCATTTACCAGATCCCAAGTCAAAAGATCAATTAAGTTCATAATATAAATGGAAATCCACCACAACAAAAATTACTTTTATAATTTAGTATAACAGCTCCAAAAACTATATACCCAATTTGTATTTTTGGAAAACAACCATTTCCATATATTTTAAATGGACCCAGAAATCCAAAAACCAACTTATTCTAAATTTCCATCATTAATAGTAGCTCCTTAAAATCAAAACGTTTGTAAGAGAGAGAGAAGAGCTCTTTAGGAGCTGTTATATTCTAGCAAAACATTATATAATCAATTTCCAATGCATATAAAAATTTGAATAAGAATCAACCCAAGATTTCAATATAAGAAAACAAATCTATGAACAAAACCCAAAACCACAACTTTACAAGTCAGATGCCATCAAAATCTAGCAACGAATTTCTAAATGCAAACATCAAGTGTATTTTATATTAAAAAACACAACCCAAAAATTCCCTAAAACTAAATCCAACATTTTCATATTTACAAAAATCCCATTTATTCCATCCAACGGGTAGTGGTGTAATGGTTCTTGCGCTTCCTAGTAATTATGAGGTCTAAGGTTCAAATCTCGGCTCCGTGATAAGACAAGCCACTACCACTGATTTGGATACCATGGTAATAGGGCACCACGATAATGTGGTTTAATCTATGGGCTCTCCGAGAGCTTAAACTACCATCCTTGGATGGCTCTATGGCCGGTGTGGGCTGGTGATGCCACAAGGGCTAGGGCCCTCTCCCTAGGTAACTCAAGAAAAAAAAATCCCAATTATTCCATCATTTTTCTCTCTTGTTTTCCTTTAAAACACTCTTATTAAAAATAATTAGCCCAAAATTATAAACAATTTAAGAAAACCAGATCATTTCCCTTATTTCAAAATAAGACATGAAGAACATAGATAAATAACCATGTCTACTTGTATATGCCTTGATTTCCTTTTTCTAATTTTATTTTTGAAATCTACAACATGAATGCCCAACAATACTCCACAACTTGCTGAATAGAAAAAAATAGATAATTGACAATAAATAGTGCTTTGAATTTGGGTGCGGATGCCAAACAAACTTTCCTGGATTATCTCCTTCATTTTCCATGCAAAGATTCAACATCCAAGACAAAAAAATATCTCCAAAATGAAATGGGTATGAGAGAGAGAGAGAGAGAGAGAGAGAGAGAGAGAGAGAGAGAGAGAGAGAGAGAGAGAGAGAGAGAGAGAGAGAGAGAGAGAGATTGATTTTGCATGTATTTTGGATTTCCTAGAAAACTTCCTATTCCTGAAATCCATGATCTCATAAATGCCATTAATGAACTAATAGTGCCACGTAGTGCCTTTGATAAACTTGTAATCCTTTCCCAATAAAATTATAATAAAACTTGTATGGAGTTTGAACAATCAGATTCCCCTTAACATTAAACAATATTAAATTTTCCATTCCCCATATGGTCGGTGATCATTCAATATATAAACATTAATCAATCTAATTGCCTCGAGGGCAATGAACATGTATTTTTAATAGCATCAAACAATTTTACATGTCAAAGCTATGGTCAATGAACTTATAAACATTAAAACTTTTAGACTTTGTCAATGGTCCAAGACATTTATTCTAGTAGCAAGATGATAATTGTTAATGCCTTATGGTCTAAGACCCACACACAAATAATTTATTTTCTCCCTCGGTCTATGAATGTTTTATATATAACTTAAACATAAATCTTTACCTTGCATATGGTCCATGACCATGGTTCTCAATGCCAAGGATGTTCAACCTCACAATTACAAAATTTATATTTAAACATTTTCCATGTATCAATAACACTTGCAACCAGTAATGAAGGCAATACAAATAATTATCATGTTATGATGCTAACCAGAAAGTGGTAGTCAAACAAATCCAACAAATCAACATTGAATAATAGTGCAACCCAAATATGGCTATTAAAACGAAATAATCATACCAACATAATAATAACACACATATACATATTTGATTATATATGCATTTATATACGTATGTGTATATGTTTTCAAACATACATATATGTATATATTGACATGTAAAATAACATATGCATAATTATTAATCAACATTTATAATTAATTAAGTGATCAACCATAAAACACAGCGATAGAAAATACATTTAATTGCGTGTGACATACTTCTCATTTAAAGAATAATCATCCCGATGATTTGACTTATTACCATCAAACATATTAATCAAAAAACAATCTAGACATCAGTTCTAAAGAAAGATCAATTCATACTTTCATAAAAATTTCTAGAATTTCAATCAATCAAATATCATAGATCTTGGTTGTAAATAGCCTTATAACAACAATTAATTTCAAATAGTCAGAAATACAACAAATTTTTTCCATTGCAATCATCACAAGTATCAAGTAATTAATAATAAATCTATATCATATAGCCAAATAACAATTTTATTCACTGAATAGAAAAGGAAATGTAGTTTTTATATCGTCTAGATTCTCCCAATTTGCACTATCTTTAGAATACTGGTCCCATTAGACCTTGCATTGAGAAATATATCTATTTCTAAGTTACAACCTGCTAGTTTCCAACACTCTAATTGGTTATACCACAACGATTCCTAGGTCCTAAGCTTGTAAAGAATTCCAATGTATGATATGTGTTATATTTAAGACATACTTTTTAAGCAATGAGATAAGAAAAAAATCATGCATTCTAGACAATATGTGAGGTAATGCTAATCGGTATGCCACTAAACATATAACTTCTAGAAATTTGAAAGGTCCCACATATCTCGGTGACAATTTGGAAGATTTGCCAAAGGTGATTGAGCTCTTTTTGGGTTTTACCCTCAAGAAGACTTTATCTCCTTGCTCAAATTTCCTATTAACTCTTTTTCATATCTACATAGATTTTTTGCCTATCGGATGCTTCTTTTAGCCACTCACGAATGAGCTTTACTTTATTTTCCATTTCTGTCAACATTTCCAAGCATACTACCTCTTTTTCCTCTGTGCTATCCCAAATAATAGGATTTCTACACTTTCTCCCATACAACGCTTCAAATGGTGATATTTTCAGCGAAGAATGATAAGTGTTATTATAGGAAAATTCAACCAGTGAAAAATATTATTTCCATTTATATTGTTGATCCATGAAATACATTATGAGCATATCCTTTATAACTTGGTTAAATATTTCTGTTTGACCATCAGTTTCCGGATGATAAGCTGAACTAAAGTTAAATTTTGTTCCCGAAGTTGAGTTTAAATTTTTCCAAAATCAAGAGGTCATCATGGGATCCCTGTCAGAAATAATCAATTCCAAAACTCCATGCAATCTAAAAATTTCATACAAAAACCAATTTTCAAGTATGGGTGAATCATCCTTTAGATTACCCGATATGAAATTTGCTAACTTAGTCAATTTTTCAACCATTACTAAAATCATGTCATGCTTGGTTTTAGACAATGAAAGTCCTTGCATAAAATCCATGCTAATTACTTGTCATTTGTAATGTAGAATACTATGAGGGTACATCAAACCTGAAGCACGCATGTGCTTTACCTTAACATGTTAACATTCTAGACAATGAAAAACATAATTTGTCATGTATTTCTTCATTCCTTTCCAAAAGTATCATTTTTTTACATCATACAACAAATTCGTCACTCTGAGATGTTTGGAATAAGGAAAATCATGAAATTCCTTCATGAATTTTGTTCTAAGGTCATTTCCCAAAGGTACATAAACTTTGTTTTCATATCTCAAGAATCATTCATTATCAAATTTGAATCCTTTATACCTTATATCATTAGGATTTTCTACTAACGTAGTTTTCACTTGCTGATAATAAGGATCAATTTGCATTTGTTTCTTTACTTCATCTTTAAATTGTGTTATGATGGTTACAATAGCAGTAACATGTTTCCTACAAATTAGTGCATTAGCCACATGATTCTCCTTTCCTTTAATGTAACTAATGTCAAAATCATATTGAGACAAAAAATCAAGCCACCTACAGTGTCGTGCATTCAAATTAGGCTGTGTAAAGGTATATTTCAGCCCTAAATGGTCTGTTTTCAACTCAAAAGGCTTCCCTAGTATGTAATACCTCCAAATTTGTAATTCGTGAACTATGGAAGTGATATATAAATCATGGGAAGCATAGTTTTTCTCATGCAACTTCAACTTTATGATCTCATAAGTAATTACATGATAGTTTTGTAGAAGTATTTGACCCAAACCTTCACCTGGGGCTTACCACGATGAAGCTTCTGTTGGGATCTAAAACCTTCAAAACATGTGTTGTTGTAAGTTTTTCCTTCAGTATATTAAATGTTATTTCACACTTTTAAGTCCATAAGAATTTCTTGTCCTTTTTGTCCAAAGAGGTTATTGGTGTAGCCACTCTAGAAAAATCTTTCACCAATTTTTTGTAATCACTAGCCAACCCCATGAAGCTTCTAACTTCATGTACATTATTAGGTGCTAGCCATTTAGTTATGGATTTTATTTTCGATGATTCAACTTGATCCATAAATTTCTACTTTGGAAACATACAAAATCACACAACTGTTATCCTACTTCCAATTTATTAAAAAATGACAGTTCTGAAAGTTAGTGAATTAAATCTAGTGCTTTAGAACTACTTGTAGAAATGAATTAATGAACAACTAAACACACAACACCATATTTTTATCCTAGAAACCCCTCATATTGAGGGAGAAATTAGTCGGGAAGGGAAAATTTATCTTTCTTCCTAGTATTATATTGGCCAATTAACAAATGTACATATTATGAGAAGTTGAAGGAAGACAACAAATGTCACTCCCACCCTCTTCTACTTGCTTGATCTACTAAATACACCTTGCTTCTATAAATCAATTCTAGCACCAATGGTTTTTTTGTCACTTATCCCATCCACAGAATGATGAATTCCACATGCTCTTCTTGTATTTATAGCTTATTCCATATGTCCACCTGTGCACTGGAGAATAGGAAGATACATCCAAGTCAGAGACATAGCCCAGATGTTCAAAATCTCATGAATATTTTTGCAAGTTTTTATATATATTATCTAACAACTCTAATAGGACCATTCTGATAGACACATAGGGGTGGTTACATAGCCTACGCAATGGTTCAGTGAAACCACAGAGGGGTCATGATTACACAACTGCTATCTCTCAGTAGATAGTGAGACAGTTTTATAAGTTAACCATTTTCTCTTGGTTTTTTCATTTATCCCTTCTAATCTTGGTTTTTCTGATGAAGTGGTGTTTTTCCAGATCCCTATGGATCAAACCTAAACCTCCACTACTCAAAAAGCTTTTGGTCCCACAAAATCTCAATGGGGAAGTAGATGAGGAAAGCATTCCCCACTTTATCCTTCGAGTACTATCAAACTTGCCTTGGTGTCTTCCCCTTAAGTCCAACATGCCAAGACTCCTATGGACCTTTTATTATTTCCCCGACCTTCTATTGCAACACTACATCCTCCTCTACCTCACCTCATGAATATAAGACACAATCCTCTATCGAAGGTAACAATTGGACATTATTTTTCCTCATCAATCATAGATGGCATCATATAGGTGCAATTTCTCACAATTTACCACTGAGTATACCCACATGAGGTGTGGAAAATCAAGTTTAAAAAGTATTTTATCTCCAACCTGCAGTCCAGTATGGTGAATGGTCTATATCGTAGTGGCTTGAATTTCCTTTCTTGAACTTGTAGTCTTTCCTTGATCAAGTACAACCAAAATTTTTCTCCAACATGAAGCTTGTGCTCTCTATGATGGTGATCATGTGCCTAGCCTTGTACTTTTTCTTGAGACTTCTCTAATTATTCTTTCACCTTGAGATGGATTTTCTGGATCCTCTCAAAAAAATTCACTTCTCTAGTCACTTATGAATAATGTATCTCTCCTTCTTCCTACTATCCAACTATAATTTCCAGTGGATTGGTAGGTAAATACCCCAAACATGTTTTAAAAGGTGACTACATAGTTGATGATGAATGTACCACCCTATTGTAGGAATACTGAATGTAGGCTAATGAATCATCCCAAGACCATGGATATTTTCTATTATACCCTCTAATCAGCTGTACTAAAGTCCTATTTACCATCTCTATTTGCCCATCTGGCATTGAGGAATGGAAGGCTGTGCTTCTCTATTACCTAGTTTCAATCTTGTCCCACAATAGTAGTCAAAAAATTCCCTAAGAATCTATAATCTCTGTTCAGAAACAATAAACTTTGGCAAACCAAAATTAACCCATACATTAGTAAAGAAAATTTCAGCTACATCCTGTCCTTTTATTGTCTTTTTTATATTCCATAAGAACACACATGTTTTGACTAAATCTATCTACTACAACATATAAGATAATCATGGTCATGTTTAGACATAGGTAGTCCTCTTAAAAAATCCATAGAGATATCCTCCGAAGGTTGAGTATGGACCGGTAAAGGAATATACACACCTTCCTTCTTGATTTTAGGCTTGCTTCATACAAAAAAGTTTACATCCTATTATGAATTTAGATACTTCATCTTGCATATTGGGCCAATATATATACCTTCTGAAAGTGATACATGGTCTTGCCAACACTAAAATGTCATGATACTTTTGAGGTATGTGCTTCCCTCATCAATGAAATCATTTCTTATTTTAGCACACAAAGCTTGCTCCCATCAATAGAGTAATCCATGTCTTTGAGATAAAAATCATTAATACCCATCTTTTCAGTTCATTTTGACTGCAACAGTTGATATGTGACAACCTAAAATATTTGTCTTGAGCATATACCTATCCATAAACTTCCTTCATGAAGGGCTCAACATGGGAGATAGTGTACAAACTAGATATTTTCTCCTGTGTTGGTGGCCTAGACAATATGTTATACCGCCAAATTTGTGTTACCTTTTGTGTATTTGATCACCAAATGGAACTATTGAAGGAACCCCATCCACTTGTAGTGCCTTTCATGTCTGTAATTTATATTGTGCTTACAAATATTGGAGAGTTTTGTGGGTCAGTGTTCACATTAGTTTCTTTACCCAAAAAATAATGTTTCCATTTGTTTATTACATGAACTAGTGCATACATTTATTTATCATATACTAAAATATCACTTAACTTCTAAAGTGAAAAACTATTGAAGTGAAAGTTTTAGAATGATAATCATATTGGCTTACCTCCATGTAGCAACACTAGCTCCCATGGTGTAATTGTTGGCATCCATCTCTACTTCAAAGGGATGATCCGCAAATTAAGAACAGACAAGTACTGGATCATGACTAATTTTGTACTTCAATAAATCAAAATATTGATCTTGTAACTTACCCTAGTCAAAACCATTAGTCTTTTTACGCCTGTTGTGTGTAGAGGCGCTGTAATAATAGAGAATCCCAAAATGAACTTCCTCATGTATTCTAATGCTCCCACAAAAATCCTAGTCTCTATGGATCCTATTGGTGTTGGCCAATTGGTGATGGCTTCCACCTTATTTGGATCCAATCTGTAGTTATCCTCCTCTAACCATGTGCCCAATATAGACAAGTGACTATTTGGAAAATTCACAGTTATTCATGTTGCATAACACTTGTTTCTCCTTGAGAACTTGCAAGAACTTGCAACAAATGTGTTAGATGTTCATCCCATGTGGCACTAAAAATCAGAATGTCATCAAAATATACAATGAGACATGTGTATCTATGAATTCCCACAATACATCATTCATCAATCCCATAAATGTAGATGGGTGCACTACATAAACCAAATGGAAGTAATAACAACTCATACAAACCCTATTTTATTTTAAAGGTAGTATTCCATATATATTCCTCCTTCATCTTGACTTGGTGATAACCAGACTTGAGATTCAAACTTATGAATAACCTTGCATGTTGAAGTTGGTCAAAGAAATCATCTATGCGTGGGAGTGGATATTTGTTCTTAATGGTAATCTTGTTCAAAACATGGCATTCAATGCACATTCTCCAAGAACCATCCTTCTTTGGCACAATCACAATAGGTGAACCACATGGTGAGGTGCTTGGGCATATCACCCCTTGGTCTAATAGCTCATGGAGTTGTTTCTTTACCTCCATACCATCCAAAAAGTATTTCCTATACAACCTGATATTTGGTAGAGGGGACTCTATCAATAGTTGAATATCATGCTCTACATCTCATTCTGGCGGTAACCTATTAGGATTTCAGAACACTTCCTGAAAATACAAAATTATGCTATCTAAATCCTTCATCCCTTGGTTAGAAACATCTGAAATTTCTACCCCATCTTACATATATTTCAATAAAAGTAAAAAAAAAATAGTTATGATTTTCCTGAATTAGTCTCTTTGCTTGGTTAACACTTATCATGGAAAGTTTTGGCTTACGCTGGTGTGTCGCGAATGTTGTAACTGAACTCCATTCTTGACCCATATATATCGGTTCTCTCTTCTAATTAATATGACATGCCCTTGATATATAAGTAAGGACTCCCAAAAACAACATCAAATTGATCAAGTGGAATTATATCAGCTTCTAATACATCTATATATTGAGAATTGATCCCAAAATTGAACTTACATATTTGTGTTACTTGAATTTCTACACCCTTCTTCTCCCATCCCAAAGGATAAGGATATGAATGCTCATAAGTTTTAAGATCAAGCTTCTTTACAACCACATCATAAATCAAATTATATTGAGAACCAATATCAATCAACAGCATTTACTTTAGTCCTCTTAGTCTAGAATTTTGATTTGAAATAGCTTACTCATTTCTTCCTCTTGTTCCTGGCTATCTATGTTGGTGTTCGTGAATCCCAGCCACTCGTATACATCAGAATCATCCTCTATTTCTACCTCCCCAGCTGATATTTATAGTTTTCATGGACTTGTTGGAGTCTTTGGTTTGGTTTTTTAGATGTAATTCCGGATGTAAATTACAACATGTAGCATTAATATGACCATTGATATCACAATTCTTACAAAAATTCTGAGGATATTTATAAGTATTCAAGGTGTTAGTGGTATTCTTACCTTTCCATTTACCCTTGTGACTCGTTTTTCCCTAATATTTCTTTGGCTGATTTGTTGACTAGCTTTGTCTTTTGACCCCGCTTCTCCTTAATTTTTCTCATCATCTATGTATTATGATTGCATACATGCCTCATTTATGATCCTTGGGTTTCTTGGAGATAACCTTTCTTTGTAGGTGAGTGTGAAGTCCTCACAAATAGTTGGTAAGATTATCCTCATCCTGCTAAATCCATATTGAGCAACATGGCTTACCTCTAAAACTTCGTAGTGTAATACTACACACTTTGACCATTAGATTTGTCTAAAATACTATAATTTAATCATCTAGTCAGTCTTATGGCCAATAGGATAATTTTTTTTCCAAGTAATTATCTAAAAACCTCCCCAGAACTTACAATAAGACGTTTCTTATTTTCACAAGTGACTAGTTGGGATTTCTGACCAAACCAGAGGGTGTCCTTCTATCTTGAGATGTGACAAATTTAATCCCTCTGTGCCCCAGTGATATTATGCAAACTAAAATTAAACCTTCAATTATTGTAACCATTTATCTAGTAATTTTGCATCTACTTGTCCTTCAAATCTTTTCATCTCAACTTTAGTTTCAAATTTAAAAAGAGCATGATCATATTTTTCCTTTCCCTTTTTGAGCTGGAGTTTCCTCTTCCAGTCTCTCTTTCACATCTTCCTCATCATGGCTATTTCCTATGTCAAATTTATTGGCCAAAGCTTGAACCACTGAGTCTATCAAGTATCTTTCTTAACCAATGTTGTCCTTTGTTGATCTAAGAGTTCACCTTTTTTGTTGAAACAACCTATCCGCAGTGATTTCCAACATCAAAATTCTACAGACCAAGTTCTTTTCTTCAATTTGTTCTCTAATCCTTTGATTCCACCTTATCGTAGCTATCTCTAGGATCACAAGGCATTAAATAGTTCACCTTTGAGACCTTATGCCACTGCCCATAAAAATAACACAAGAATGAATACCATAGTCCTTTGGATATTATTATCATTTATGATACCAAAATGATTTGCAAACTTCTACTTTGGAAACACATGAAATCACACAAATGTTGTTCCTACTTCCAATTTACTTGAAAATGACAATTCTAAAAGTTAGTGAATGAATTCCAGTGATTTAGAACTACTTGCAACAAAAAAATAAGAATGAATAATTCAAGCACACAACAACCATATTTTTATCCTGGAAACCTCTCAGATTGAGGGAAAAAAAAACTAGTTCGGGAAGGGAAATTGCTCTTTCTTCCCAGTATTATATTGGCCAATTAAGAAGATTACAGACTATAAGAAGCTGAAGGAACACAACAATGTTACTTCCACCCTCTCTAATTACTTTCTCTGCTAAATACACCTTACTTATTACTAAATCCATTCCATCACCAATGGTTTATTTACTCACTTATCCCATCTAGTTATTTCTCAATTCCACATGCTCCTACTTGTATTTATAGCTTGCTCCTTATGTCATCCTGTGCATTGGAGAATAGGAAGAGTCATCCAAGGAAGAGACACAACCCTAAGCATTCCAAATCCACGACTATTCGTGGGTTTATTTATTTTGTTGTATAAAATGACAAGACCACTAATATACGATCAAAGGTGGACAGTTATATAGACTTCTGTGATGGTTACACAACCACCGGTGTGTGTACGAGGGGTGGTTACGCAACTACCAGTCTGTAGCAAAGTCACAATGGTTTTGTAATTTAACCTATTTTCTCCCACTTCTACTTATTTTCCCCTTCATGATCTTGGTTGTTCTGATGACAGTGGTGTTTTTCTAGATCCCTATGGATCAAAAAGTCCTTATAAAAATAATATCCTCTTTTTATTGATCAATGCTTCTTACTGTACTACACCTGGCCAAGTAGATTAACAAGTTTAAGTCACTTCAAAACCATTGAACAGTATCCAATATTCTTTCTCATAAGCACATCTAAGAAAATTAGAGTACAAGTGTTACAATCATGCTCTTATATGTTATAAAACATGTTCAATATGTAGGTACAATGTCATTGATGAAAATTATAGAAAATATATTTATCTAGATTACATTCCACTTTATCAACATTACCAACAATGATACAACCTCGATAAGTTTATGAAGATGTTAATAGGGTGCAGTCACTTTAAACACAACAGGTCAATTTTATTTATTCATAATCACTATATATCAAAGGTTACAACATTGTCTTCTGAATATAGTTCATCTTAGATCCTTAACAGAGGTAATAACTAGAATACTTAATTAGCCTCGATCTTAGAAAAGACATTATAATGGATACAATCTCATATGATAACAAAGGTGATCAATCCTTGGGTTGAAATGATATTTATTCTTAAATGTAGCCTTGTTAAAAATGTAAGTAAACGATGCTTAGGCTGAACGTAAACAACATAAAACTTTATAAGACGAAGATGACAAGTGCTCCCTAAAATGACATATCTTGGGTTTGAAATAAACAATCTAGATTTGAATAGGTTGATCAAGTTGTGATTTCAAAATAACCAACTCAGTAATTGTTAATACAATATGAGTGCTATTAGATATCGGTTCAACTCTAGGTTTGATAGTAATAGTAAAATCAAACTAGCATATGAGAATGAAGTCCAAAAAATATCTTAGTTTTGAAATAAAAAGACTAAGATGCTCTCGAACAACACTTGAGAATAGTCAGGGACAACTTTAAAAGCATTCCTCACTAAAATAAAAATTTAGGTTGATCACATAAAACATACATCCCTAGTTTTTAATATAATTAAGGTGTATTGAAATAAATAACCCAGTCTTGAAATGAAAAATTCCAGGTTTAAAGAATTCAAGTATGCTTGTGATACTCCCTAAGTCATATGGGGCATTCAGATTCATAAAAAAAAAGAATCTATAGCTACTTAATGTTGGGACAACCCAAATTTACACCAATAGAAAATGTCATAGGACCCTATTATCAACGTAACCTATAATTTCAATTATGTGGTGAATGCTAGGTAATTTAAATGTTACGTAAAATAGACATTGGCTCATGAAAATTTGAATAAGATCTATTTCACATAGCGAACGAGGGAAGCGCTATGAAAAAAAAATACATATGCCCACACTTAATGTAAAATCCTAATTTGACTAGATCACTTTGAAATTCTCCCTTGTTCCGGTTCACAAATAAAATAGTAATAAGAAGTCCATACAACTTACATGGCACTTCAATGGGAGTATTTATTTCTTAGCTTGTAGTTATCCACAATCCCCGTCATGTATCTTGTCAAGTACTCATTGCTTCCCATGATTTTGATAAATGGGGCCATTAAGTGACATGATGGTCGCCAACACATTTTATTATTTTCTTGTCAAAAGGGAAAAACTTAGTCCGAGGTTGAGTTGCATATTTTCCAAATGTAGCACTATCTACTCCCATTTCTCCATACTATCTTGCATGGAAAATTAGTTGTTGTATTATTTATAACAGTCCTTAATTTTTGAGCCCAACTTGTTCCACTAGGGTTTCCTAAATAAAAATGGTAGAAGGTGAGATGAAGCTCATGTTTAACTGAATCAAAATTATGAGAAGCATGATTAATTTCTTTTTTGTAGAAAACAAACATATAACTTAATGGCTTGCACAAAGGCCTACTTTGCAAAAGGCTAGAATGAACTCATGTAAATAATCACATTCTAGGCTCCAATGATGGGTTCTCCACCGCCATAATGAATTTATGGATTCATAATTTTTCATCCTTTTGATATTATGGTACATACTTTGGCAATTTGGTGATTTTTTCCCAATATTCAGTCACTCTCAGTTTACCTTGAGTTAGGTTTTGGAACTCAAACATTTTATTGTCAAAGCATAATTATGGTAAGCAATGTTGCTGGAAGTAAAATTTAAATTGTTCCCAAGTGATACTAGTTGTATCAACTCCTAACTCCATCTTACAATTGTCCCACCATGAAGATTCTTAATTAGAGAGCTAAAAAACACCCCAAATTTCCTTGGTTTCTTCACAAAAGTCTCTTATCTCTAAATATTTGTCCTTTTTTTTAGCAAGTTCTCAGCTCCATATCCCAAGGTTGTTCTATAAAACTTGGGTGGGTTGATCTGTTTTATCCCTCTTGACAGTTCAACTACCAAACAGGCTCTTTTATTTCCTGGCTTATTTCTAGTATTAAGTTAATCTTCCTCATTTGCTATAGGTTGTTCAACCTCAAGTTATTCTTCTTCATTCTCACCCACAACCTACTGCTCAAAGGTAGCTACATGGTTTTGAGTTTATTGAAGGACTACTAGGATTTCATCTAGCTTTTGGCTTGTTGTATTTTCAACCGCATTGTTTTCCCTTCTCCTAAGCATCATATTCTGTTGGACAACAATAATATTTTATGTTAGCGTATGAACCCATTAATACTAAGAGTTAATAACCAAGTCAGCTCTGATACCAAAATGTAGCACTCATGTTATTAATCATCCAAATTAAGGGATTTAAAAAAAAAGTAAACCCCTTAATCATAATTAATGCCTTCAATGATTTTCAGCTTGCAACAATTTAAATCCAACATAATTAAATGTTTACAATCCATCTGATAAAAAATGATAACCATGTGCAGCTATAAGGTTCAATTAGATTTACCTGATCCACCTTATCTTCACTCTAATCAAGTGAGTATAACTGGTATACTTTTGGTTAAACCTTTTAACAGGTCTTGAGACTATGTGAAACTCCTAAGTGTCAACCTAGAAATCAGTCAATTTGTAATCCATCTTGTATCTGACATAACAAATTAGGAACACGGTAAATAGACACTGTATTAAGCTAGTTACACTACTTTGGACAAAGATTTAAGCATTGCTTTGTAAGATTAGTTTTGTGACTACACAAAAGTCAACAAAACTTGTCTCCATCACCACACAACCATCTCTTCACAGTTATCTGGATCTCATTTAATTGTTTAAGAATTGAGTCTAGTTTTGAAGAAGTAGGAATCATGACTTATCCTTATAATCAAAAGGATCCTATTGATCCCATCTTAGGATCTCTATGGGAAAAATAGATACCACGTAATGAATTTTGTCAGTATGCACTCACTATCCTTCCTGTATCCATCCTAAGCTGTCACGGTTAGTATTCTATCGATAAGAATGAAAATTCCAGATATCTAGACTTCATTTACAATTTAGATATCTATTTAGGATAAGTAAACAATTTCATTGTTACGATGGGTTATAAGGTATCGTAGCACGTCATTCATTTCTCAATAGAGATTTATAGTAACCCAACGAGTTACTATCATTTACAAACACCTCCTATCGTATCATCATAACTTAATGAGTTTGTTTAATAAAATTTTACTAATCCATGTCTCGTATTTAAAAGATCTAATAATTTCCTAGATAGTATGGGTGTTAACCTCATAGGTTCATCATTTCATCTTGCATAGTATGTTTTATCTCATTTATTCATCATTTGTATGAATTGTACAACTTATTTTGTAAGGTACATTACAAATATAACGTAGTTTACGTTGAATTATTTTTCTTAATGTATTATGATCATTAATGACACCCTTGCTAATCCATAATGAAACTATAAAACATGCTATGTTCATATAACAAATATCAATAAATTATGTCTATACACTATTGTTAAAACAATAATCAAACACTTTCATTTTAATAAGGTACAATAAGGGTATAAACGTTGTTTTTGTTGTACTGCTTTCCTTATCAAACTATGTTTGTAAATTGTCATATTCATTTAACTAGAATGATTCAATAAACCAGATATAGTTTCATAGCATAACATCATTAAATTTAATTCATACTCTATTGTAAAACAACATTAAAAACACCTTTATATCTCACAAAATGTGATATGAAACAACAAGTATATTTATTAAAACTTAACAAGGATAAATCCTTATTTTTCTGAAATAATGACATACAATAAATCACGATAGTACAATAGGAAAATGCCTTCAATCATCATGTGAAAATAATAATTTTTCATTACAATTAAATCTAATAATCCCAAATGGATTTTAAAACAATAACACATGAAGAAATCATGCATATACAATCTAATTAATCACTTCATAATAGTCACTCCATCCTACACACTGTACGAGAGAGAGTTGTATAAACAGTGAGTTTTAGGAACTGACATGAATTATATACTCATATTCTTGTTGTATTTATTTGAAATAAAATAATATGTCAAGGTTGTCTTAAGTGATAACCAATAAAATTCATAATTCCTTAACTAAGTTTATATCTCATTGAACAAATGAAATGATACTAAATAATGAAGCTATCTCACAACCTATAGGTTTCCAACAAATACATACATTTAAAACTATTTAAATAAATTACAAATGCAATATGTTAATACCATGATCAAGCAATAATCTATTTCCTAAGATCATCTCACAATAATAGAATCAATAGAGTAACCTTCTTAAATGTTCAACATTCATAAATAGGCAATTCGAACTATCACATCACCCTTTTACGATATTATTGCAAGGAGATAAATCATATTCATACTATACAAATAGTACTATATTTCCAACAACTTCCCAACTATCTTACTAAATAAAAAAGTCAAAAAAATCATGGTTACAACTCATGATCTTTGTTACATGATGATTTAAGGTAAGTTAATTTTGACTCCTTATTGAACAATTAATATCTGCCACTCAAGAAATCGAGCTAATAAACAATTCAATAATATTTATTTTAAGATGAGCTAACAACTAATGGTACATGTTAAAATACCATTTATCATACCTTATTACACAAAATTCACAAATGTCTAACCCTCAACATAACTCAAGTGAACAAAGTTATATTTCAACACCAAGGAGAATTCATTTTTCAACCAATAATCAACACATTCTATGCTAGAGATCTTACCAGACATCCATAAAATTATATAAATCAATCAAGGGGAGCTCTAGGTGAGTAGGGGACAAACTGAAAGTAGCCAAGCCCGTAATGGGATGAGAATATAAATACTTTATGGACTCACAAGTCAAAAGATCCGTTAAATAATATAAATGGAAATCCACCATAATAGAAACTACTCGTTCCAAAAACCATATACCCAATTCGTATTTTTGGAAAAGAACCATTTCCATATATTCTAAATAGACTTGAAAATCCAAAAACCACCTCTTCCTAAATTTCCATCCTTAAGATGAGAGAGATTTTACAAGCGAAACATTTTATAATCGATTACCAATGCATATATAGAGTCGAATAAGGATAAACCTGGGAGCTCAATATAAGAAAATAAATTTATCAATGAAACCCAAACCCACAACTTTACAAGTCGAATGCCATCAAACTCCAACAATAAATTTTGAAATGAAAACAACAAGTGTATTTTATATTAAAAAACACAACCTACAAATTTTCCAAAATGAAATCCAACATTTTCATCTTTACAAAAATCCCATTTATTCCATCATATTTCTCTTATGTTTTCCTTCAGAACTAGTCTAGAATCATTTCCCTTATTTCAAAATAAGACAACAAGAACAAAGATAAATAATCATGCCTACTTATATACTCGATTTCCTTTTTCTGATTTTCTTTTTGAAACCTGTAATACGAATGCCCAAAAATACTCCAAAAATTTCCAAATAGAAAAAAAGAATAAATAATTTCCAATAAATAGTGCTTCGAATTTACATGTGGATTCCAAATAGAATTTCCTAGATTATCTCCTTCATTTTCCATGCAAAGCTCTAGCAACCTAGACAAAAAAAATCCCCCAAAAAATGCTTACGAGAGAAAGAAAGAGAGTTTGCATGCATTTTGGATTTCCCATCAAGCTTCATATTCCCCAAATCCATGATCTCATAAATGCCAATAATGGACTAACAGTGCCATGTAATGGATTTGATAAACCCATAATATTTTCCCACCAAAATTCCAATAAAACTTGCATGGACTTCGAATGATCAGATACCCCTTAACATTAAACAATATTAAATTTACTTACCATTTGCCATATGGTCGGTGATAATTCATTATATAAACATTAATAAATCTAATTTCCTTGAGGGAGATGACCATGGATTTTTAATTGCATCAATCAATTTTACATGCCAAAACTATGGTCAATAACCATATAAACATTAATCAATAAACATTAAAACTTTTAAATTTTTCCAGTGGTCCAAGACCTTTATTCTAGCAGCAAGATGGCAATTTTTAATGCCTTACGGTCTAAGACCCACACAAAAACAATTTTTTTTATCCCTTGGTCTATGCCAATTTTTAATATATAACTTAAACACAACTCTTTACCTTGCATATGGTCCATGACCATGGTTCTCAATGCCAAGGAGGTTCAACTTCACAATTACAACATTTACATTTAAACCTTTTCCATTTATCAATAACACTTGGAACCAGTAACAAATTCAATACAAATCATTATGATGTAGTCAAACAAATCCAACAAATTAACATCAAATAATAGTGCAACCTGAAGATGGCTATTAAAGTGAAATAATCATACCAACATAATAATAGCACACATATACATATATGCTTTTATATGTATTTATATACGTATGTGTATATGTTTTTGCATATACATATATGTATATATTGACATGTATAATATATACATACAATTATTAATCAACTTTTATAATTAATTAAGTCATCAACCATCAAACATAGTGACATAAAATCTATTTAATTGCTGGGTGTGACATTTTTCAGTTCACTGGGACAAAAAGCCAAGGTTTCAAGATCCATGAGGAATCTTATTCGATAGCCATCTTCACATTCCCCCTCATACTCCACCTTCGTGTTAACAAAATGATATTAAACTAAAATATGCTTTAGACTTAACTTGATAGGTAAATAAATATATTAATTGGTTGGGTTATGATCCCCATGAGGTATAGATTATAAGGGGATTATTAGCAAATTTTTATATTGAACCAAAAAGAGACAAGCTATCATTTAGAAAAACGTTCGAAACCATGAGACATGAAATAAGTAAATAATTAAGGGAATTAAAAAGTTGTTAACCATGAGATTATGGCCATATTAATGATAAAGATAAAATAAAAGGTTAAGAAATGGTTATGAGTTATATACCTAGGTAGATATGTAAAATATGAAAGCTATTATCACACATTATGATTCAATCGTAATATTAAACATGATCCTTATTAAATGATTTATGACATGATTAATTAAAATTATGTGGATCATGAAATAATTTGTTTATTGACGGTATATTTAATACTAGTTGTATATTGCTTGTATTTGCTATACACATTATTTATAAATTATTTTTGAACCTTGGAACACATAGAATAAAAATCATGTATATGAAATTATTACCAATAATTTATAGTCCTTTACATGTGATGGAAAATAAGGCTTAGGATTCACGCAATAATGACTTCCTTAGGTGGTATGGGACATCTAAGAAGGTTGTGATTGCTTGTATCCTATTCTTGGTTTCTTGGTATTATTTGGGGATTACAAAATAGGATTAGGATCCTTATAGATTTAATTTGAATGGGTGGTATGGGACATTGTAGTCATGTAAATGTGCAACAAGAAAAATGACAATTTTCTTGCATGACAACGATACCCCTGTGCCAATTTTTTCAAGTTTTACCCTTTCGAGGCACCCCAAGTCTACCCAGTCAGTCCAATGACATCCCAGTTGATGTTAATTTGGTCTCCTAGGTGAATTAGGAAAGTTAAGTCACCCCTAGGTGATTTTAGGAGTTCTTAATAAATTCTATTTCTGGGTAATGTTGGGAAGGGATACCACTGGCCTTTCCAAGACTGATGTAATCCCCTAGAGTGAGAAGGAGGAGCCAAATCCAACACGGAGGTGAATTGGAGGTCAAGTAACATCATGGAATTGATTGTTGAGTTGTGGAGCTCAATTAATTCAGTTTAGCATGCAATGGAAACTTGCTGGAAAATACAGTAACTGTCATTGGCTAGGGGGGAGCCGACATCGGACACCTAGGACCGGAATTGGTTATGTATGACTGGCATCGGTTAGGAAAGGAAGGAACTAACAAAAATTAGGTCTAACCGGCATCGGCTACCTGTGTGAGGATGTTTTAATTAACTCTTGGGAATTATATCTATTTTTAGAATTAAATTATATCTATTGATTGTAATTGCATGGCTAAGTTCCTTAAGTCTAAAAATGACTATATAAGCATAAAATATAGGGTTTAGAAGTAAGTAATGATTGAAAATAATTAGAAAGAACTTGCAAAAGTTGGTGAGAGATAATTCTTGGCGATGAAGAAAAAGCTTGAGAGAAAGAAAGTACTGTACATATGAGAGGTGTGGAATATTGTGAATGTTCATTGTATATCTTATCAAAGCTTTGGATAATAGATTGAATTGTTTCTTGGTGGACGTAGCCCACACTGGGTGAACCACGTTAAATCTGGTGTTGATTTATGTCTCTTATTTTGTATATTTCTTATGGTAGAATATCTACTTTTATTTGCGTGTATACTTAGATATGATATATTGTCTGTACAACTAGTGTGCTAACCCCAACATTGATTTAGGAAGATTCAAGAAGGATTTAGAGGAGTTGGGGCAGTTTCACAAAAAATAGGGTTCAAAAGCCTAGGCAGTGCATTGGGTCAAAAGAGCTGCTGAGCTTCGGGAAGTGAGTCTAGGAGCTCTAAATGGATTTAGGAGAAAAAATAATATCTTCGGGAAGGGAATTCAAATCCCTAAAATATGGTAAAATTATATTTTTAAAAAAACCTTTGAAAAATAGGTCTACACGAAGTTTTTCTCATGCATAAGTAAGGGACCAGATCAAAAATCCAATTTTTAGGGCATAAATGGAAGAATAAAGATCTGCTACCCCCACCATTGGATTTATAATGACATTTTTAGTTAAGTTCATATAAAATTTCACCAAAAAATTCCATTGAGAGCTCAAGATATCACCGTTTCAAGTTTCCCTCAAGGTAAGCTTCTTGTAGTTAGTCAAATTTCAGTGAGGACACGTGTCAGCTCCAGGAGCCTGATGTAATTTCATGTCCCTTTCATCCCTAAAGCTAAGGAAAATGAGGGATATAAAAATCCACCCAACCCAAATAGGCCCTCTGGTCACACATGGAACCTCTTGGATCACCAGTTCAGCCCCCAAGTGCTTGTTGAAGCTCATCCCTTCACTCGCTCAGCTCGTCCCTTCACTCACTCAGCTCGTGACAAGTGTCAGCACCAGGCACATCATGCAAATTGATGAACCTCATGTAAATTTATGCTGAGGTAAATGAGGGACATAAAAATGTGCCCAACCCCAAGAATCTCTTAGGTCATCCATGTGACCCTCTTCAGTGCAAATTGCCAGCCCTCAAGAGCTAGTGGAGCCAAATGGATAGCCGTTAGATCTCCGCCAAGTTTCAGCACTATGCGCACCATGAAAATTCATGACCCTTATGTAACTTAATGATTAAGGGACATAGGGGTAATGAAAATATTCCCAGCCAAAGGAATGCCTCCTGATTCCTCATGCGACCATTTTTCAGCCCCCAGGTGCTTCCATCAAGCTTTTTGGCCAAAGCACTCCACTGTTGGATCTCTGCCAAGTATCACGCTGAGGCGTGATGTGAAAATTTATGTCCCTTTCATCACTTAATTTTTAAGGGAAATCAGGGACATAAACATGTGCCCCATCCTTGATGATATTTTTTGAATTGTTTTAAAGATGAGACTTAGCTTTATTTTCCTACTTCTTACTCTGTCCAGTTCATACCCTGCCATTGGTTTGCTCTTACCTGGACAGAGTCCACCATTTCTGCTCCAAACCAGCTCTGCCACAACAACAAAACCTTAAAATCCATGAGAGAACACAGGTTTCAAAGGAAATATTGATTAAGAGAGTCTAAGGATTGAAGAACATAAGGATAAGAATGAAGAAATTCACCCAGAAACCTCCATTGCCGTGAGACGAAGATCTGGACATATCTTGCAAACCGGTGCACGAAACAAATAACTATTTACTGCCATGTTCTTAATTTTTGAAGGCCATAAAAACATCACTTACAAATCTCCCTTCCACTACATAAATTATTCATAGCAAAGAAAGCTTCCTCTCGGCCCAACGAGGACAAAAAATTATTTTTCCCATCAAACTGACAGTCAGTTCGAAGAGAAATTTCACTAGAAGAACAAGAAGCAAAAAACCACATTTTTTTTTTTTCACAAATGGAAAAGAAAACCAAACTTGAAACTTTCAAGCTCCGTTAATGGCTTCCATGTCGAGAGCTACCGCCAGGTCAAAAATTTGAATTTTTAAAATATCTAAAAAAGGTGATCGGGTAAGTATAAAATTTTAGAGGGGCGATTTTGGGAAAAAAAATCATATCAGAAAACTTTGTTTTTCCGTTATCCGACCATTGGAAGCTCACTTTCTAAAAATAGCAGGTCTTTTGCATAAGGGACTACTATTTTGGGAAAGTCACCAATTGAAGAACACACGAAGGAGGTGGTGAACACATAAGAGGTATTGTAGGTAAAACTCATTAGAATGGTCGTATTGGTCCATAATTGAAACTTACTAAAAATATTAAGTGGTCTCACAAGCACCTACTAAAAATATAAACTAGTCCAGAAGGTGAGGTAAACACAGGGAGAAGAAATAATTTGAGTTTCCACATCCAGTCAAGGTTCAAAATAGTCAAATTTTCACGCTTACTAAAAATAGTAAATTGATTTTGGGCACTCACTAAAAATAGTAAGTCATTCTAGAGGGTGAATTTTGCAAAAGATGCATTCCGATAGTTGAACAGTCAAGTTGATATCACTAGTTAGAGACCAGAGAGGGAAAATTTCTAAAAATAGTTTTCTTTTTCAAATATAGTAGAAAAAGTGAAGTTCTGATTCGCAGGGGAGAAAAACGGTGCAGTCTCTATCATCTGACTATGCAGGAGTAGATGACAATGATGTTACTTACATAGATCTCAACACTATATTTTGATACTCATTTAATGCTTCAATTGGTATGTGTGAGGTGGAATTTACAGTCAAAATCATCAGACTATTCATGATGTGTTTCATCAAGATCGTGTTCAAATAAATTAAGCAATGTGGCAGTGTTGTAAGGAGTTAGGGTGGGATTTGTTCCAAAGCTTTAGCCTCTTCAGAAAGGATCTTCATGAGTGATGCTCATGGTCACCAATGGAATCATTCGACAATGTTTATAAACACTTAGTTCACAGTTTTTATGCGTCATCCAAAGGAAGTCTCTCCTGGTATAAGACATTTGAGGATCCAGATTTCACTACATCGGAGCATTGCCTTGGATCGATCAAGTAGAATAGTGGATCAACAAGGCATTTTATTCATCAACATTGTTCTCTCTCTCTCTCTCTCTCTCTCTCCTCTCACCCCCAAATTTCTCTCTCCTCAATATTCTAATCTTATGTTGGAGTTGCACTTTTTCATATGTCTTAATGTTTTTAATGTAGTAAGTCACCCTTAAGTTATAAAAGGGGACTTAATGTTTTCCTAAGAATGTGAAAAGTTTCAAGACATATGAAGGGTCAATGGGGGATAGGTGAAGAGACTTCCAAAACTCTATAAATTGTAATGAGCTCCTCATTCTAAGGGGTTCTAATTCTGAGAATCTTTTAGTTGGTGGTATTCTTGTAAGTTCATGAGAGATTTTGCTTACTTTTGAGTGAAAAGAGTTAGCCATTTTTCCTTTCAAATTTCTTCATTTTTCCACTATTTAAAACTTTTTTTTAAACAATTAATACAAGGAGTATTTAGCTTTCTTCGACTAAGGGATTTCTTGATACTTTGTGATCATAAATTCTATCTGGTCTTGTTACTACTTGTAGAGTTGTTTCCTCTTAATTTTAATGCATATGATGAAGCTTATATCTAGTGTTTGTAAGCATCTGATTTCTCAATTGCAGCATTAGTTTCTCCCTACTTCATACTCTCACTCCCTTTTCCGTTCTCTTGACAAAGTCTTATCTAGCAATAAATTGCTAGCTTTTCTATAGGGTCAGTGGAGTGCCCCTATTGGATCCTTGAATCAAAGGCCACTAGGAAAATCCACCTTTTTACTCGTGCATGCATATATGATAGTTGCACCGGTTAAGTAGAGGGACTTAGATTCCTAGAGTGTTGGCAAGAAATCCACCAATTTGTCCCCGAGAAATTTTCTCGCCAATAGTTTTTGGAGCCCACTGTGGAGTAGATTTAGCAGCATATGTACCCAAAATACGACTGCAAGGTCCAAAAATACAAACAAAAAATTCAAAAAAAAAATCAAAAAATAAAAAAAATAAAAAATTCGAGTTGATGAAAGCCCATTGCTGAAAAGCATACTGCTGATTCATACACGTGTCCTTTCACATTCCACTGTGCCCTTTCATATTCCCATCATAAAATTTTCTTAGAATTGGCTGAGGGTAAGTGTAACAATTTGGTGGACCAAAAAGGGGTCATAAGTGGAAGTCATATTGCAAAAAATAGCAAAATCTCAACTTGTAGGGATTATTAGCAATACACACACTCAAAATTAGAAAAAGTTATATAAATATGATTCGTAGCATCTGGAATCTAGTTTCTAAACCACTATTTTTTATATAAAAATGAACAAGTTTAGCTATATTAAACACTCAAAATTCTATGACCTATAAGATTATAGTCCGTTTTCCCATGATTTGGATGACCAAATCTTGTTATTTGTTTTTTCCTTTGGTGAAAAGCTAGATGCCAATGTCTATCTTGAGATGGATTTTATTTTATATTTTTTCCAGAAATATTTTTTTTTATGATTTTTTTCCCGTGAAAGTGGTTTGATTTTTTTTTAAGAAAACGGAGCACTTTCCATTTGCCTTCCATAACTATATAAAAATATCGAAATCAATTTTTTTAATGTGTATAGAATTTCACCACGTTTGGGATGGTATAGGTTTTATCACATTCTGAAAAAAAAAACAAAAGTTGCAGTCTTAAACATAGATATGAACATTCATGAGAAAAAATGTCTTAGAGACCTGATGTTAGTAAAAAATTATAAAATGATATTTATCTTATTATATTCACTTTAAAATCAATATTTCTACGAAGCTAACGGTCTCCCCAACGCAATGGTATCATTTTTGTGAGACATTTTTGATTTTTCGGCATGGTTCAAGTCCACGGAAGAGAAAATTTGAAGGTTTTGGCCTTTCACATGCCATAATGACCTCCCATAGCTTTGGTTGGGAAAAAACATAGATTTCCTTGAGGGTCGGATTAGATGATACAGAAAGAACCGTGATCACATTTCTAAATAATAGAACTATGATCACACTTTACAAACCGCGATTGTGGTTATTAAATCATATTTACATGGATCCCAACGTTTGAATTACCATGTGATTTTTATTGTTTGGCCTTACTGTATGAATTACTGTGGAATTATGTCATTTTTCTACACATTTTTTTATCATTAGAATCAAAACATCATGGTAGAAAAGAAACAAAGTCAAGAAAGGAAATCAATAAGTAAAAAAACAATGGATGAATTAGACACACAAATATTTCGAGATGCTGAGCGAATGCGGAAACTTCGTGAATCAAGAAGAGGTTCATCTTCAACCCCTACTATTGTAAGCAATGAGGAACCATGTAATGTTTCTACTATCAATGTTGAAGATGAATTAAATACTCGTGATGAAGATGTTTTTACTGTCAATGTTGAAGATGAATTAAATACTCGTGATGTAGTTGATGTTGAAATTGAAAGAGACAATGAAAATGTGAATCAGGAAATTCAAGTTGAAACTGTAGACAAGAAAAATTTGACAAAAACACCTCCTAGGATTTTACATAAGAGACCTAATTATTTTATTGAAATTGATGAGAAAATTTTGAAACCAATGTCTGACAAACTTTCTGAATGGAAAATCAGAAGAAAAGCCACTAAAATTTGGGATAATCATTTTGAAATTTTAAATGATTCCCAAAGATGTCAGTTGTTGGTTAGTTTGATGAAATTGAATAAAATGAGACCTACATTAAACACCTTAGGATTGACAACATCTAATATACATGGTCAAACCTCTACAATTGTTGAAAACCTTCATGATGCATATCACACTAGTTGGTGTCAAGAGACGCACAAGGGATAGTAATGTTGTGCGTCGTGTACTTGCTACTAGTGTTGTAAGTGAATCAACAAAAAACAACGTTTGATTAGGAAAACAAGTCAAATGTTGAAAGTTAATCGAAAAACTCTAATGAAAGCAATTGAAAGGCGTAATATCCTTCAATCACTCAATAACACTAATTTTTGGGCATTTTCTGCTAGAGAATCGCGTGAGGAAAATAAAATAAAATATGATGTTATAAGAGAATTTGTTATTCAATTTTGGCATGATAACACTAGAGTTTCACCTAATACAAGAGATGTTGTAAAACAAAGAGTTGGTTCTACTAATCGTGAACCACATCCAAAGCATTTCTTAGATATGACTCAAACTCAATTTTTTTGTAAGTTTGAACAAGAGCATCCAGAAATTAAAATTAGTCAACATTTTTTTGAAATGTTGAAACCATTCTATGTGAAAATCAACCACGCTCGCACCACTTGTTTTTGTAGGAAACATGTTGAATTTACGATGCATTATGCTAAATTTTACGTATTCATTCTGATTTTCATTCTGAAACTATGTTACTAGAATGTGGTGTTCAAGTTCCACCAATATCTTCTAGGGATTTCATTCCTATGATATTTTGTGAAAGAGAAGTTGGACAATTTTTTTATAGTCAGGATTGTTTAGATGGAAGTTGTGGTACGTGCGGTGGATTACCTAAATTGGAAAGTTGTATCCATGAGAAAATTGGAGGTGCAATAGGACATAATTTAGTTGAGTTTGATAAATATAAATCAGTACCATACCAATTGAAAGATGGAAAGGAGTCTAAATGGTGTGAGCTAGTTACAGAACATATGCCTGTTTTTCAATTTATGAGAAAATTTAAGGATGAAATTGTTTATGAGTATGCTAGGCATACACACAGAGCTCGATGGTTGGATGAACAGTTCAAGATATGCAAGGACACATTTCCTATTGGTACTATTGTTTCAGTGGTCAATTTTGTAGAGAATTACATGTTGCAACCACAAATGGAGGTTCAATCACAATATTACAACTCAGTACAAGTTGCCATTTTTGTGCATATAACATTTATACATTCTCCTGACAGTACAAAGAATGATCAATTTTTTTAAGAGAGTACCACTTTTATATCAGTGATGATCGTACTCATTCTACTTGAATTTGTGCAAGGGTGTTTCCAATTATTTTATGGAAACTTGTCTGATAGGGACATCCACTTCAATCAACATTATATATGGTCAGATAATTGCATATCTCAGTTTAAGAATGCACAAATTTTTTATTGGATGAGAAGGATGCACGTCAAGATGGGTGTGCAACATATTTGGAGTTTCACTGAGGCTGGACATGGAAAAGGAGAGCATGATGGTGTAGGGGCATGTGTGAAAAGAGCTCTTACAAGAGAAGAGTTGAAGTACAAAGATGGTGCTAAATTGAAAGATGTAAAGAACATAGTGGAATGGTGTATTAACAACATGGCCCGAGGTTCTCAAGAAAATTCCACAATTTGTAGATATTTTTGGTTGATAGAGGAACAACAAATTGCTAACTATGAGGATTGTATGACACTCACAGGGTCCAGTGATCTGCACTCATTTTGTAGCTCAGAAGCTACTTCGTGGGCCACATGGACAAGAAAGTTGGTATGTTTTTGTGCATCTTGTATCGAATTTGTCACTGCTGAGTGTGATTCACAAGAATGGGTGGATGGATGGATTTGTAGGCCTCTAACTCCTGCTTCCCAGTTATCAACCTCCATAAGCATTACGACTTGTTTCTCCAGATGAAGTTGCAACATCCAAGGACTTTGACGACATTTTAATTTTGGTGTGACAAGGTAAATGGTTATTTACAATTTTTGTATTGAGTTATGTCCATTGAAATTAATATGTAATTTAAATTTGAGTTGAAACCTTTGTTTTTTGTAGGACATGTGTTTGCAGTTATTGTGACAGAAGACAATGAAGAAGGAACAAACTATTTCTTATGTCGTTGCATCGAGGAAAGAAAGAATTTGACTTCTCTTGTTATAGATGGTGAAGATATTGAGTACCCTACAGGGTCAGTGGTAGTTACTGGAACTTGGCTTCGACGGTATCCATTAAAAAATTCCTTTGTTTGGGTGTTTGAAGACTTTGAGACACACAAGAAAATACTCTTATATTCGCATCTAGTTCTAGCTAAAAATATTCAGCTGTATAGATATCGAGGAAGGCCTAATAACAAGATTCTTTGGAAGGTTTGAGAGTCAGATCATGAAGCAATCATGTCTGCTATTCAGAGTAGATCCGATCCTGATGGTTCATTGGAATGAATTTACATGCTCACATCTGGTATATATAATTTCTTTGAAGTGTTTAAATTTTTCAACTAGATTCAAGTTCATATATTTTATTAAATTTGTGTATTTTGTATATATCTAGTATGGTTTTGATTCAACTTAAATTTCTTTGACTAACACTTTTATGCAGGTTAGTGGTGCCAGAAAAGCTTCCACCTTCATGTCCTGATGGTTCATTGGAATGAATTTACATGCTCATCTGGTATATATAATTTATTTGAAGTGTTTAAATTTTTTCAACTAGATCATTCAAGTTCATATATTTTATTAAATTTGTGTATTTTGTATATATCTAGTATGGTTTTGATTCAACTTAAATTTCTTTGACTAACACTTTTATGCAGGTTAGTGGTGCCAGAAAAGCTTCCACTTTCACGTCCTGATGGTTCATTGGAATGAATTTACATGCTCATCTGGTATATATAATTTCTTTGAATTGTTTAAATTTTTCAACTAGATTCAAGTTCATATATTTTATTAAATTTGTGTATTTTGTATATATCTAGTATGGTTTTGATTCAACTTAAATTTCTTTGACTAACACTTTTATGTAGGTTACTGGTGCCAGAAAATCTTCCACCTTCATGTGGTTGACACTGTTACTAGATAATTTTATATTCTCAAAGCTAAGAGAATCTTTTATTGTTTTACAAGCAAAGAGAAGAACCTAACAATGGTTTATGTACCTATGGAGGGGGTTCTTGGCTCTAGAGGAGGAATCCCAGAAGCACCAGGAGTATAGGGAAACTAAAATGATGCCTCCCTAAGTATTTACAAGGCCATCACTATGTGTGTGCACAGTCGGTTTGGTCCCATGAGCTGACCGTTTGTAAAATATAGCGTTTGACAGCCTTACACTGACTCAAACTACACTATTTGGCACGTGTTTGCAAACAATAGGGCAAAGAGAGCACCGATTGGAGAAATAAAAAACAAAGATAGAATATTATATAGGGTCCCTACTCTGGAGGTGTAGGATCTGATGAAGCATGTCTCTAGGTGCCATGGAGACTGAGTAATCACCAGTCGAAGTTATATGATTTTTTGGTCTCAGGGCTCTTAAGGGACTACGCTTAAAACGAAGTATTCCAGAAGCAATGAAATTGTCCCACACCAAAAAGATGCCTCCTCTAGCATTTACCTAACACCTAGATGAAGTGTTGGCATAGTCGGTTTGGTGTCACGACCCACCATTTGTAAAATATAGCATTTGGACAACCTTACACTGACTCAAACTACACTATTTAGCATGTGTTTGCAAACAATAGGGCTGCGAGAGCACCGATTGGAGACAGAAAAAAAATAAGACATAGGCTATTATAGAGGGTCCTACACTGGAGGTGTAGGATCTGAACGAGATGTCTCTAGGTGCCACGGAGACCGAGTAATCACCCGTCAAAGTTATATAGTTTTTTGGTCTCAGGGCTCTTAAGGGACTATGCCGAATGAAGTAGCCCGGAAGCAATGACATTGTACTGTACCAAAATGACACCTCCTATAACATTTACCTACCACCTAGATGTGTTGGCGTAGTTGGTTTGGTGCCACATGACCCACGATTTTCAAAATATAACATTTGACAGCCTTACACTGGCTTAAATTACACTATTTCACGTGTTTGAAAACAATAGGGCAGCGAGAGCACTTATTGGAGATGGAAAAAATGAGATAGGATATTGTAGAGGGTCCCTACACCAGAGGTGTAGGATCTGATGAGACGTCTCTAGGTGTCACGGAGACCAAGAAATCACCCATCGAAGTTATACGATTTTTTAGTCTCATGGCTCTTAAGGGACTACGCTAGAACAAAGTAGCCCAAAAGCATTGAAATTATTCCACACTAAAAAAACACCTCCCCTAGTGTTTACCTAGCCACTCAGACATGTTGGAAAATGGTCCATTTGGTGCCACGACCCACCGTTTGCAAAATATAGCATTTGACAGCCTTACACTGACTCAAACTGCACTATTTGGCGCATTTGCAAACAATAGGGCAATGAGAGCACCGATTGGAGACATAAAAAAAAAGATAGATATTGTAGAGGGTACCTATTCCGAGGTGTAGGATCCAATGAGAACATGTCTCTAGGTGCCATGGAGACCGAGTAATCACCTGTCGAAGTTATACGGTTTTTCGGTCTCTAGGGCTCTTAAGGGACTACACCCGAACGAAGTAGCTCGAAAGCAATGACATTGTCCCGCACAAAAGGACACCTCATCTAGTGTTTACCTAGCCACCTATACTTGTTGGCAAATTTGGTTCAGTGCCATGACCCAACGTTTGTAAAATATAACATTTGACAACCTTACACTTACTCAAACTGTACTATTTCACGCGTTTACAAACAATAGGGCATCGAGAGCACCAATTAGAGATGGAAAAAATGAGACATGATATTGTAGAGGGTCCCTACATAGAGGTGTAGGATCTAATGAGACATCTCTAGGTGTCACGAAGACTGAGTAATCACCCGTCGAAGTTGAACGGTTTTTTGGTCTCAGGGCTCTTAAGGGACTACGCTCAAATGAAGTAACCTGGAAGCAACGACATTGTCCCTCACTGAAACGAAACCTCCCCTAGTGTTTACTTGGCCACTTTGACATGTTGGCATGGTATTTTTGGTTCCACAACCCACTATTTACAAAATATAGTGTTTTATAGCCTTACACTGACTCAAACTGCACTATTTAGTGTGTTTGCAAACAATAGGGTAGCGAGAGCACCTATTGGAGACGGAAAAAACTGAGACAGCTATTGTAGAGGGTCCCTATGTTGAGGTGTAGGATCTAACAAGAAATATCTATAGGTGCCATGGAGACCAAGTAATCACCTATCAAAGTTGTACGATTTTTTGGTCTTAGGGCTCTTAAGGGAATATGCCTGAATGAATTAGCTCGGAAGCAACATCATTTTCCCGCATCAAAATGATGCCTCCTCTAGTATTTACCTAGCCACTCAGACATGTTGGCACCATCGGTTTAGTGCCATGACATCCCGAGGCATGAATTCTCACTACTCGGTTCTATTCATTTCCTAGGGTTGCCTAGAAAAGGTAGTTTGGAAACAATTATGCCACGAAGGCTCAAGGAATGCCATGAACCCGAGTTCTTGGGTGTAATTAGATGCCTCCTTTGGTCAAGTTTTGGCTCAGATGGTTCTTAGTTTGGATGATCGAGTGCCAAGTTGTGATCGTCATAAGTTTTCTGCTGAAAACGTGAATTGGGATGAATAGGGAAGGGGTTCTTGGCTCTAGATCAGGTGGTCCGACTCCAAACTTGGCCTCCCTGGAGCCCGACATAGCACTTGAAGGAATATACCCCCCAACCAGATGCACTAGAAGTGGAAGTTCACTCCCACAATATCCTGAGGCATGACTTCTCACTACTCGGCTCGCATCAATGAGATTGCAACAAGGTAAACACATTACCATGTAAATACTCTAATGATTGTTTGATCTCTTTTTAAAGCATGTAAATACACAATAGAGTGTTAAGAATATTTTTTGCATATCTTGTGCCAACTAAACTACAATGTTTATGTATTTTTTTAAACAAGTGAATTCAAATTAGGACCTTATTGTTACACACATCAATAACACTTAATTTGGACTAATACTTAACAAATAAATTGTAAGTACACTAAAAACATATAAAATGACTTGTAATAAATCCCTTAAGACGATTTTTAATCGTGTACATTTTGTCCCACTTTGGAGTGTGTTAGCCACGTGCTTAAAATAATAAAATTGAAATAACTCCACACTTGAATCTCTTGAACAAAAAATGATCTTGCACCCAAGAACCTTCAATACCATTATATAACATATACATCACATATCATATATCATAATTGTGTCAATAATATAACATCATATATCATATATCATATGGATAATAGTCACATAATTGAGGCCATCAAATCAAATCAAACATATAAGTAATATGGTTGTGAAAACAAACATAGAAGTATATATCATGTGCAATGAAATCAAATCAAACATAGAAGTAATATCATTATGAAAACCAACATGGATATAATGTATCAAACTAAGTGTGCCACGTGTCTCTGAAAATATAAGAATAATGTATCAAACTAAGTGTGCCATACATATAGGACCACATGCGGTCGCATAAGGTTGTATACATGGACTATGAAGAATCATGAACTAGGACTAGATGGCATATATATCTATACATGGGTCCTATGAATCTAATCATGAAACATCTTCCCTCTCTTCTCCCTGCTAGAAGAAGCATGTCCACGACCTATGGATGTAGAGGAGGGAGATGCCACTAAAAATTTCATCCATGTGGTCCTAGTGCATCTCTAAGATGGACTTGCAACCTAGCCTACACATTCATAAACATCAAATTTTTAACACCCAAAATTTTAAAATAAATTCAAAATTTAGAAACTTAGAATTTTTAATGCATGTGAAATCTTACCGCAATCTCATAATCCCTATCAATCTGTCATCGATGTGCTATAGGGTCAACTGTAGACTCATGAGGGGTAGGATACATACAAATAAATAATTCAAATTAAATATTTCATGTAAAATTTGATATTGTAGATAAGTCGTAAGAAAACATTCGTCCAAAATTTAACAAATTTGAAAAATTGTACCTGAGTTAGTGGATCTGCAGACGCTATGGAAACATCTACAGTAGCCTCCACAGTCTGCATATAGGGAGGAGTCTCTCTAGCAGTCATAAGCTATACAAAAAACATGTAGATAAACATTAATTGAAATCTGTAGCAATGAGTATTAACATGAGAAGAGGACTAGTACCAATAAGGCCTAAAACAATGAGTTATGTAAGATTGCAAGTGTATGACCAAACCAATAGTCTAAACACCTTATGATAAAGTAGAGAAGGATAATTAGTCCTATTTATTTGCATAATCTCTCTTGACTATTAATATGGAAAGGTCCTATACAGGTGATGTAGATCACAGTCATAATTTTTATGTGTCTTGAAATTGCATAATTTGGTTTTTAGAGAAAATTGTAGGCTCTCGGGCTCTATCTAGGGATTTGTGTAACTTTTGATTGTAAGGGTGATATCTTCTAGAAATTTCAAATTATCTCTATTTGTGCATGAATTAGAAGACCCCAAGATTTCGTGGTGATTGATACAGTGTAGTGAAAGTTATCTAGATAACAGTTACTTTGAGCAACCTGGTAAAAGTACAATGTACAGAAATGAAGGCAAAAGTCAGGATTCTCACTATAATTTGATAAATCATGATCTTAGACTAGGTATGAAGGTGATATCAGGTATGAATGAGATGTTTGAATGATCTCAGGGGTGTAGGAATAAAGATAATTCCATTAGTTGAATGAAATCTGACTGTACAGGACAATATTACGTCACAAAAAGGGTTATTAGAAAGTTGAGTTGGAAAATTTATCTATAGAACAACACATGAAGGATCATGGACACTTGAATCATGATGAGAATTTTTTTAAAAAAATTTGGCATGCCATGGAAACCTTCTAATTCCATTTAAGACCTTGAATTGGGCATTTAAAAACCTTGAGATACCTAGGGGCAAAATTACAATAATACATAATTGAAGTTCATTGCTTGAGTATTCATCAGGGAGTCTAAAGGCTTAAATTTGATGTCTTGAGCACCTTAACCATGTGGAGGAGGTCTTATGACTGCATATGAAGGAATCCATTGTGAAGAGAGGTATGTTTTTAAGAACCTCATAAGTGGACTTTATAGCTGGAAAAGTCCTTCATGTGAAGTGGTACATCTATTAGACATAGTTAGATCACCCCTGATCAGATATTAAAAAATACCTTCTAGTTGTTATGAGCATGTATTAGGTCTCAATGGACCTTCAAGGTGTTTGGAGCATACAAATGGTGTTATTTAACCTCAAAAGGGATATCCTCTTGGTAGGGGTAGGTATGGTTGGTCATTTGAGCAATAGCTCTTTGATATTGTGAAAAAACCATTGTGAAAGCTTTAAATAAAACAGTTAAAGCCCAAGTTCAAGCATAACCCCTGCATTAATATTCAAGAAGTAATTCATTAAAGATGTGGAATGTATTTGGTATGTAGAACTTGGTTCTAGGTAGGTCACCAAGCTATATCCATTGTACATGAGAATGCAAATATAGAGAAACTTGATGAATAACAAATATAATATGAGATTGGGTGTATAGAATTGCATAGGGAGTATTGGTGATAAACATGAACCAAGGGACCCATGATATATTTAGAAGTGTAGGTAACTTATCCCATATTTTCATCTCTTTGTTGTTTAGAGAGAAGAGGGTTAATAAAGAATGCATAGAACTAACAATGTTGGCAAGGTCAATTATGCATACATCCTAAGAAGCTAAAAGAGATCCTCAGAGGCAAGGGATGATGGAGAAAGCATTAGAGATGGAGTGCTCTAGAAACATGTCTAGCATAGAGGTAAGTGTCCATGATCATGATAAAAGGAGAGTTTGTATATCTAGGAGAGTGTTTACTTAACCCTTGCATCATAAGAGCTTAATGTTATGATCAAATTTTACTGGCTAGAGTTATGGGATTGCAAACTACTAGAGAATTCCACAATTAGAAACAACGTGTAAAGAGAAACTAACCTACGTAAAATTCATGTGAGGCGTGCCAGCAGCCTCAGTGCCTAGAGAAGATGATGACCCATCAAGCTCCTACATATAAAAGAAAAACATATTAATATGTACATGTACACGTGAAACACTATACATGAACATTAAAAATGTGTATTTAATAATAAAAGTGCAATCAAATGAAATTTGAAATGTAAGTAACTTGAAACTTATGTCTGTAACATGCCCAACTACAGTAGCTAGCATGTCGATGCCAGATGTGTCCTTCATCGGATCTTGTTGTTTAAAATCAAAAAAATATTAGTTTTTACATGTATGTATGATGTAATCAAATACATATATATTAAAATCTCAAATGAAATAAACTATTGTATATATATTATATTTATTTGACATTTACCTATGAAAGACCAAGATCATTTGCACCAGTTCCAAAAACATCCGCCATCATCTCATCTAGAGAAAAGAAATCATGTGATCCAGTAAATGATGTCTCGCCCGCAGTGCATACGACACCACATGATCCACAGTGGTGTGGTGTGCTAGAACTAGCACCTCCACCAACATCACCAGATGTAATATGGCCACTATGTTGGGTCAGAGTGTCAGTGAGCTCCCTCAATGCATGTAGTGTGTCAATCTCCACAACCTCCTTCACTGTAGGAGGGATAATTGAATGAAATGGGGGTTTTGGGGCATGGGGGATCCTAGGTTGACTAATGTGTGCACCTGGTCTACTCTGTGCAGAGCCACCTCCTCACTCATAAAACTCAGAAAAGTCAAAATAATTTGGGACCTCATTAAGCACAAACTCACAATACAATTTCTTCAAAAAATAGAGAGGAACCTCATTGTTGTTGCATGGTGGATAATCAAAAACCATCCACCATCGGTCCCAAAAATTATTCTTGATTCGGTCATTGTGGCACCAATGGATTGGGAACCGTTTGCAAGTAGTGGGGGGGGGGGGGGGGGGGAATTGGTTCTCGAGTCAGTAAATAATGCACAAATGCGGTCTTTTGCATTTTTTTGTCTTTTACGGCCGCATGGGATAATTTATCTGCATACCACCACCTACAATCAACTCTAAAGGTATTCCATCTGTCTATTTAGTTGGTTGTGGAGTCGACTTTGCCAATCAATGTTTGCAATGTGTTGGCTAAAGTCATGTGGGACAGATTTGTGGCATGATTTTGTCTTATTGTCTGAATAAGGTTCTCAATGGCAATTTTATTTTGTCAGATTCTTCCAACGATATCAGCTTGTGTTCCTGCTAGTTCTGTGGGGACAGAAGGAGCCACAAGAGGTGGATCTATGTTTGAAGGAGGGTTTTGAGGAATGTTTGGAGGGTTTTGAGGAATATTTGGATGGTTTGGAGGATTACGAGCTTGCCGAACAACTGACAAAACAAAGAAAATTGTATACATAAACAAAAAATTGAAAAACCCATGAAAATCACAAAAAAAACCTAAAATGCAAGAAATTTGATCAAAATCAAGGGCTTACCTCTTCATCTTGGCGACATCATTGAAAATTTCATGATCCAAAAGTCTGAAGAGAAATTTACAGGGGGTATTCAAAGTGTGAGTGCCAACAGTGGAGGAGAAATTGCGGTTCACAGGGGAAAATGGGGGAAAATGAGGGGTTGCGGGTATGTTATTTTTGTCTCAGAGGACCGCGATCCTGGTTTATAAACCATGATCACATTTGTAAACTGCAATCACAATGGTCTATAAACCGTGATATCATGGTTTTAGGTTAAGAAATTCCCAAACCTATAGAAAAAAATCCACAATCGCGGTTTAAAAACTGCGATCACAGTACGTGAATTTCAGGTTTTCATGTCCATGTTTTTCCCTCCCAACTTGTTGCACTTACCCCTGAAATAAGATATACCAAGTTGAACAGGTTAAGAGGAATTGATTTTTCTTTCAAAGCTTTTTAAAACCAAAAAAATCAAATAAGAGATAACCCCTACTATTTTTCTCAAGCCTCATCCCCATCTAGGTCTTCAAGCAGTTCACCTGGAAATCCCATCAAAACTCATGTTGATACTTCCCCTTCAAATTCTCCCATTTTTCAACCACCGTTGAGCAATGAGTTCCTAAAGGAAGAAGAATTTGTAGAAGCAAGAGTTGAAGTAGAAACATAAACAACAATGGCAGACAAATTAAAAATACCTCAACCCATTATTCCATGGGGAAGAAATATATGCCCACTTGCTCTTGAACCATCTCTTCATGATCTACCAACAGGTTCCCCCAATAACTTTCCAAATTTCAAAGGCGATGACACACAACATCCTAAAGAACACATTACCACCTTCACCACATCTTGTAGAATTCTTGGAGTTGCACATGAAGACGTTGCAGTAAGATTGTTTGTGGAATATCTCCAAGAAAAAGTAGAAGAATGGTTCTATATCTTACCCACCAAATAAATAACTCATTGTAATGATATTAAAACCAAGTTCGAGGAAAGATTCAAATCTTATAAGGATTTTCAATATATCCTTGTTAAATTGGCACAAATGAAATGAAACTATGAGAGACTTCCTGGCTCATTTCGATTGGTTACTCCATAGGATATCAGAAGAAGATTCACCATCTGAAAACAATGTCAAGAAGTTCTTCATAAATTCTCAATCACTGGAGGTAGAATTTTTCCTACGAAGAGTTCAACCAAGGAACATTGAAAAATCACAAAGGATGGCCATTTAACTTGATGATGATCTCATCCTCTCTAGAAAAATCAAGAATACCTCAAGGGGTAAGGCTTAGTTTCTTGGAGATGAGAGAACAAATCAATTAATAAAAAAATTAGAAAATGAGATGGTGTCATTGAAGAGGGAATTTTTTGAATTAGTATCTTCTCAAAAAAAAAAAAAAATCAAATTACAGTAGCACCTCGAAGGCTTGCCTTGGAGGCCCCACCTGTCAATGCAAGTTGTAGGATTTAGGAAAATGAAGAAGAGCTTGAAAAAGAAAGTGAAGGTGGTAATTTTCTAGAAGTTGATGAACTCGAGAATGATACAAAAATAAGATTCTATGAGTATTCTAGAGGTGATGAAGATGATGAAGAAGATGCACCCAATTTATCATGTGTGGTATTCACTCATTCTCAGTATGAGAAAGGAGCATCTCCCTCCACTACTGAAAAGAAAAATAAGGTTGATGATCCTCCTATCGCGACTCTGTAAAAAAAAAAAATTAGTCAAGGATCTCCACTCCCACCTTGTATGGAATCCACATTAGAGAAACCTAATCTTGTAACAAGCACAAGGTCACCTGTTATTCCAAGTAAGTTTTCCAATGTTTCTTCCAGTTCTAAATCTAAATCTACTCTGGTAGGTTCTAATGCTTCAAAAGTTCCTAGTGTTCCTTTTAAAATACCCTCCATTCCCCAAACATCACACCCTACTTACAAACCTATTCTAAATCTAAAAGAAGTACCTTTATCCCCTTTTTCCATGCCTAATCCCTTTGACTTCGTGGAATATACGAACAGAACCAAAGTGCAGATTACTAAAACTAAATATTTGTGGACTCATCCCTAATAATTTGAGAGATTTGTTCAATATATCAGGAGTGGTAGTTTAACACCAAATTCCATAAATCCTAGTTCTAAAGGAATACTATAAAACCCACCTACACCTCCATCATATAACATGCTTTCTTTGAGTTCATCTAAGACCGATAAGGTTGAACCTTTACATATATCCCTTCTCATTGGAGAGTATGTATTGAATAACTACATAATAGATTCTTGTGCCTCCAAAAATGTAATGCCTGTAAAGGTCGCCAAGGCTCTAAAACTCACCATGACTCCACTTGGTGGCTCTTATTATTACTTGGTGTCAAAAAAGGTCCCACTTCTAGGGAAGGTCAAAGATGCATTGGTGGGTCTCGCCAAATTTCTAGACAAGAAGATTTCAGTGATGATTTTTATAGCAGACATTTCAACTTCATTTGGAATGTTACTAAGTAGGAGTTTTTGTTAGCAGTTAGGGGGTAAGATCCAGATGAACTGGTCTTCGGAAACCATTCTAGCTAAGGGAGACATGGAAATATTTCTTCTAGAGAAGAAAATGAGGTACATAGTGCATAAAGTAGGAAATCCTAAAGCTAACATTTTGTACCAAGATAATAGGAGGATGAATCTTTTCATAACAACTGAAGAAGAAGAGGATATTCCCATTTTGATAGGACCAAACATTCCTTCCCAAAGGAGTATGGATCTTGAAGAAGCATTGAGGAACTTTGAGTTCCAAGAGGATATACCTAATTTGTTGAATGGTGTGAATAAATAAGAAGAGGAAATGGTTCTTGATAGTTTACAAATGGAGAAACCAGTTTGTACACTTATCCATGAAGAGGAGATATTCTCCTTCCCATTTGGAGATGAAGATGATCTCAATCATGTCGGCCATGGAGGGATAAAACAATCTTGTGATGAGCCCATAAAAGGTATGAAGGAATAATCTATGTAAGATATCCTAAGAGCCATTGAAGAGATAGAAGACTTTGAACTCAGTCTTGAACTCCTGATGCAAGCCATGAATCTACAAGACAAACACAAATCTGATTTGGGAGCCTCAATCAGTGTGAAGGTCAGCCATGTTGAAATAAAACAAGATGAGAAATTTGATGTCTCTCATGAGCCAATAATTGATGGATACAACGATGAAATGGAGGTATTTTCTTTCCCATTTGAAGAAGAAAACTCTTTCCATGACAAAAAATCTGAAATAAATGGTGTTGAAGTCATTGAAGGTGAAGATCCCATTGAGAAAGAAGTAGCAGAATGTAATAAGTTTAAGGGAAATGAATTAATACATCTAGATAGTTTCCTTGAGCTTCAAAATGAATATTCTGTAAAGACATACAAAGATGAACCTTAGGAATCCACAAAGTATAATTCCATGTAAGAAATCCTAGATGTGGTAGAAAGTATGGAAAACCTTTATCTTATTCTTGATCTCTTAGCTCGTGCCATGGCTATGCAAGATAGGTATGAGGTTACATCTTATCCTCCATTCAATCTTCAAGAACCTCATAGTCGAGTAGAGATAGAAGATAAGTGTGAGGTTTCTCATGAAGAAGAGGTCAATAATCATAGATCTGGGAAATAAAAGAAGTCAGAAAATTCAAGAAATTGGAATGAAAATAATTCTTGGGGCAGCAATGGGATGCTTAATGAAGAATCAACTATATGGATAAACGCAAAATGCAACTAGCACTATGAAAACAATTTCAAAGGGAATGAAGGCAATGGAATTTATAAGCAAAGGATTGAGCATCTAGAAGCTCATGTAGACTCAATCTTACCAAGAACATAGACAATCATGAAAACACTGTGCTTTCATAAATAGTTAAGGAGAGGAGGCTACTTTCTTGAACCGTTCAATGTCTTCATGAACAACATCACTTAGTGTTGCCCACTCAAGGGTAAATTTTGAGAGATGAAAAGTGCTTCAGTGAAAGTGGGTTATCCCTCTCATTTTACCATAGGTGGTTGTTAGGTGTGACTATCTTTCTATTGTGTGTGTATTTCCATTTATGTGTGTGTTTCCTTTTTCACTCTCTCTCTCTCTCTCTCTCTTGTTGTAAGTTGTACATGACTCCGCAGAGCCCAATAGATAAGGCACTGGTATTTATATTGTAAAGTTGATATTTTTGGATTATTCATGTCATGTTATCATTGCACTTAGTCCATGCCATGTCTCCAAGCTAGAGCTAGTTGTTGTCATGCAAATGTGTAACAATTAAATTGACAATTTTCTTGCATGACAACGATACCCATGTGCTAAATTTTTCAAGTTTTACCCTTCCGAGGCACCCCAGGTCTACCAAGTCAGTCCAATGCACTCCCAGTTGATGTTAACTAAGTCCTCTAGGTGAATTAGGAAATTCAAGTCACCCCCCTAGGTGATTTTAGGAGTTCTTGATAAATTTTATTTTTGGACAGTGTTGGGAAGAAGCTAGTGGAGCCAAATGGACACCCGCTAGATCTCTGCCAAGTGTCAACATTAGGTGCGTCGTGAAAATTGATGACCCTCATGTCCTTTAATGATCAAGGTACATAGGGGACATGAAAATGTTCCTAGCCCAAGGAATGTCTCTTGGTTCCTCATGTGACCATTTCCATCCCCCAGGTGGTTCTAACAAGCTTTTTAGCAAAAGCACTCCACCGTTGGATCTCTGCCAAGTGTCACGCTGAGGTGCGATGTGAAACTTGATGTCCCTTTTATACATTAATTATTAATGGATATTAGGGACATAAAAATTCACCCCACTTGATGAGATTTTTTGAATTGTTTTAAAGATGAGGCTTAGCTTTATTTTCCCACTTCTTACTCTGTTTAGTTCATACCCTGTCATTGTTTTGCTCTTACTTACACAGAGTCTACTATTTCTTTTCAAAACTAGCTCTGACACAAAAATAAAACCTTAAAATACATGTGAGAACATAGGTTTTAGAGAAAAAATTGATCACAAGAGTCAAAGGATCAAAGAACAGAAGGAGAAGAATGAAGAAATTCACCCAGAAACCTCTATTGCCGTGAGATGAAGATCTGGACATATCTTATAAACCGGTGCATGAAACAAAGAATTGTTTGCTTCCATGTTATTAATTTTTGAAGGCCATGAAAACCTCACTTACAAATCTCCCTTCCACTACATAAATTACTTGCAGTGAAGAAAGCTTCATCTCAGCCCAACGAGGACAAAAACTTGATTTCCCGTCAAACTGAAAGTCAGTTCGAAGAGAAATTTCACAAGAAGAAAAAGAAGCAAAAAACCACAAAAAAATGTGATTTTTTTCAAGAACGGAGAAGAAAACCAAACCTGAAACCTTCAAGCTCTGTTAATGGGAGTCATATCTAGAGCTACTACGAGGTCAAAAATTTGAATTTTTAAAATATCCCGAAATGGTGATCAGGTAAGTCTAAAATTTCAAAGGGGTGATATTGGGAGAAAACCCATATTGGAAAACTTTTTTCTGCCATGATCCAACCACTAGAAGCTCAGTTTCTAAAAACAACAGGTTTTTTGCATAGGGAACTACTATTTCAGGCCACCAGCTAAAGAACCTATGAAGGAGGTGGTGAACAAAGAATAGGTATTGCAGGAAAATATCATCGGAATGGTCGTCTTGGTCTAGAATGGACACTTACTAAAAATATTAAGTGGTCTCATGGGTACCTACTAAAAATAATAAACTAGTCCAGAAGGCGAGGGAATAAAAGGAGAATAAATAATTTGAGTTTCCACATCCAGTCAAGGTTCAAAAGAGTCAAATTTTCATGATTACTAAAAATAGTAAGTTACTTTTGGGAACTCACTAAAAATAGTAAGTCATTCTAGAGAGTGAATTTCACAAAAGGGTCATTATGAGAGTTGAACATTCAAGTTGATATCACTAGTTAGAGACCAAAGGGAAAATTATCGCCACTTGCTAAAAATAGTTGCCTTTTCCAAATTTAGTAGAAAAAGTGAAGTTCAGATTCGTAGGGGAGAAAACATTGCAGTCTCTATCATCGGAGTATGCGGGAGTAGATGACAGTGAGGTTACTTACATGGATCTCAATAGTGTCTTTTAACACTCATTTCATGCTTCAATTAGTATGTGTTAGGTGGAATTTGCAGTCAACACCGTCAGACTATTTACGATATGTTTCATCAAGATCATGTTCAACTCAACTAAGTAGTGTTGAAGTGTTATAAGGAGTCAGGGCGGGATTTGTTCCAAAGCTTAAACTTATTTAGAAAGGATATTCATGAGTGATGCTCATGATCACCAATGGAATCATTCGATAATGTTTTTAAATGCTTAGTTCACAGTGTTTGTGTCATCCAAAGGAAGTCTCTCATGGTATAAGACATTTGAGGATCCACATTTCACTACATTAGAGCATTGCCTCGGATCGATCAAGTAGAATAGTGGATCAACAAGGCATTTTATTCATCCGCATTGTTATCTCTCTCTCTCTCTCTCTCCTCTCACCCCAAAATTTCTCTCTCCTTAATATTCTAATCTTGTGTTGGAGTTGCACTTTTTCATGTCTTAATGTTTTTAATGTAATAAGTCACCCTTAAGTTATAAAAGGGGATTTAATGTTTTCCTAAGAATGTGAAAAGTTTCAAGACATATGAAGGGTCAATGGGGGATAGGCGAAGAGACTTCCAAAACTCTATAAATTGTAATAAGCTCCTCATTTTAAGGGGTTCTAATTTTGAGATTCTTCTAGCTGGTGGTATTCTTGTAAGTTCATGAGAGATATTTTTCTTACTTGTGAGTGAAAAGAGTTAGCCATTTTTCCTTTCAAATTTCTTCATTTCTCCACTATGTAAAACTTTTTTTTGAGAAATCAATACAAGAAGGAGTTTTTAGCTTTCTTCAACTAAGGGATTTCTTGATACTTTGTGATCCTAAATTCTATTTGGTCTTGTTGCTACTTGCAGAGTTGTTTCCTCTTAATTTTAATGTATGTGATGAAAATTATAATTAGTGTTTGTAAGAATTTGATTTCCTAATTGCAGCATTAGTTCCCTCTACTTCATATTCTCACCCCCTTTCCCACTCTTTTGAAAAATTCTTCTCTAGCAAGAAATTTCTAGCTTTGTTGTAGGGTCAATGGAGTGCCCCTGTTGGATCCCCGACCAAAAGGCCACCAAGAAAATCCACCTTCTTACCACACATGCATATACGACAAATGCACCAGTTAAGTAAAGGGAATTAGATTCCCAGAGCATTGGCAAGAAATCCACCAATTTGTCCCCGACAAATTTTCTCTCCAATAGAAATTCAGGAAAGATGGTGTTGTTTTTGTTCTAGTTCTAGTTTTCCCAAGTTGTTAACATGGAGATAAATATGTCTTGTTGTGAATTTCAAATAGGGAAAAAGGTATATTTTGAGAAATGTGTTATTAGACTAGGGATTGACTTGTACATGGGTTAAGTAGCCTACATATAGTTAATCACACATGATAAACATATCTGGGTATGGGGTAGATCAGATAGATCCAAGGCCTACCTTCGTGATTATTCAGTTGGAATGATTTTCTATCCTATCTAATTGTGATATTTCATTAAGGGGTTCCTTCTTTTATCCTATTTTTTTGGTCCAAAATCATAATCATTACATATGTGATATCTAGGATGTTGTATATTCCTATCATGTCCTAAGTCTACCAATTTTTGGGTGACTGTACTAGACATGGTAATCTATCTCACCTTATTGATTTATTGCATCTTCCCTATCATAAATAGTAGGGCCACTCTCAATTTATGAGAGATGCATGACAATCTATAAGCCTCGTGGTTGGAGGTAAAGCACTCTGATAATATTCTTTCTCTCACAGTGTAGTTAATGGGATGGATCTATGATGATATGTGATAATTATGTAAAATGATATATTGATATATTTTTTATATGTTGATATATTTATTATTGTGTATTGAGAAAAGTAATTGAAAATATTGTAAATGAAATTTGAGAACTTTAATGTATCAAAACTATGTAAAAGATCATATGAATTTATATGGATAAAAGATGAATTTTATGCTTGATATGTCAAATTGTGTAGAGATGTACACTACTGGATAAATGGATAAACATACACTTTCAACTACTTATAATGTATGGGTAATTATGATATATCAATAATATTTAACTAAATGGATGGTCATGATTAGGTTATTTGATGAACCTAACTAAATGAAATTACTACTTAGGATGCTCATGCTCTTATGTATGAATGAAAAGGGATGGATTAAATTAATGGAAATGCCTTAGTTTAAATTGGATAAATTATTATATGTGAACTCATGTAGCTTTTAATACTTAATGATTGTGCATAGTTAATTCACTTATTTTAAAATGGAAGAAAATTATAAAAGTTTTACTATAGTGACACAATTGAATCTACTTGGATAAATAAAATCTATACACCTGTATGTTATTATTATTATGATGATTTCATGTGTTTTCCTGTATTCATAGGACTAGGAAATAAAGAGGCATCATTTTTCTTTCCCATTTGTGAAGAGTGATTGAAAATTTTGGTGTGTTTTTTTGGTCACCTACCAAATGGTTACTACACATATCCTACACTATTTATGTGATTTTTTATAGTAAATTTCACTTCCTCATTGTGATCAATTATTTATATTGTGTATATGTTATCCTTTATACTATTAATACTAACACGTGAGTCTTATGTAACACTCACCTTTGATGGCAGATGGTCAGGTATGTCACTCTTGAGGGCAGATATGTAATGATTCCTTTTAATCATTTGGTGTTCCTTAATCATTTCAGGAGGAATTTAACTGTTAATTTCCCACATTACCTTTTGAACTCACTGGAATGCTCTGTTATTTAGTTCCAAAATCATACCAGTGTTGTCCCCCTCCATCAAGGTCTTATTCTGTTGATCCATCACCACTGTCTTTCTCATTCCCACTCCATTCCTGTTGTCCCTGTTGTCCCCCCTTTACCAGATTCCATTAACCCCATATTTTCTTCCAATAGTCATAAAAGAATAAAAAATCCCTTTTACCCCTCTTAGAGGGTTCTTCGTAGTAATAAAGAGATTGATTCAGCCAAAAAATTGCTCCATATCAGGAATCTAGTTGAAGACACTGCTATAGAAAAATAATAAGGGCTGCTAAATAGGATTGGAAAGTTGGAAAGGAAGGTCTTGGACCTCAAAGATGAACTCTAGTAGATTGGTAAAAGTGTAGGTAAAAGGAAGATGCATGTTGAACCTACTATGAATAATGAGCAAGTTGAATTTTTTTTCAAGAAACTCCATTCTCTAGATAATAGACTGGGCGATGCTAAAGGATGACATGATCATACCATTTTTATGCTTAAAGCTATCTACAACTTTCTGGAACAACATGTCAAAAGTGTTTGTATACTCAGTGACATTCCAACTACCATTTGGGAGTCAGACACTGCAAGTGACATGGTCTTTTATCAATTAGACAAGAATGATACCTCCCATGTCACAACCCTTGCATTATTCATCTCTTTGTAGAAAGTCAAGACGAAGATTGATAAAGAAATTATGTAGAGATGCCTCTAGTTTTCTATTGTGTTGTTGTCGGGAAGATGTTTTCTTGTTGTTTTAATGGTGCTTTATCTCTGTTTTTCTCCATTTTATAGTTATCGGTTAAACTATAGTCTTCATGGTCTTCATGGATTATGATCCTTTTTTTTCTTTTACTGCTGTATCTGGATTTTGAGCCTTATTGTAAGGGGATTTAGTCCCTTTTTTCTTTAGACTATTTTTACTGCTATCTCTGACTTTTGAGCCTTTTTTGTAAATAGGGTACAGTCCCTTTAAAAACTATTTATCCTTAATAAAAAAACACTCACCTATCTTGTTTTATGTTTGTTCATTACTGTTAACTATATTTGCTTGATATAATATTTTATTACTTACTAAATCATTATATTTGGATTGAGTGCCTCCATTAAAATCATCTGTTAATATCGTGGGTGTCCCATTTTTGTCTCTATGCCTATTTTTTGTTATATCAAATTTATTCTATATATTTCTCTAAAGTGCATCTATTGTGATTTTTTTGTGACACAATGGGTGTCCCATGTTTTTGGCTTTATTCCTTAATGTGACTCTTCTATATACTATTTATTATATTAGCTTGACTAACTTTTATTTTTCCTTTTCACTTTTTAACTCTCTAACACATGATTACTATTACTACTTGTTCTTATACATATTATGTTTTGCTTTGTGTGCCATGGTCTCCATTATGTGCAACCCATTTTCTAGGAACACGATCCTAACACTAGCCACCAATACAACCTTCCATGTGATCAAATGTACATTATCATTTCATCTAACATAGGTACACAAATTATTTTAATATGCACACTCAAATTAGTTATCACACACACATCAAAAGAGGGAGAATTCATCTCGATATATTCTACATCTATAAGTAGTACATGGAGATTATATGACAAAGACATAGGTTTTTATAGGATAAATAACCTTGGTAGGGTAGTACATGGAGATTGAGTAGTGAAAACAAAAAATATTTTATGTTAGTCATTATTATTGAAAGGAATACTTAGAGGGTGCTAAGCTCCATTACTACAATTTGTCAGTCAAATGTTGTATTCAAAATATGAAAAATGCGGAAGATGTGTGTAGCGGACATTTCATAGTCCACATGATTATATTTCTCTAACAAATAAAGTTAGAATTTTAGAGCTTAGTGGTTGTTAGGTAATGCCTTGAGTAAGATATTTTGAGCTTAGTGGATGCTAGGTCATCCCACAACATAATATTTGGAGCTTAGTGGTTGCTAGGTAGTTTTGGATGTACAATTATTATAGAACTAAATAAAATGCCACAGAACATGCCATTTTAATGTGCATGTTTATATATGTATAATGTTTGGAATATTTATTAGAATTTTTATATACGCAAACATATAACCAATTATAAATAGTAATCTATTTACATGTTATACATATTTAATTTCCCGCATGTTATGCTTAAATACTACCACTCAGATATCATTGTGGTTATTTCTTAACTATTGGAAAATGTTGATCTGGACCCACATGTGAGGATTATTCCTGAATTGGTTGTGCTTGTGTGGGGCCTGTTGTGACCAGTGTCTTCCTATTGCAATAAAAAATTCCTTACAAATATTTTAATCTTTATCCATCATAAAAGAAAAAAAACTATTCGTCTAATTCTTGTCACAAATGTAAAGTATTTAAAACAATATACATCTTTATCTCTTTTTCATTATTTATAATTGTATCATATTGGCTAGACTATCCCTCGAAGATCTAAGTGCTGCACTACATACCCTTGAGAGGGATCAAGCCTTATGTAGTTCTCATACTATATATATATATATATATATATATATGTATGTATGTATGTATGTATGTATGTATGTATGTATGTATGTATGTATGTATGTAAATTTATAAATGGAAAACATAAAAATTTGTTGTTAGTAATTATTATTGAAAGGAATGATTATCGGGTGCTAAGCTCCATTATTATGATTTGATCATCAAATGTTGTCTTCAAAATATGAGACAATGCAAAATATTAGTGTAGCACACATTTCATAGTCCACATGATCATATTGCTCAAACAAATAAGTTTAGAATTTTAAAGAATATCAGTCGCTAGGTGATGCCTTGAGTAAGATATTTGGAGCTTAGAGGTTGCTAGGTATTTTTGGATGTACAATTATTATAGAATTGAAAAAAATGCTACAAAACATGCCATTTTCATGTGCATGTTTAGATAGGTATAAAAATTGGAATATTTATTGGAATTGTTATATATGCATGTCTTTACTTCACTAATGTTTACATGAACATATAATCAATTATAAATATTAATATATTTACATGTTATAAATATTTCATTTCCCACCCATTATGCTCAAATGCCGCCCCTTAGAAATCATTTTGGTTCCTGCTTGACTATGGGCCGATGTTGATCCAGACCCACATGTGATGTTTCTTCCTGAGTTGGTTGGGCTTGTATGATGTCTATTGTGATGTATTACTTTCCCACTACTATGATGGATTCCTTAAAAATATTGTTATCTTTATCTATCCTTATTAAGTCCATAATAAGTTTTCTAAAGAGCACATGACCCTTATCAATCAAAACTTATTGCATAACATTTGTTTTTCTTGTGATTTCCTTCAGAGTCTCTATCTGCTAGAATTTTTCCCTGGTTTGGGAAACAATCCTCAATGACCTATGAAGTTTCTCCATTTGTTTGCCTACGTTATACTCCTTTGGAAACTTACCAAGATTTTTTTAAGTAATATAGAAAACTCCTCAGTAGATATTAATTCATGGTTTTCCTTAAAAACTCCCATAACTAAGGCTTCTACAAAAATTCTTGATTTCCTCTCGAAACTATGTCATCATAATAGCGAGATAGTTTTCTTATCTAGTCATTCCATTCCTTGAGCCTTAAATTGGTATAATTGGCATATATTTGACATATGCCAATATCGTCTATGGTTACAATTGAAGGGTTATTACAAATTCCTTCCTCAATATCCTGTCCCATATATATTAACATTTTCTACATCCTTCACATTGTTTAAATCATATTTCCGGTATTCTTTAGGTAGGATTGTTCCTTCATATTTTCAGTGATGCAATCCTTTATAACATTGTACATACCATTCAAGGCCTCTTTGACATTAGAAATATTACCCTCAGGAATTGTGGCTTTAATTTAGTTTCAAGATCTTTATTTAGATCACATACTCCTCTCACTACTTCTACTGCTACCTTAGTTGTATCCCTTATAAAGGACTCTGTATCTTCCTTATATTGGACCACTAGGAAACCTTTGTCTTTCCTTTTCTTGGTAAGAGAGAAGAGGTCTTCTAAATTTTCATGGCAAATAATGGTTTTTTGTGTTGACTTCTTCATTTTGGTTACCCTTTTCAAGGTTCATGTTCTTGGATTGAATTCAATGTTTATTAAGGGCTCTTTTTGTGCCTCCCTATCTAATTTTTCTTTGTGAGAAATTACGTATTTCTCAACCTAATTTTTTATAGATTCATGTGGAGTGGTGGGAGCATGTTGAGTTATTTGCACTGGCGCTACCTTAGCCGAGGTTTCAATTTGCATTGTCTCTTCTTCTTCATCTGAAGAAGTCAAAGCATAGGCCACCAAAGTAGAAGATTTAGTAGGTGTGGGTTTGACTTCTAGAACCTCATATAGAGTTTCAAATGGCACAAGAAACCTTGGAGGACCTATAGAAGGTGGAGTACAAGGATGTTTGAAGGCTCTGAATAAAATTCTACCTTTCTCTTTGTAGACTATTTTTTAATAGTTCCTCGCAAAGGGGGACCTTCCCCTATCATCTTCATATTTTCCTAAACCAGAATATCATATGTTTATGTAATCCATACCCAGTCATTTCCATCATCCTTGTGTATATAGGTTATATTTATCTATCCCCTAAGTGTCTCTAGGTGTTTGACCATCCTTTTCCTAGGATCATATTACCTTAGAGGGTTTTGGGGTAGATGGAATGAATTTATATGGGCCATGTCAAATTTCAAATCTGGAAACCTATTGAATACCTAACATCATATATTTATTGATAAGGGGGGATATGTTATAAGATTATTCTCTTTACACTTTTTAGCAATACGATTGCAAATATGATATGTCAGCTCTTATTTTGCCAATTTTTTTGACACATAATATGGTAGATACAAAGGAGGTTTTAGGAGTCCCTCAATCATGATAAAAATATAATCTGGATAGAAGAATACAAATCACATTTTTCTTATGGAAGTGAGGATGCCATCAGATGCTCTAAGTGTTGTTGTTTCATGTAGTTTTTGATAAATATTGAGATGCAAATAAGTACATATATCTTGAATATGATACTTGAACCGATGGGTGTACATGTATAAATATAATTCATTTACATGTGAAGGGTACAAAGGAATCCATAGTTCACTAAAATTTCGATAGTTGAGAACATCGTAAACTTCATCCAGAAGATAGGAAGCAATGTAAAATGATTTGTTGTCATCCATGAAACTTTTTCTTTGGGCCACCAAATTGAAAGTAACCAATTTACCTAAAGAAGGAATCTTTCCTCCATCAATAATCATATAAAGTAAAGGTATCCAGGCTATATCAACCTTAGAGATAGAAGGTTTTCTATATAATTTGTTCATGAGTGCCATGCTAATGCAGAATCTTGGTCTAAACCTTTGAATATGGATATCGATAAGATGAGAATCATCCATATTATCTATTGGGTCCATGGACCAATTCTGTAAAATGAATCTTACTTTCCTTTTCGCCATTCATGTCTCAACTGTATCTCTATTATACAGTGTTTTTGGATTTGGTAGTTTTTAATAACCTATGTATGCATTCCTCTCATAGAAAGGTATTCTATTTTTCCATGATTTAGAAAATGAGGTTCAATTCTTGGACTTAACATGAATTACATAGAAAGAGGGTAGTTTTGGAAATGAAAGTACCTTTGGTTTAGTGTCTATTAAGTGGAGACCAACTATTTTTAATGCCCTTATGCCCTGGGAACTTAGTAATTGATCTGTCAGGATTCCCATTTCATGTATAACATCGACATCAAGTCTTTCATTGTGGGCTATGGAAAACATAAATGAATAATGTTAAAATTCATGATTTAAGGAAGTTGTATCGAACATGATATCTCTCATTTCTTAGGTGTCTACATAGGAATATAAAAATGCATCTACATTTGATGTTCCCAATTCTCCCACTATGATTAAGGATTAAATGTTCATGACCCATGAAATAAACCATAGGAAGACACGATTAAACCTTAAGTATTACATGTGTATACGTATTTTATATTGATGCATATTTTATACATTATAAAATGAATTTCCAAATATGTACATATATATATATATATATATGTATGTATGTACATATATATATATATATATATACATATATATACATACATACATACATACATATATATATAGATATATATATAGGTATATATATATATATATATATATATATATATATATATACATGGAAGAAATATAAATATTTTATTTAGATCTTAGCTACATTTAGGGTTAAATCTCTACATTTAAATGAAAACCATAAAACAATCCCTACGATTCATTCATAGTTATTGTAAGGAACAACTTAGTAGATCCAACTATTTAAATATAGTGTTGGAATAAAAAATGTCAATAACGGAGCTTAGCGTACGCTAGGTACTTAGAATAAATAATGTCTATAATGTGTTTTGTGGAACTTATGAATTCAACAACACCATATCCATTTCTATGGGTAAATGGAGTCCCAAATTCCATGGATGGATCTACTTAGCCGGGAAAAAATGCTAACAATTAACAAGTTTCGTAGGGTACTCATAAAACATCATGTTGATGGGACATGGATTCTAAAATTTGGTTGAGGTATACGAGATTCCCCTTCTACAAGATGCAGATGAGTACCCTACAAACATTGTAAACTATAACCTTTTTTCCCCGTCTACAGAGAGATCTTATTGTCCTTCATGATGTCAATCATCAACAAAAACATATACTGATAAAAATGACATACTTAGGCTATATTAGCAAATAATTTAAGAAAAAATGTAAGATATTTTGATTCTAGTGGTCACTAAGCTCATCCTTAACAAAATATTTAGAGCTTAGCGGTTATTGGGCATCATTCACTAGACAACTATTATTGCAATGAGTTACGTGCTGCACTACATGTAATTTTAATGGGTCAATCCTTTTATAGTTCTCATTAGTTTGTTGTCGATATTATTACATTATGGTCTGAGACAATTTCATGTTATTCATTAATACTTATTGTAATAAATTAATTAGCAGATGATATATAATTTGAATATAACATTCAACTAAAAAATCACAGTAAAGGAGGTTAGCGGTCACTAGGAATTTTCAAATATAAAACGTGATGAGAAATATGTGTGTTGTAGACATTTAGAATTCTATGGGATTATATGCCTTTAACGAATCAAAGTATGAAATTATGATCTTAGTAGTTGCTAGGTAATTCTTAGAGAGGATATCAAATAAAAATTGGAAGGCTTATGATTTCCATAAGTGAAAGTACAACCTACGACACTACATCCATATCTGTGGATAAATAAATACTGAAAAGATATGGAGGGATATATTTAGTTGGGTAAACATTAACATCAATAATCTACTCAGACATATGATGATTGGCCTTCAATATGATACTTATCAACGGAAGCAAATACTGATCCAAAGGACGTACTTATGTTTACAACAAGACTCATATACCTCTTACTCTTAATATTTGGTTAGATTGACAAATAAATGTAAGATATTTGAGGCATAGACATTGCTAAGCTAAGCCTCAAAAAAATATTTAAAGCTTAGTGGTCATTAGGATTCATTTTCTAGATAACTATTATTACAATGAGAAAATTGTTGCACTATATGCTTTCTTAAGGGGTTAAGCCTTATGTAGTTCTCACTAGTTTGTTTCCAATATCTCTTTACCTATTTTTCATTATTTATAATTGTATCATATTGGTTGGACTATCCATAGTGGAGCCAAGTGCTACACTACATAACATTGAGATGGATCAAGCCTTATGTAGTTCTCATAATGTGTGTGTGTGTGTGTGTGTGTGTGTGTGTGTGTGTGTGTGTGTGTGTGCACTGCGTAAAGTGTTGTGCTTTATGCTTCCTTAAGGGGTCAAGCCTTACATGTGTGTGTGTGTGTGTGTGTGTGTGTGTGTGTGTGTGTGTGTGTGTGTTTATATAATTGTATACATATTTTTATTGATATATGTATAAAGTCTCCATTTCAAGATTTATTTATTCTCATGTATTTGATATTGTGAGGGATTTATTTTGTATGCATACACATCTCACTTGGTAGTGAAGGCGATCTTAAATTGTGAATATTAGTTGACCATTACAATTTTAAAACTAGAGAAATTGTCAAGAAGAGAAAACGTTTTTGATCCTAATACTCTTTGTATCATTTTGTCCATATGAAACATGGTATAATGACTTTACATGAAACCATAATATAATGAAGCTTATCAAGATATTTAATAAAGAAACTTTCATCATATTTATTAAACTCTGATTAAGAAAAATCCACCTTGTCATCCTATAATTATTAGTGTCAATATATCATTGCTTTATTAAACTAAAACACCTAAAACTTGTACTTTTAGTTTGTAGGTGTTATATGTGTCTTTTTAGAACTCTCTACTTAGTGATAGGATTTCATTCCTTCTAAATCCCCTTTAGCCAAGAATAGGTTGAGTTCTCAAATTACAGGGTTTATACTTCTTTGATTCATTGTATTGCTAGTATGAACCTACACAGACTGAACCATTTGTATTTTTTCGTGGCCATCACATATACATTTTCATAAAATTTTATTTCCCAAAATTTCCTTATGCTTAAAAACCCCATTGAAAAACAAGCAAAAAATTACTTTTCTTAGTTCACTTACATCATTCTGCATGCATGGTAATGGTCTTCTTTGGGATCTTAATATAATATTTAATAAGGAAACTTTCCTCAAGTTTCCTACAACCTGATTAATAAAAAAAAGGACCTTGTCATCCTCTTAATGTTAGTATCAATATATCAGTACTTTATTTTACTGAAACACCCACAATTTGAAGGATACAAGAACACAACCATTTCTTTCTTCATAATGAAACATTACTAAGCATTTCACTTATTCATTCATTGATTCATTCAAGGATCTACATAGTTATGAGTTTCCATGATCCATCCTACAAATATTTTGAGCCCTTATAGATCTTCTATATAGTATCCAAATCTATTCACCTTCTTTTCTTTTCATTATAATACCTTCTTTTCTTATCTAACATGAAGGTAGTTATACAAATTAGAAAACCATAACAATTGTAAAAGTTAAACATACTTGTGAAATCCTAAAAAAGAAATGTTAAACATATCATTACATTAGTATTATCCCCTCAAAAGTATCCCCTTCATTTCCCAATGAATGCATTCTATCAGAAGATTAGGATATGCACTTTCATGGATAACAATGTAGGTAATATATAATTAATTCAGTCTTCACTCAGGTATTGAAATCCTTACCTTGAGCTATACTGATTGGGATAAATAACCCTCTAAACCTTCCATCTAACTATAAGAATGGAATACTTATAAAATTAATCTTTATTCTCTTCACTATATTTAAATGTAGTAACTAAATGTCTAAGATTATTGTCATGAATTTACATATATGAGATTAATTTCCCTTTACTTATCTGCATTTACTAAATAGACACAGAAACCCTTTGGTTCAATGTAATCTATTCTCGATCACATACTCATTGATTCGTAAAGAACCTGGTGGGGACTATGTCTAGAGTAGATTGTTCTTCCCCCAAAAATTAGAAGCAGGAATGACCTAATGTCTTTAGGAGTCAAATATCTTTTGTTGCTTTATGTTAGCTAGGATTTCTAGTCTATGAGCACCTGGCCCAGGACTATCCATTTATCATTACTTTATTTGGGTACCCTTTTTGGACTTAGGCACATGGACGTCAGTGTAAGCACCCTAGTCTCATGAACCAAAGATCTTTGTATGATATTTACACTCTTTGAAAGGTACTCTTATTTGAACTATATTCAGCATCTGTCGTATCTTTTCTTTTGGTAGTCGGCCATTTCAGGGTAAATTACAAAATTCAAGCAAGGGAATCATATAAATACCTAAATTTATGTGATCATAATAAGGGACCGAGCACTAAGTATTACTATCATCCATCCTAAGGTTACATCCATCAAAGGCATCTATAGCTCTATATGCATCCATCTATCTCCATCACAAGGGACAAAGGCTTAGATCATATGCATCACACTTCATGGGATTACCTTCCATCAAGTTTATTCTACTTACATTCACACTACATTATTTACTATGTCTACATCTATCTAAATTGCCGCTAGTCTCATTTCTAAGTGTGACACACACAAGAGCTCACCTAGGGCATCAATTCCGCATATACGTACACATGGTAGAGTAGAACTAATACAGGGTTTGAGATGTAATGCAATGCTCAATTGTAGAGTACTTTAGTTTTCCCATTGTGGTGACTGAGTGGAGTCACCTCTGACCCCTTCATTTGCATCTTTATTTTTTAGATTTTTGCTATTTGGATCTGGGGTTTTCCAATGCAATTTAGGGATCATTGCTTCTAGATTTACAGTGACCTCAGTGATCCAAGTGTGACTAATACATTCAACTAAGGACATGCCATCAAAAGGTTTACATCATCTTGCATCCAACTACCTTGTGAAATTGGCTTTTGGATCAAGACTTCTGTATCAAGACCATGGCACCCTGAAAGCAGATGTGACACACACCAGAGCACCCTAGGTGCCCCCATCCTTCTCTATGTGCCCTAGTCCAACCAAATCTTCCAGATCTACAACTTTATAGGCTTTTGTGCGACCAGTGGTTCTCCACTCTTGTTCATTCGTTGGTCTCCATTATTCTGCCAAGTCCAGCAACCTCATGAATCAGCTAAGGCTGAAAATAACCATCTGAAGGTTTCGACAACAGAATTGGCTTCTGGACCTTGTATAGGTTCATATTAAGAGCACCCTAGGTGCCCCCATCACCAAATCTTCCAGATCTACGAACTTTAAGCTTTCTTGTGTGTACAGTTCCATTTTCCATGGAACCCTAAGGAAAAAGGCTCTTCTTTAAGATCAGGTAATTATGCCCCAGTTCTTATATTACTGTTTCTATAGCGTCTAGATTAGGCTATAATTATTATTTTAAATTTTAATTTAATCACTAACACTTTGATAATGTAATCCTTTACTGCCTATTCCTTATTTTAGTCATCCTACGAAATTAAGTCTCTTATGAAATCACTTATTTGATAAAAAGAAACTACATGAAATACCATAATAACTCCAAAATTTTCACAATAACACATATGCGCTCTGAAAATTTCCCTAATGATATATCTGCACTCTGAAAAATTTCTTGAATAACAACATCTAAAATTCAAAACTAATTTGGTGAAACAATCAATTTCAAATGACCCAAAATCCCTAATTGAATAAAAATCCTAACTGAACCAAATCCCTAAATTACCAATTTTTATGGTTTTAAAATAGATGAAGGGGAGAACACATTCCTTATTTTAGAACTCTTATTTTAGTGATCGTAATTAATCACCTAAACCTTCTGAAATGTTTCTTGCATATGAGTTAGGTGGATCAAAGAATACCTATGAAATTAAGTCTCTTATGAAATCAATTATTTGATTAAAAAATCTACATGAAATACCACAATAACCCATAAATTTTCATAATAACGCGTTTGCGCTCTGAAAAAATTCCCTAATAATGCATCTGCACTCTGAAAAATTTCTTGAATAACAACCTTCAAAATTCAAAACTTATTTCAACAATCAATTTCAAATGAAAAATCCAGTAAAGCCCGTCGAAAGCGGTCTACAAGTTCTCTTTATTTTAATTATCTACAAAAGCTCTAATTAAATAAAATCCCTAACTGAACAAAATCCATTTTCCAAATCCTTTTCAATAGAACCCTTTTTGTGTGCTTTCAGTAATCAATGTTGTCCATGAAACCACATTCTCATAGTTATTCAAGAAAAAAATTCTTAGTCCTTGCGCAAGGGCATGGTAATCTACTCTTTGGCGTTCTAATTTGTCAAAGGAATTGTATGCCTGGGGAGGCGTCCTCTAGCCAAAAACCCACCCATAAATTTTTTGTGCATTTCTTGCAAGCACAATATCCAAAAGACTTCCATGGACGTCTCCAACCAATTCAAATCTCACACTTCAACGTCGTCTAGAGCTTTGCACCTATTCATTGCACTTATTTTGAAATTTATTGAGGGAAAAGTAGATTGAATAACTATGCACATTTCTAGTGTATCATTTTGTCAAAACGATGTCAAAGTTGTCTAATGCAAAACTCTTTGATTAAGAATTGTTTTCTAAAATTCCTGAAAGAATTTGGTTTCATGGATAACATTGATTGTTGGAAGTGCACAAAATGGGTTTTGTTGAAAAGGATTTAGAAAATTCTAAAATTACATATTTTCATAATTTTAGAAGGGATGATGGGGTGAACACATACTAATTTTTAACAGTCAAAGGAAATCAAATGTGAGATACGTATGCGACTGTGCTCAGAATTTTCAACACATGCCCTTCTCATATTTTTCAATAGATGAAGAGAGTGACGCGTTTCTATAAAGAGGAAGAGAATAAAAAGGAAAATGTACTTATAAAAAAAGATATACTAAAATTAAATGTCAATCTATAGTGAATCCATCTGACACATCCAACCCCAACTTTATTTGGCAGATTTTTGATACATATTAAATGGTGCACGTAATTTAAATGGCACAAGTATTTCAAATGGTGTTACATTGATTTAGATAGTGTTTGATTTAATGGCTAATTAGTGTGGAGTAAATTACTATATTAATTGGCATTGGTCCTTGGGAAAACACCCATAAGAATTAATGTAAGAATTTTATAATATAATTTTTAATGAATGAATTTTTAGTACTAGTTTTATAATTTTTATAACAATGAACTTTCCCATTGAACTTTACTTAGTACGATTAATATTTTTATAACATCGAATTTTTCATAATTTTTTATAATTTTTATAACATTAAATTTTACTCACATTAGAAATGTGAATGATCTTCCTTCGAATGCGAGTGAACTCACATCAAAGTGTGAGTTCTCACATTTTGACCTTCCAGTCTAGCCATTTCTTGCATGAGTGTGAATATGAGATAATTTAAAAGCACGAGTGGGAGTGTGAGAAATTTGAAATCCATGCAATATGTGTTATATGGATAAAATTATACAAATAGTAGCGGGATCTAAGAGTCTAATACACAAGCTCGACACATATAGACATTAACAGTCAACCTCCATAATTTTTTTGTAATGAATGACCGATCTTATTTGGCTATGTACTTATCAAATGGATCTAACGTAAGTCACACTTTTAGATCTGACATCTTTTTTCATGTATGTGCAAATGAATATTTACTTATTTTCACTTTCCAACTATACATTGACAATAGAAATTATTCAATGTTTTGACTATAGTTGTGCCTGCAATATATCTCTTACCAAAATAAACTCAAATTATACAAATAAATAACTTTAACCTACACTAATACAGGATCTTTCATATTTTTAGCAATTCAATACACATTAATATTTCCCTTGATCAACCTACCCTTCCGTAGAAGCTTCCTATGATACCAAATTATAATTTTGGTATAGAGTTACACACTAAAAAATTAATCCAACTTCATTACATTTCTTCATTGTATGGGAGATATTTAAGCAATAGTTTACTCCAAGAAAATATGAGAGATTAATTATCTCCTCTGACCACTCAAACTGTTATGATTGAGTTGTTTTAACAAACTAACCCACTCAATACCATTCTAATAAGTAAATTATTTAGAAAAAGCACATATAATTACATATACATATTAATATTTAACCCATACACTACATATATGTTAAATTACCCATACAAATATATAGGCTCGTAAATGTTAGCACTAATAACTAATTCATAACATTATCTTATATGGTCAAATAGGAGTACTAATTCAAGATCACCTTCACTACCAAGTGACAAAATAATTACCTTCATAATATATAATGTTGGAGTAAAATTTAGGATGGGAATAGAAATTGTTTTTTGAGGTATCTTTAATGAGTACATCAAAATCTATAGTAGCTTTATTTCGTATGTAGTGCAAATTCCCCCAAATATTAAGGTGAAATTTCAAACTATTAATAACCACACAACCCTGATATTGTATGAATTTAAAAAAAATAATTGAATGTATATTAATGGTGAGTAAATGGAATTCAAAAATAAAAAATTAATTAAATTTTTGTAGTGGAGAGAAGTAATTATGAAATTTTTGGTTTTAGTCTAGCATGGACTAATAACCAAATAAACATAGCCTTTATATAACAGAGCACATACATGGCAAGGTGAAGTGGAGGGTGAGAGAGATGAAGGTTTGAATGTTAGTGATATTAGATGTATTTAGATATATATTTATTATAAAGGAATAATCTTGAATTTTATTGTATGTGGCCACATGGAATAATCCATTACTACTAGGCTCTGGGTAAAATAAAGCCCCATTAAAACGTATGAAGTACTTCCAAAATAAAATAGTAAGGAATATTTCCACTAGTCATCTTAACATAAATCCTTATATAGAGAGGTAAAATGAGGTAATAGTTTCCAAGTGTTGTTGTCAAGGATGTTAGATTCTAAAATAGATGGCGTCTACCTTAGAGCATAATTTGGATAGGATTTTCAATGTTAAGGTTTCATTTTTTGAATAAGGTAGGAAAAAATAGTCTTATATGTATGATAGTGATAAAATTGATATGTGGCATAAATGATGATAATCACTTATTTAATGTCTTACATGCTAGCCAAATTCTCCATAGGTTCAATATTGGAGTATCCATGTTACAATTTTTATGTTTTTATTTGTGGATACAGTTGATAATAAACTCTATTTTTGAAGAAGGAGAGCATGTGGATTTAATCTCCAAAGGTATGAAATTTATGAAGGGACTAGTGTATCTATCTAGAACTACACTCTATTGCAGAGACATGGGTTCTAGCTTATTTTTTGTCACAATAAGTATTGTATTCAATGGCAGAGTGAGACTTCCATGCCCAATTGATGATCTTGTAACCCTAGAAGACATTGAAAACAAGGGATAATTTATCCCATGGGAAAGGAAGGAAATGATTAAGAATGTGATTTGAGAATTTTCACATGTGGGGGTTGATGACATATAAAACATCATGAGCAATGAATTTGAGGATACATTTTATGAGGATGACACTTTGAAATTCTGAAAATGAAATGTTGGCACAGTTTTTTCATTGATGTCGAAGTGTGATTTTCATTGATGTCTAAGGTTTCATTGATGTCAAACGGATTAACAACCATGAAGGTTGATTGGTAGTGTCTTGTCAAGTTTAGTTACTTGGTGATGTTGCATGATGTCTTGAGTTGTCTTGCATGAGTATGATGGATTTTAGGAATTTTGTAGTGACTTGAAAAGGTATATGGATACTGTAGTAATGTCATAAAGTGTGTTGAAGGATACTGTAGGTTGACAAGAGTGAAAAAGTGGTGAGGAGGTCAGTTTGATGGTGTAAGCATGGTCAAGGTGCTTTATTTTGAAGCTTAGTCAATTAGATGAGGTATGTAATGATGGTATGTATGATTTGGTTATACATTTTCATAGAATGGGAAGCATGTGGATGAGGTGTAAGTACATTCAAAAGTGTCTTAAAGTGCATGTATAAGGATAAGTCATATTTTTTAGGTTTGCACTGGACCCATTCTTAAGCCCTAGGCTCACTAATGAGATGAGTTGGACTAATTTCAGTATAGAGATGGAAAGAAGATAATTGTGGAAGGTGTATCAGGTTGATATTGAGGTGTGGTCCAAGTTTTAGGTCCTAAGTTGTAAGATTAAGAAATAAATTGAGTTTTTACCCCTACCGAGTTCACAAAAGTGAGAATCCCAGCTCGATATGGATTTTTTAACACTCATTGGCACGTGTAAAATCTACATTGTTGTAAAATATCTTGATGCTAATTGGGGAGGGTCCATAGCTCAATTTTATTAGCATTAGTTTGTGGTTTGAGGGGTAGAGCTTTGCAAATAATTGTCAAGAAGCTAACGAGGTCTAAACCCCTTCTTAAACCCTAGTTGAGTAGCGATGGGAGAGTTATTGTTCCTATTGGCCAAGAATGGCTTGTTTGATATATTTTTATAATTGGAGGTCGTATATTAATCCTTTAGGTGGTAGTTAGGTGTCTTGATTGTATGTGGAACCTACTAAAAAATGTAAGTTTATGAAGAATTTATGTTTTATCCTAAGTTGTTCACTAGAATAGTTAAATAAATTTTTGTTTGAGGAATTTAGGAAGATATTATACATTTCCAATGTGGTTTCATATCATGGTTGATCCTTTTGGAGGTCTATGGAGGCCTATCTTACAAGACTGGTTTTAGGGTAGTTTTGGGTAGTTTCACGTGACCTAGTTGCAGAGGTGTTTTAGTGGTGCTTCAGTCTAAGTTTTGGTATTGTGATAATGTTTTGATGACCCTGAGGTCATGATATTTATATCCATATGTAATTTGTGCATTTGAAGTGATTTGGTTCTTTTTTAGTCTCATCTTTGAGGACCGGTTTTATAGCTCATAGACCTAGTAAGGATGGTTGCTCCAAAATGTGGTGTCATTGAATGTGATGATGGTGCAAATGTGTAGAATGTTGAAGTGGTTTATAATTTTTTTAATATGATTTTTGGCTCAAGAACATTCCACTTTGGTGAGTGGGAAGGTTTAGTGTAATAGGGATTCTTGTGTCCTAATGAAGGATTTGAGTATGAAGAAGAAATTGCTGATCTATATGGTCATATGCATGGGGGTAAGTGCACCAAGTTGGGGGACAATTAAGTGGACATCAAATCCTGAATTTTACATTAAAAATAGCAAAACATCAAATTTAGTCTTCCGCGGACTTGAACCATGCCAAAAAGTAAAAAATATGTCATAAAAATGGTACCATTGCATAGAGGAGACTATTATATTTGTAGAAATACTGATTTTAAAGTGAATAGAAGAGGATAAATATCATTTTATAATTTTTTACTAATAGTAGGTCTTTAAGACACTTTTTCCTATGAATGTTTATGTCTACGTTTAAGACTGCAAAATTTGTTTCACTTATAAGAATGTGATAAAACTTATACCATCCCAACCATGGTGAAATTATATACATGTTCAAAAAAAAAATTATTTGATTTCAATATTTTTTGATGAAGTTATGGTGGGCAAACAGAAAGTGCTCTGTTTTCTTTATGTTTTCATACCACTTTCACGGAAAAAATCATAAAAAATAAAATATTAGTCAAAAAAATACAAAATAAAATCCATCCCAAGATAGATAGTGGCATATAACTTCTCACCAAAGGAAAAATATATATATCAATTTTTGGTCATCCAAATTGTGGGCAAACAGACTATAATCTTATCGGCGTTTTTAAAAAAAAATACCAAGTCATTGAATTTTGAGTGTTTAATATAGCTAATCTTGTCCATTTTTTACAAAAATTAGTATTTTAGAAACTAGATTCCGGATGCTACGATTCATATTAATATAATTTTGTCTAATTTTGAGTGTATGTATTGTTAATAATCCCTACAAGTTGATATTATGTTGTTATTTGCAATATGATGTCCACGGATGACCCTATATTTGTCCATCAACTTCCTGCACTTACCCATGGTGTTATTATTATATTTTTATGTTTTTATGATATTATTTTTCCCATCATGGATGAACTATAGGTATTAGGTTCTTCAGGCATGTATAAAAGCAAGTTGTAAGGCATATTTGAGTTATCTGTGTGAGTATGAGAAAGTGTGAGCTAGATGGATGATTGAAAAGGTAAAGGAGGCATTTGTGACCATCAATAGATGGCATAGAGTGTGTGGTGATGTTATATAGTGTGTGCAGATATTAGTGATATGGGTCATTAGGCCTAATCAACTTGATGAAGAAGTGCTTAAGCAAATAAGGCTAGAAGGCAGTATTAAAGAAGTTTGGAGGAAGGAGAGCTAAATTGGTGTCATCATCAGTTGTTAGTGCAAAATTTTAGAGGTGATAAATAAATTAGGTGGCTTTAGTTGGTTCTAAGTCATCTAGGGGTTGGTGATCCTTGTTGTGTTGGTGCTCAACTAAATTTGAATCATTGTTGTAATAAATATTTGTTTAAGTGGGTTGTTTTCCCCTTTATTGTTTCCCACTTATATCAGGTGTTCATATGTTCTTGTGTTATCATTTGCACATCTTTGATTATGTTCTTGTGAATACATGCTTAATGGTTAAGTTGAATTGAATGGTTAATGGATGTAAATGGTTAAGTTGTTATAAGGTTTTACTTCTCACTGATTCACCCCCAAAAGTGATTACGCTTCCAAACATTGGTATCAGAGAAGGTCCTTTGAAGAAATATTAACAAGCTTGAGGTGATCATTTGAAGCATAGATATGGCGAGTCAGCAAAGTGGTTCCTCTACTAGCAAATATCCTATGTTTGATGGGACAAATTATGATTTTTGGATCATCAATATGAAAACTCATATTATGTACTTGGGATTTTATATATGACAGTCAGTTGGATATGGGTATACCATTCCATAAAATCCTACAATTGGTGCAACATGTAAGAAGGTTAGTAATGAAAAATTTAAAGATATGAATGTTATTTTGTGTGGATTGGAAACATCAGAGTTTGTCAAGGTAATTCAATGTGATACTACTAAGGCTATGCGGGATAAGATAGAATTGATTTATGAAGGTGAATCCAAGGTGAATTTGGAAAAGCTATAAACTTGTAGGAATAAATTTTAAAGTTGGATAATGAAGGAAGAACAAACCATTATTGCGTATCATCTCAAGTAGATCAAGTTTTCAATACCATTACAGGATTAAGAGAATAAGTGAAAAAATATTTGGTGGTGCAGAAGGTGCTGAGATATCTCACTCCTAAATTTGATCCTAAATTCTTAGCTATAGAAGAATCCATGGATGTAAGTACTCTACTGATGGTTGAATTCCATGGTATCTTTAATGCTTATGAGATGAGGACATAAGTTGATAAACCTCCTAATAAGGAAGTGACCTTCAAAGCTGAAAGGAAGTCAAAAGGTAAGAAGACATTGGATGATGATGTTTTGATATTGATGATGATGAATTGATTGTTATGTTTTCTAGGAAATTGAAGACAGGTTTAGGAAATTATAAGGGTAAGTTTCACTTCAATTGTTTCAACTATGGTGAGATTGAACATTTTTCAAACAAGTGTCCTCACAATCATAAAGGTGAAAATCATGATGAAGACACAGATGATGATAAGAAGTCCCATAGGTCTGATAAGAGTAAGAAGAAATTCAGAAATTATGAGGAAAAGAAGAAGAATTCTAAGAGAATCTTTTATTCCATGGAGGATTGTAACCCATTAGAGGTAAGTAGTGAATCTTGTGACTTTGATTCTAAATCTAATAATTATGATGTTGGTAATGAAACCATGTTTTTGGTAAAAGGATCTAGGATCCCTAAAAGAGAAACTTCCATATATGGAGGTTCTTGTGGGGATTCATATGGAGAAGAGTTATGATCTGACCTTGAAGACTAAGAAACTTAAGGCACGAGTTGAAGACTATGAATAAAATATTCAACTTCTTAAAGAGAGACATTGGATTGACATTCATGAGTTAAAAAATTAAATGGAGCCTATAACTGCAAATATGAATTCTAAGGAGGATAAGTGCATTAGGTATGAGTGAGAAATTGAGTCCCTAAAGGTAGAATTTACTAAAATTGAAGTATCTAGCAAGGTAAGGTCATTTCAAAAGTTTGAGAAGATTTCCAAGGATTTAGATGATCTCTTAGATAGTAAAAAGGTTGCAAGTGATAGGATAGGTATGGTATTCAAGGAATACCTAAAAGGTCAAGTGTTGACTAAATAATATGCTACTCAGAGTAAGGAGAATGTTGGATCAAGTCCCAAAGAATATCAAAAGAACTTCTTTAAGAGAAATATAACTACAAGGTATGCTAGGAAACCTAATGCAATGAGTTATGATAAGTATTTTAATGGATATTGTTATACTTGTAATGAATTTGGTCATAGAGAGAATGAATGTGGAAGAAGGTCCTTCATGAATGAGTGTTCATGGAATCATGGAAGACATTTTAACTCGCATCAGCCAAGAGGTAAGAATGAGGTTAGTTGTTATAACTGTAATCATGTTGGTAATATTGAAAAGCTTTGTTTTCATGGTCCTTCATGGAAAAACAAGAAGTTTCAGGCTCATAGAGTGCAGGAGAGCAAGAAGAATATGGTATTGGAGCTAATAATGAATGAAGGTGTTCCATCTAAGAATAAATTAGGTATTGGAGCAACTGAAGCATGAACACATATTGATGATCAAAAGAAGGTTGAAGAATACAATTCATAGGTACTAAGAAGGTCTTGGAATCTCCTCAAGATGTTGTTTTAGAATCCCCATGGTTTGGGATGTCTCTACTAAAGTTATTAGATGCATTCATCGATTATAAGAAGCATATAGTTAGGGGGAGATTAAATGGATGCAATGAAGATGTGTCTCAAGGTATGTATATATGTGTTGTTTTATGTCTGAAGGTATAGTCACGAATCATGCTTCAAGAATTTTTTTTGTTGTCACCATGAGACCTATAACAACTATGCAAGAAATTGTATGAAACTTGACAAGTAATGATGTGCTTACTTGATCCTATAATTATGTCTTGAGACCTATATTGGTTTGTGTCAGTTGAGAAACAATGTTGGGTGTCTCATGGAATTTAAGTAGGAGTTTAAAAGTGTTTCTTGGGAATCTAGAAGGACTGACAATGAAAAAAACAATTGAGAAGAGTGAGATGCATATGTTTGGGCATTGGACTATGTTGTGTGACCATATTTAGGTTTGAATCCTTAAGAGAATGTGATTAGTTGGTTGTGATTAGGAGTTTAAAAGATACAAGAGAAATAAAACATGATAAAATTTATTCAAATATAGGTATGGTCAGTGAAATTTTGATTATATGACTCAGCTAAGAAGTAAGTAAAATTCGTAAAATCCTATTTGGCACCATTTAACCAGTCTGTGGAGGTGTGCTTGGTCTAATGAGATTGTTTAAGGTATGCTTGTGGTTTGAGTTCTTTTTAGTCATACATAGGTCTGAGTTGGAATGGTTGATGAAGTTATTGAAGTCAAAGAAGGATTTTTATAGCACTATTTTGATAAATTTTGGTTAGTATCTAGCTATCAAGAAGTTAGGGGAGCTGTACATGTGTGTTTTTGAGCCAATGAGCAGGTTGTAGTGTCAAGATGGCACATAGAGCCAAAAAGGACATGTGAATAATGCTGATAATACTGTTGAAGAGGTAAGAAAATATTGTGTTGCTTCTTCTTGATATTGGTATCAATTGTGTTATAAAGGGTTTTTGATCAAGGATGAGTTATATTATTTCTTTGAAGGTATGAATATGCTAAGGGGGAGTTGTGTTGCTCAAATTATTTAAAACAAAGTTGAAGAGGTCAAATGAACCTTGTTTTATCTGGTTGACGTTTCCAACTAAAAGGTGAGACTAATGTGATAACATGAGAATATATTTAAGTAGTTGCAGGTATGTATCTTTGTTATTAATGTCAAAAGTGAATAATAAGTTGATGGCATGTGAAATACATTAGGGGAGAAATGAGCTATTTATGTTTTCCATCAATGAAAAAGTGGGAAATTTTTGACATGGTTTTTTCAATGATTTCAAAGTGTGATTATAATTTATGTATGAGGTGTCATTAATGTTAAATGGAGTAAGAATCATGAAGGTTGATTGGTAGTGTTTTGTAAAGTTGAGTTATTTGGTGATGTTGCATGATGTCTTGAGGTGTCATGAGTGAGTATGATGGCTTGCAGGAGTGTTGTAGTGGCTTGTAGACGTAGATGGATGTTTTAGTAATTTCATGAAGCGTGTTGAATGATCTTGTAGGTTCTTAAGAGTGTAAAAGTGATGATGAGGCTAGTTTGATAGTGCAAACATGGTCAACATGCTTGATTTTGAGGCCTACCCAGCTGGATGAGGTTTTTCATGATGGAGTATAGGTATGTATGATCTAGTTATGACTTTTTAGAGCATGGGGAGCATGTGGACTAGGTTTAGAGACACTCATAATCATATTAGAGTGCAAGTATAAGGATAAGTCATGTTTTCTAGGTTTGCACTAGAGTTATTCTTAAGCCCTAGGTTCTCTAATGAGATGAATTGGAATAATTTCAGAATTTATATGGAAAGGTGAGAATTTTGGAAGGTGTATCAGGTTAATATTAAGGTGTGGTCCAATTTTAAGATTTTGAGTTGTAATATTGAGAAATAAATTGAGTTTTTACCCTTACCGAATTCACAAAAGTGAGAATCCCAACTCGATATGGAATTTTTGATGCTCATTGGAACATGTAAACTCTATATGGTGGTCCAAGATATTTATAGTAGTTGGGGAATTTTACTAGATCAATGTTAATGGTATTAGTTTTTGGTTTGAGGGGCAGAGCTTTATGAACAATCGTTAAGAAGCTAAGAAGGTATAAAACCCTTCTTAAACCCTAGTTGAGTAGCGATGAGAGAGATATTGTTCCTAGTGGCCCATAATATTTTTTTTGATAAATTTTTATGATTTTAGGTTGTATAGGACTCCTCCATATTTTTCCAAGTGGTAGCTAGGTGTCTTAATTGTATGTGAACCCTAGTATAAAAATGCAAGTTTCTAAAGAAGTTTTGTTTTATCCTAAGTTGTTCACTAGAACAGTTGACTAAATTAGTGTTTGAGGAATTTGGGAAGATATTATACATTTCCATGGTGGTTTAAAATCATGTTTGATCTCTTTGGAGGTCTCTGGAGGCCTATCTTGCAAGACTAGTTTTAGGGCAATTTTGGGTAGTTTTAGGTGACCTGGTTACAGAGGTGTGTTGGTGGTGGTTCAATATGGTTTGTGGTATTGTGAGCACTTGGTGATGACCATGAGGTAATGATATTTATATCCATATTTCAGTGGTGCATGGTTGAGGTGATTTGGTTTTGGTTTGAGCCTCATCTTTGAGGGCTGGTTTTGTAGGTCATAGACCTAGTAAATATGGTTGCTCCAAAAGGTGGTGTCATTGCATGCGATGATGGTGCAAAGGTGTATAATATTTGTGCGGGTTTCTTGAGGACTTATAAAACATGTATAAGTGGTTTTTAAGGCTTATTGATGGTATTTTTGGCTCAATAACATTCATATTTGGCAAGTGGGAAGATTTAATGTTTTAGGGCTTCTTATGTCGTAATGAAGGATTTGAGTGTGAAATAGATATTTCCAACCTATATGGTCCTATGTATGGTGTTATTATTATATTTTTGTGTTTTTATGATATTATTTTCTCCATGATGGTTTACCTAGAGTTATAAGGTGCTTGAGTCATGTATACAATAAAGTTGTAAGGCCTATTTGAGTTAGTTGTGTGAGTATGAGAAAGTGTGAGCTAGAGGGCTGATTGAAAAGGTAAAGGAGGCATTTTTTACCATCAAGAGAGGGAAGAGAGTGTGTGGTGATGTTCTAGAGTGTGTGAAACTATTGGAGAGATAGTTAATTAGGTCTAATCATCTTGATGAAGAAGTGCTTGAGTGAATAAGGCTAGAAGGCAATATTGAAGAAGTTTGACGGAAGGAGAGCCAAATTGGTGTCATCATAAGTTGGTGTAACATTTCAGAGGTGATAAAAAAATTAGGTGGCTCTAGTTAGTGCTGAGTCACGTAGGGGGTTGGTGTTCCTTGTGGGGTTGGTGCCTCATTAAACCTAGGGATTGGTGCTCCTTGTTGGGTTGGTGCTCAACTAAATTTGAATCATTTCTCTAATGAAGCGTTGTTTTAGTGGGTTTTAGTCCACTTAAGTTTTTCCCACTTATATTTTGTTTTTGTATGTTCTTATGAATGCATGCTTAATGGTTAAGTTGAATTGAATGGCTAATGGATGTAAATGGTTAAGTGGTTAAAAGGTTTTATTTCTCACTGATTCATCCCCCCCCTCCTTAGTAGTTTTTCTTCCAACATGAAAACCATGGTTTCACAAATCCTAAATACATGGAGGAGTTTTATACAACCTATGTGGTGTTAAAACATAATTGTGCTTGAAATTAAGTTGACATAGAGGAAGGGTTTATATCCTTGGTAAAAGAAGAACATGTGATTTTGGCAGCAACATTGGGACCCACACAATTTAGTTTTTTGTGGAAAATATTATAACTACATGTAATGATTTCTATCCAAGACTACAACCCAACAGTGAATTTTCCTTTCCAATAAAAAATATGGTGTATCTCAAAACAAGAACTACACTTCATGTTAACAAAAATTATGAATTTCAGGAATCAACCCCCATATAAAACACTGACTACAATTTGAAGTTAAAAGGTTTTTCTGCGAAGTTGATACATTTTTGTTCAAAAGAGAACAAATTTGTTACAAAAGTGATAATTATAAATGTATGTGAAGGAGACTGAAAGAGTTTGTGATAATCATATCGAAAACTATGAACCATGATGAAGTTGCACTCTAAAGGAAACATAATAGCTCCAGTGTAATCACAAGGAGGAATCGATCAATCAATGGAAGAACCTTCATAACAGAACAAAGCTTGCAAATAGAGAAATATAGCGGAGTGTCTTGGCATACTCATAAATGTCAAATGAAGGGATACATATAGGGTGCTAGGTAACCCTAGTGCATGACACACAAGAAAACCCTAAACCTAACCCTAAAACTAACCCATGTGAGATGACCCTCCATATGTGAGTGGAGGACACATAGGATCCCACACACCAAAACCCCCCTTCATCAAAGCTAGGATAACGGCTATGATGAGTCAAACTGAACAAGAAGACACTCCTAAATAACTAAGAAAGATGTGTTAATGGGGCTGGGAAACTAAAGGCCTGATAATGTGCCCATATACAAACAACATCTCCCTAGAAGAATAAGAAGAAGATAAATGGGTCTTGACATAAAGCCTGATGAGGTACCCATGCACAAAAAAGGAAGTCCCAAGCAGTGAAGGAAAACCCAGTGGGAAAAACATCCACCACAAGAGAAAAAAATACTCTCTAATCTAAGAAAGATGCCAAAGATGGGTCCTTCCCATAGACTAGCCTATAATGGTACCCATGGACAAAAGGGAAATCTCTCAGAAAGATGAAAAAGAGAGAAGAAGAGGGAGATGAGATGGATGTGGAAGATGCCATGGATGGATATGAACTCCGCAACTCTAAGAAGTCTCCCAAAATAATGTCGATGATGAGATCCTCTACCTATGGACTGAAGAATAGCCATCTGCACTGAACTGTGTGTCTTCCCTTAGGAAGGAAAAAATATGTGTTGGAAATCTACCCACTCCACGAAGGAAACCGAAGGCAGTAGCACGAAGAAATCTGAGTCTAGTCCACAAAAGTGTGACATAGGTCTAGCAAGTGAGTGCGAAGGAGCCAAAGGTAATGTCATGAGTGCAGAACTGTTAGAGTATTAAGGGTGAACACTTGTAGAAAGGATGTCCAACTGGTGTGAAGGCAATAAAACATCCCCCATGATAGAAAATGGATCCACAAAAAGGGTGGATCAAAGAAAGTCTCCGAAAAAGTGGAAGTGGTAAAAGTCCTAGAAGGGGCACTCCCAACAATGGAGATGATGAACTCCTCTGAAATACCTGTAGATGGATGAGGAACATTTAGTACATCACAAGTGTACTATATATGAGACTGCTTAATATCTGATGAGATTTGGGATGTGTTAACACTCTCTGGAATAGTGAGAGGAGGAGAAGAGTCCTCTGTAGTACTCTCAACATTAGAACTGGGTGCACAATCCTCATCATCAGAATTAGAACCAAGTGAGTATGTGTTAGTGGAGCTATCATCACATGAAGAAATATAGGAGACAATGGAATCAAAAGCAGAGGAGAAGAAAGAGTGGGGTATAAGAAAATCTGAGCGAGTACGTCTCATATTTGAAGTATCTCCAACTAAATCTCCAACACTTTGCAAAGTTTTCCTAGCCCAAAGAGGACTAGGAGAATCAATCTCAGAGTCAAAATATTCTTCACTCAAATGAGAAGGGACATAGTCATCATCATCATTACTGTCAAAATAGGAAGACTCAAAAGTATGAGGGTCATCAAGAGGAGCACACTCAACAACATCATCATCTAAGGAGTCAGAGTCTGAATTAGAGAACTGAAGACCTCAGTAGGTAGAGAAGTAAAATTTGAATAGGAATTAACACTTCTCTTGATATCAAGCAATGAAGTGGGTGTTGAATCAAAAGTAAAGTGGGAAAAGGTATACAACCATGAACGGTGATCCGCCTTTCCCTCAGCCAATGTAGTGTCATCGTTAAGCTCATGAATAATCAATGAGTTAGGACCAAATTCCACTCGCATTCCCTCGCCAAGGTAAGTAATTTAGTACACCGATAGGAGATTGGTAGAGAGATAAGGAAAAATCAACACTTGGTTAAATGGTCCACCATCTATCTCTACCAATCCACTACCAGAAACCGACACTTTCATGTTATCACCCAATGTGATTTAGGACATATCACAAGGTTCAATGTTGGAGAGCTCAACATGTGAAGAAGCCATGTGGTGCAAGGCATCAGAATCTATAATCCACATCAATGAAGGAGCAACTCGAGCTACGAGGGCCTTCCCATTCTTCTTATCAGATTTAGATTCTCTTGCAATAGAAGACTCAACCTTTGGAGCATTTTGTTTGATAGACTCAGGAACACGTATTTTATTTTTCTCAAGTAAATGAGTAAGGTGATCAATATGTTTTATCATACATAGATTCTCTTTATGACCATATTTATTGCAATAGGAACACAAAAACTTGTCTTTCTTTTCTCTAGGCTCAGAAGTTGAAGCGTTCATGTTAAATTTAGTTTTGGTCTTGGTTTGCTTCTTAGGTTGATCCTTTTTCTCTATCTCATTATCAGTCTTCTTTTCCTTACTAGTAATTTCTATAAGGGCATGTGACTTGGACTTGAGAGACCCCATTTGAATGAGTTTTTCCTGTTCTTGAATGAGTTGGGACAAAAAACAATCAAAGGAGGGCATATTTCAATCCTTGCCCAAGGCAACTTTTGTAGTATAAAAAGTTGACATGAAGACGGAGTATTCGGGACCTAACATAGAAATAATCGACAAGATCAATTGGGAATCTTTCTTCTCTACTTTACATTCCTTTAACAACAATCTAGTGTGGAAAAACTTAGAGAAGAATGCTTGTAGGTTTTCAAAATCACTAGGATTTAACCCTAGTAGTTTGTTTTCCAACTCATGCACTCTCATGTCATCTTGTTGTCCAAATATTCAATCTAACATTTTCCATGCAGAATTAGGTGTTTCGGATGACTCAATGTGGAAGAGAAAGTAAGGAGAAACAAACATGCAAAGAAGACCTAAAGCTTCATCACTATGGTTTAACCACTTAGATTTTTCAGGGTCGTCATCTGGTTCAGTCTTAGTTCCCATGGTGATGTGGAATAACCATTTACCTCTTAGATTAAGAATCATTTCTGATATCCATTCGAAAAAATTGAATAGTGTAAACAAAGGAATTTTATAAGCATCCATTGGGAAGAGAGAGAAGAAATGCATAAAAGAAACACAACCACCCAGGATAATATAATAATCCCCTGCTTTTGGCACTTTATAGTTTAGTGCATTGAATATAATTGGGTCTGAGTGTGTGTCTTGAAATAGTTGGTAACTCACCTTTTAATCAGCGTAATAACGCGCAAGAGAGGAGACCACAATTGTGTTTTGTGGAGCGCAACAAAGTGAAACCGTATACAAGCACAACTTACAAAAAACTAGGAAGGAGATGGAATCAAATCTTGGTTGTGAGAAAAAGCATCTCACATCACAATGGATACCCCCTTGCTGCAAACTATGGTGGATGTGCTCACTAGTCGTAAGCAATAATAAGGGTAAATACAAGATTTTAAACGAACTCAAGATGAGTCCCAATGATCTTTAGAATGCCGAAAAGGCATGCGGAAGAAAAAAATGCTCAAAGTGTCACTGCACACTTGAACGCATGATTAGTAAAAAAATAAAAAATAATGCCTAAAATTACCGTTTTGAAATGACTAAGTTAGCTAATTTTAAATCTATTGGAATTTTAAAAAAATGACAATAAGACGTTAATTTGAAAGGATTATTTTTAATGATTTAACTAATCGTAAATGATAGTTAGATTTGGAATTAATAAAACTAGATTTAATATAATTAAATCTAATTAATTTCAAATAATTAAGATCTAATTAAAAATTAAATCCTAATTAAATATCTTAATACTTTCCTTTTTAAAGAAATCAAATTTAAATTGTTTCCCACTACAATTCAAAATTTTGATTAATCTTGCCTTAAATAAAATTAAATGCCCACTTAAAAAAATTCCACCAAAAGGAAATTTAAAAAAACTTACCAAATATCTTACCGAAAAAGGCAATTAGCTTGGTAGAAATGGTTCGGGTGGATCCGAGTTGGGTGGAAAAAGGTCAGAAAAGCAGTTTGGAGGCTAAACTTTGTGGGACCATTGGAGGATCCTGAGTTGGGTGGATCCTTAGTTGGGAGAAAATTGAGATCATGACCGAGTTTTGTGGTTTGAAGCTGTTGGAGAGTGGGACGAGGTGAAGATGGGATCGGGGCTCGGGGCACGTCGGGAGTAGGGCACACGGGAATGCAGGTCGAAACCACAAGGTGTTTGAGACTTAAGGTAGGGTCACGACCCAAAAAAAATGTGACTCATGGCTCGCAGGGTTATGGGGCAAGCAAGGTAGGTGAAGTGCAAGGAAAGCTAGGACCGAGGGGAGTAGGACCAGAGGTAGGAAAGAGGAACATGATCTCGGGAAAGAACATGAGTAGGTTGAACACGGGCTAGCTCATGAAGTTGACCAAAACTCAAACACAAAAAATGCACTTTCATACCACAAAACGTGAGAGAATGGCTCGGTTCAAAGCCGAACAAAGGTGAATGGAGCTCGCAGAGGTGTAGAAGGAGCTTGGTGGTGAGTTGAGATCTAAGGATGTAGCTCGATGGAGGGAGCCAACACAAAACACACCAATCATTGAATTTTTGACCTGAATCTGTAAAAAGAACAACAAAAACATAGAGAAAAATAGAAAATAGAATTCTAAAAAATAATTTCCAGTTTAATAAATGATTAAAAAAACCATAATAAAGAACCTCTATTCAAGATGATCTACTAGATTTAGCTACAACTAGCTAAATGTAGCTGCAAAACCCCTGAAAAACTCAGGGAGATCTGCACATGCATGAAAAATACAACAAAACCAAAAACTTTCCAAGAGCAACTTATTAACAACGTTAGCAATAAATTTCCAGAATCTAATGATCAAAAAACTTGCACGAGGAGTAAAAAATAACGAAACCAAGAGTGATCGCAACTCAGATGAAAAATGCACATTTACCTCATCTCATCTTTGATACCATGAAAGAGTTTGTGAGAATTGTATCGAAAAGTGTGCACCATGATGAAGTTTTACTCTCAAGGAAAAGTAATAGCTTTAGCGTAATCACAAGGAGGAATCAATTAATCAGTGGAAGAAATTACATAACAGGACAAATCTTGCACATAGAGAAAGACAACGGAGTGTATTGGCATACTCATAAATGTCAAACAAAGGGATACAGATAGGGTGTTGAGTAACCCTAGTGCATGACACACAAGTAAACCCTAAACCTAACCCTAAACCTAACCCATGTGAGATGACCCTCCATATGTGAGTGGAGGACACATAAGATCCCACACACCAACAAAGACATGGTGCATTTTTTAAAATTAGATGAAAATATATTTGGGGTGCATATTGATAAAATAATCAGGCATATTTGAAAGGTTTTCTCTATATCTAAATGATATCTCATCTAATGGCCTACCAGCCAGTTGGCCCATCTATATGGTTCCATTATGGAAGTAAGGCTAAAAGAAATTCTAGAACAGGTGTCGGTAAAAATATGGAGTGAATTCGAAGATCCATTTCCTTAACTAGTATATTCAATTTCAATTGATTCCTTAAATTGTAGTAGTAATAAAAATTTGATAAGAAAATTACAACTCCCACAAATTCCAAAAGGTAAATACTAATCCATCTAATACACAAAAGGCAAGGGAAAATGGGAAAAAAACAAGAGTTTAATTCCTATCTAAAGTTGAGAAGAAACCTTGTTGCAAGGAAGGATGTCTCTCTAATCTATCTCTCAATGCTTTCAATCATAGCTGAAATATAACTGTAGGGATGAATGAAAATTCCAAAAGCAAATATGTGCTTAATGCATTTACCGCAAATGCTAGCAATTATGATGGAGATAAAAATTCTAGGAAAACTATAGATAAATTGAAATTATGTGGAAGGGATGTATGTCAGAATACATTGTACATATGTCATGGGATCCAAAAGAGCACCTATTATGATTATACACAATATAGGATGAATGGTGAGAGGTGGGTAGTAATTGGAAATAAAGGAAAATGATAACAAATTCCTAGCAGTGTCAAAACTATTTCTTTGGTATCTAAAATGGTGGATAGAAATTTTGATATATCACCACACATGTCTTGTTCAGTGTGGAAAGATGATATTAAAGTATCAATGAGATTGATGTCTACATGTTATAGTTATGCTTACACCCTAAAAAATTGTAATGAGAACCTTTCATTGTCGAACCTTCCACCAACATCATATTCAAACCTCAACAAAATATGAAAATAACATTTCTCCCATGTTTCAGTTACCAAGAACAATTTCTTCACCAAATATGATGAGTAAACACAGATTAATGACAAATGTGTAGCTACCTCATGTCCATAAATACTCACACAGGTAGATCAATGCTATAAATGAAATGATGAATGCATTCAAAGTTGTTTTTCATATTACTTTTCCCATAGAACGCAATAAGAGGAACAACCGAATAGCTTCTTGAGCATTGTGCATGACAAAATGGATAAGATTAAAATTGGCATACCAAGGATGGGAAGAAAAGAAAATTCAATAAGCAATGCTATTAACCTCCCCATCACCTTGACTGGTATGATGAAACATGGGAATAAGGGTTTTGGACACTATGATCTGTCTTTTAGTGAGCGAGGAGTAAACTTCACAATAAAATCATTGGATCTGTCTATCAAGAAGCTAGAAGAACCACTTACTGAGCAGTATGGTAATTTATTATATAGTAGTGGGAAATCAAAATACCCACTACATGATGCACTATTATAAAATGTTGTGTATGAAAAATGTGAGTAATAAAAGTATAAACATGAGTAGCCTCATGTAAATGATATTGTAAGAAGATGTACACACTCATTTAGAAAACAACCACTAGTTCTCTACTTACAACTAGATAATGCTTCAAGTGACAAAAAAATGATACGTTGTTTGCATTTACATCCATACTAACATCCAAAAGGGTTTTCAACATAGTGTATGTGAGCTTCCTTCTAGCGGGTCACATGTATGAGGATATAGATGGGACATTTGGGTGATTATCAAAATCATTGTGTAAATTGGAAAACTCTCTTTGTCACAAGTAATGGGCACTTATAGAACATTCCAAGAGGGGTCCAACACATTCACTCCATACCTTATTTAGGAAGTCTATGAATTTAAGGCCTTTGTGAAACCACACATGTTAGATGGAAACCCCAAGATAGTGGGAATCAACAAACCAAAGATGTTTAAGTTTTATGTCGTCAATAACATTCCTATAATGGAGTATAAAGCATTAAACATGGATGAATTTTGGTCTCAAACAATTGAAATATGGAAAAAATGGGTGTGAAACCTTACTTTCCTTAAGGGAATCCTCCATTGGCACCCTTCAAAGAACTAAAAGAGATGGCATACCTGTAGAGAGGCATTCATGAATACATTACATGTTGGGAAAAGAGTTCAAAAGATGGTGGAGAATCATTCTAGCTTCCAAAGATAACATATTGGAAAAAAGTTTTTCATTCCCTAGAAAATCCCTTTGTTAATTGTAGTAAGATGAGGAGAGATTATTCTTGGCTAGAAAAAAATCAGGATAGCGCAATGTATGATCAGATACTGGGAGCCCCACATCTTGACATGGATAGCTACTATGATAAAAATATCCTTTCAAATAAGTATATATATATATATATATATATATATATCTTGGGTCTATTTTTAATAGAACTCAAGATGAATTCAATCTAGTAGTGGATGTGAAATATGGGAAGATGATACCCATAAGACTAGATGATGATAATGTACCTATATGGATGGGCGTGGTAAAATGGATTCCAATACAGGATGTTCACAAAAAGTCTCAAAAGATCAGGGTAAGTTGGTGGGAATCCACAGGAAAAAAAAAACAGAAAAATATAAGTATCAAGAATGCTTAAATAAAAATCAATGGTGGTGAAAATCAAGGGAAACAACAGAGATTGATCTAGATAACATCATCTGGTCATGGACACCATGAAAAATATGGAAAGGAGATTAAATTAAAATAATAAATAGAGGACATTAAGATATTAAGGCATATCTTGCATAACTTCAAGAACCATGATTAATGCAATGTATTTAACATTGGCTAGACTAGATACCATCGAGAGGGATGTATCTTTATGTAATTCTTATTATAATTATCTGGAAGGAATTGACTACCTATGGAAATAAAATATAAAATACATGTTTCAAAACAATGTGTTTAACATAATTCTTAACTCTTTGTTGTTCTTTATGATTTATAGAATTAAAAATCCTAGCAACCTATAAGATCTAAAAATATATTATGTTGTATAAAAATAGCTCACATTGTCTGGATTATCTTCTATTTAGAAATTCCTAGTGACCAATGATTTCCATTACAATGATTTCCATTTTACAAATTGATCAAATAAATGTTAAAAAGACGTAACTTAGCAGCTGCTAGTCTTATGTAACTTATCGGCTACTAGGCTCATGAAAATTAGTGACCGCTAGGCTTATGTAACTTAGTGGTAGCTAGCCCTATGTAACTTAGCGGCTATATGCACCCAAAAAATTACATGGTGCTACATTGAAGGACATGGTAAATATCAAATAATGAAAGAATATTTTTCTAGAATAATGATGATATCTAGATCCTCTCCTTTCATCGTCAATATGTTTGTTATGGCCTGTTTATCCATGTTTCTAAGTTTTGAATTTTATTGTACCCTTTTGAGCCACTCTCTACTATTTTCGTTATTTGTATGACTTTAAGTCACTTAACCATTGCATGGGTTACACAACCATTGGTGTGCATAGACCAAAAGTTACGTAACCACCATGGAGGTTGCGCAACTACTAGTATGTGCAGACATGCGATTTTTTCACTTTTACCTATGAGTTAAAAAGGTGTGCTTTATAATGCATGTATCCAGTTCAGGAGTGATGTTATCACTCATTTATTAACCATTTCACTTGGAATTGGGTTTGTTAGAATCATTTTTATTTTCTCCTTATAGTTTACTATGTTTAGAAGGTTGAATGCTCCTTATTTGGATGTGTTTTCACTTCTTGTTAGACATGTATTTCAGACTTCTTCTTCTCCATTTTTTAATAAAATCCCAAATTTCATTTGAATGTTGGGTCTGAGTTTTGAGATTTGTTTTGCAAAGTTATAATATAAAAATATTACTAGGAATTACACAAACAACTAATTCATTTCTCTATTCTTTCCAGTACTACATTTTCATCTAGTCTTCTTGCAACCAATCAACTACAACCATCTTCTTGATTTTCTTGCTACCATCTAGCTCTACATACCTTGGATCAATTAGAAATCATCTCTAGAAGGGAAAAGGAATATGGAGAGACAACATAACACCACACCTGGAACACTATCTCAAATCAATAGTTATAGGTTGGGGATGATTTTATTTCTTTAAATATATTACTTAATTATTATCATTAAATTAGAAGAAATACATTTGTTTTAAATTGGTAGAATTTAGTACTTATACATTTACAATATTGTCTATGCACGAAAAAATATTTCATTGATATATTATTCCATGTCTATCCATGTGGATCTGCAAGGGAAATAAGTTGGAGAAATATTTTCTTTCTACATTTCTTTTTCATTTCTTCATTTTTAATTATTCGTATGGTTTATTTTTACTTTTCCAGGGAAAGTTTCTAGGTGAAAAAGAAATTTATTATGAGAAGCTTTCATTCTTTCCCGTGAACTTGAGGCAGAAGTAGTTAAAATAAGATCCATTTTTAGAATAATAACTTTAGAGTACAACTTCTGTTTAAATTAGATCTAGTTTCACAATCCTACAATAGAGGAATAACCACGTCTGACTATTCCCTGTTTAGTTTATTGTAATTCAAAAGTAGTTTATTTATTTTTAGATTAGTTTCTTCATCTGCGCCTGCAACATTTATTTTATTTAATTATTCAAATCTAGAAAACACAAAAATAAATCTTAAGAGATTAATTTTATTTAATCATTTATTTATTTATTTATTTATTTTAAATATAAAAAATAATTAGTTAGCTTGTTATTGTTTTGTTTTAATTAAATGTTGGAAAATTGAATTTAATTATATTAACAAGGGAAGTAATAGTATAATAATTAATTTAGATTAATTTTATTTGTTTATTTAAATAAAGGAATTAAAATTACATTAGAAGTTTGAATGAAAATAGTCCTGATTTCCTTAGCAGCCTAAGCTACCCACACTTAGCCCTTAATCCCTTTGGTTATCAATTGTTTGTTTTTTTCCATCCTTCTTGTTGAATTGATGCCCACATGACCATTTCAGGTCCACCTCAACTTGTTTAAGAATCTTTTACCCAATTATAAACCAACCCAACGTTGAATGACGTCAAGGAGACTAGAATTAGGTTTACGAAAAATAGTCTTTATAGAAACTACCATTCCACCAGAGATTACTGGCCACCTCAACGCCCTTAACAAAAAAGTAGAAATAATAGAACAATAATGTGCCAATCAAGCTGATAGGGTTAGGCCATGTAACCCTTAGTTTATCCTCGATACATTCCCTCTCATTCTTACATAACCGTCTTTAGAGAGGAATATCTAGAGGCAGGAGGAAAATTCTCTTGAATCCATCAATAGGGTCGAGATACATGGTTCTATTAATATATACTGAGACCTAAGGAAAATGATCATTCTCGAATGCAGTATCACCTCTACACAGGTTAGGAGGGAATTCTTTACTCTCAACAAGAAAATACCCAATTTGAAAGTTGAGCATCTACAATTTCCTTGATCATCAATCCTGTTGTTACCATTATTCCCATCTATCCCATTTAGAAAATATTTACTCATCTCATTACCATCCCATATATCACATTCTGATTGTCTCGGGATGACCTCAATAATTTGAGTGCATATGAAGTCACTTGTTTATTTTCATGCGTACAAAATTGGTGAACCCAATGTAAAGGAATATTTCCTTTTCGTATCCATTTTCTTTTATTTTAATTCATCAATCTTCTTCCTCTCCCATTATTCTGTAGGTGTTTATAAACCACTTGAATATGTCGGGTCAGGATTATAGGAGGCCTATTTTAGGTCTTAAATCCTCTTATAATCAAGTGAGTATGCAACATTCACCCTCATTATCTAGGTGGGTTGATAACTATTCCCAAAAATTCCTATCTCCCCATACATCCCCTATTTAAGGCCTGAACACTAATTCAATGGTAAGAATAAAGGAGACAAACCAACTAAATCATGGCCCGTGATCGAATTTCTCAAGATATAATAATATGACCTTCACAAAAGAACAAGGGATTTATCCATGGGTTTTATCAAGACCCAAAATTAGTATGCAATCAAAGTCCTTTATGTCATATTTACAACCAAATGATGAACTCTTAACGTGTCTCACCCAAAGTAGTGATTACCTCAACACGATAGATGGATCCTTGGATAGGATACAATGATAGATAGATTTCCTTCTGTAAATTTTTTTTTACCAAACCCCTCCCAAAATAGAAAACATACCTCAAAAGGGGGAGAAAACAATGACTGGTTTTTAACAGAGTATTATACACCCTTACAACCAAATAACATGTAATATGCACCTAAATAAGGTTCACATCCTTCACCCAGTGATGTTATTTCAGCATCAGTGGGAAGGATTAAAGAGATAGATATATCCCAAGATTTGTAACCTGTATAATTTGTGGGGAAAGGTAACATTACCTGTCATGTCCAAAATCAAAACTATACTCCTACTAATTTTCATTTTGTGAAGCAACCACCACAATGGGTTTATTTGGGTGTTCCCAATCATGGTGATCTCCTTAGTGGGTTAGGAACACTAGGAATGACTCCTCATCCTTCCTATTCATATCCTACACAAGGGCTAGTCATAAGTGTGTTCTAAAATGCCATTCCTCCAAATAATGCAATGTTTCTTGGTTTTATGCCCACTAACTCATATCATGATGCTACTCCTCCCTATGTCCATATGTACTCAAAATATCCTCAAATTGACATATATATTTTTCTTATTCCTTACATGTTATATCAAGGGTTTCCTTATGCCCCTGCCAATAACTATGATGCACCTTATAGAGCTCTTACTCCACCACCTCCTCCTCATCAAGGGTCCTCAATGGTTTATTCTTACGTAGTGGGAACTTATTATGAATATTTGAAAGAACCCATTGATTTCACGATAAGAGGTGTAATTATTCCACGACCATTGCCACAACTCTCTGAATTTAAAGGAGAAGGAGATCCCAATTCCCACATTAAGACATATGCTACCAAAATCAGATATTGCTTCCATGGGATGCATTTTTCACTAAGATATTCCCTAAAACCCTTGAAGGAATTGCTCTGGAATGGTACTATTAAATTCTTGAAGCATCCATAAATTATTTGAAACAACTTGTGTCTGATTTTATTAAGGCCTTCGATATGAAAAATTTGTTACGAATAGAAGTCAAAGAGTTATTGCATATCAAGCAAGAATAAAACAACTATGTTTTCCACTTCCTTCAGAGGTGGCAAAAAGTCCTCTACTCTTCCATTACTAGTCCAAACATGGATCAAACAGAACTCTGTGACCTATTCCTCCACTCACTTAATCAAGAAACCAAGGAGGAAGTGCAAAATTTTTCCCTTTCGAAGCTATGAGGAAGTGTTAGAGGCTGGGACTCCGCATTGACCAAGTGGAAATTGATAACAATAGTGTACGTAAGACATATGGACCTCAATGGGAGGTTGGTCACCTCCACCCAAAATTATTCAACCTACCAGTAACAAATCGAACTAATAACCAAGGACCCAAGGTCCTAAATTGGAACCCTGGTGTCACTACAGATGGCATGATTGATTAACCTAAAAATCCAAATGTTGTGAACACCATAGTAATGCAAATAATAACAATGGGAATGTGAATAACCAAAGAATCAACAATCCTGCTCCCTCCATCAACGCTGCAGTTGATTTCAGTCGTCCTACCTTCTCAGTAGGTTCAAGCCCAGGGCCAAAAGCCAATATCAAAACCCTAGCCAAGGGGGCTGCGAACTATAATTATAACAATCTAATTCCAAAATAATAATCAAATCTATGGTCCACACCAAAATAAAAATTAGAGGCCAAGGGATTATGATTCTAATCTATATTGTGGATTTCATAAAGTAATTCTTCATGATGCCTAGTCTTGTAGGGATTGTAATAAATGTATTCAACTGCTCCTAGAAGACCAAAGGACATTTTTTTATTGACATGTTTTTAGTAAACCCTTGAGGGACTTACCATAATACTCACATAGGACCTGTATCGCTCCTAAAAATTCCAACCTAGGAATCTATAGAGATCCTTTCCCTAAGATGCCCAGAAAATGAGAAAACTAACCCTCAAAATGTAAACAAAGGGATTCTTATAATGAATCATGATCATGAATATTCTACATCCAACTATCCCGATTTTTCTCGTAACTTAGATCAAAGGAATAAGATGAAATTATAGGTTTGGTTGAATTAGAGACAGAACCAGAGGTCAATGTAGCTACTTGTACTTGAGAGTACACTTCATACCCTCTTCCCATGTATCCTCTAGTGCAAGATGACTCACAAGTAGTTCCCAAACCTGTAGGAGCTTATGATTTGATCACAAATCTTAACAAGACCTTTTCTCACATTTCCTTTTTGGCTTTGTTGAGGAATTTTCCATCTCATCAGTCTACTATGTTAGAAGCTTTAGGTCTTTTCCATCTAGTGCATGTCACACCCCCTCCAGATGCCCATATTAACCACATAGACTTTGATGTTTATCCTCCGGGTCAATGTGAGAGATACATGATTCATGTTTGACATAAGAAAGATGCCTACAGACACTAAGTTAGCATGAAGAGGTAACCCCCTGTTATACTTGTAATTATGGGTTTATAATAACTATGTTAAGAGGGCGATAATTGATGATGAGGCTGCTATGAACATTATCCTTTTCTCCTTCCTATAAAATTTAGGGTACGAAGAAACCAATTTATCTTCTACTAGAAACACGTTGAGAGGTTATGACAACCTGAAAGCCACATCTATTGGAACTATAGTTCTTCCAGATTACCCTTGGGCCCAAGACTATCTTAACTGAGTTTTATATTATAGATAGGGAAACCAACTAGAATATGATTCTTGGTAGACCATAGATCCACAAAATGAAGGCCATTTCGTCCACATTATTTCAAGAGGTAAGATTCCGTCATTTAAGAAAAGTTTTCGTAGCCTAGGGTGACCCAAAGCCTTTTGGTATTCACCTGGAAAATATCAAGAAGAAACCAAGAGTTTATTCTGAGTTCGAACTCCCAACCAAACAAATGAATAAACCACCTCATTCTAAAGAATTAGTCTCCACTATGAAACTAGTAATAAAAACTGAAGTTAATAAACCTATAGGAATTCAAGGGGTAGACAAGAGTGAGAGTAATACTGTTGTGGTATAATCTATGTCTGCCAAAACAAAAACATAAATAGTAAAGCTCTTAGAAAATGACTTACCAATTTTATCTTCCATTTGAATCTTTAGGTATTGGAAATTCCCTTGGAATAACCTCTCTCCAAATAGATGGATTCAAAGAGATATGTATGGTTGAGGTCTCTGAATTCCAGGAAGAACATCCTAAGAACAATGAAGATTCAATTTTCCTGTCAACTATTGGATGCTCCATTATGATGGAGAAAAATTCCGTTATGGCACAGGGGTGGGGGTGATTCTGACTTCTCTAAAAGGTAGAATCATGCCTTTTTTTTCAAGCTAAACCTTGAGTGTACCAACAATGGAGCAGAGTATGAAGCTTTACTTCTCGGTCTTATTGTAGCCAAGAGAATGGGAGTAAAGAATGTTAGAGTCCTATGTGACTAGAAACTTATAACAAACTAGGTCTTGGAGGTTTATGAGACTAGAGTGGAGCATCTCCATCTCTACAATTATGTTATGCGTGAACTATGCAAAGACTTTGATTTCATCTCTATAGAAGGAATTCCTAGAGAACAAAACCAACTTGCTGATTTTATGACGTCTTATTCTTCTCATTTTTTCCCTAGTGAAGATTTAAAAGAAATAAATGCATTAGCGTTCTCAATCCAAGATGAACCCTTGATTCACAAGATATCAAACAACGTAATATTAGCATATGTAGATGATGAGAACAAACCCATCATGTTAGATTTCATTGAGAATGATGAAGTGATCCTAGGATTTCTTCATGTGTACATTAATCTTCACCCTACTCATCATAAGAAAGGTTTCTCTCTTGTTCCCCACCCTTCTTCATATTTTGGGGATAAAAAATGCATCCTTTCTCATCACAAGATTTAGAGATATACGAAGTTGAGGAAGAACCTTTGGAACTGCCTCTAGCTCCTCTTGAATTTGAAGAAGGAAATGCCTCTTTGATAGAAGATACAATCAATATAAATATAAGAACATAGGAAGAGCCCGCAATTTTTAATCTTGGTTCCTCATTTTTCATAGAAGAGGTAGAAGAACACACTAAAGTGCTTAAGGATTATTAGCGGGATTTCACGTTCAGTTACAAATACATGACAAGAGTTTCTCCTGACGTAGTAGTCCATAACCTAGTTACCAAGCCTGATGTTAAACTTGTGAAAAAAAATATGAAACCTATGAAGCCCAAAGTTTCTTTAATGGTCAAAAAAGAAGTAACGAAACTCCTACAAATTGGGTTTATAAAACTATTAGATTACTCCATGAGGCTCCAATATCATCCTGATCCTTAAGAATAATGGGAAGATAAAGATACGCATTGATTTTATGGAAATAAACAAAGCCTATCATAAAGATGATTTATCACTACTGTCTATTCATATCATCATCGATGCAATGACTGGTTACGAGTTTTTATCCCTTATGGATGGATTTTATGAATACAATGAGATAATAATCTCTGAAGAAGATCAAACCAAAACCACTTTCACCACCCCTTAAGGAAAATTTTTCTACACAGTCATGCCTTTCGAATTGAAGATTGATGGTGCCACATATCAATGAGCCATGACCTATATATTTCATGATCTTATTCATAATATTATGGAGGCATATGTTGATGATATCTTACCCAAGGATAATAAGAGAGGTGACCATCTTGAGATTATTTGAATAGTTATTTCATGTTTGATCGAGTATGGTGTGAATTTAAATCTAAAAAACTATTTCTTTGGGGTTACAAGAGGTAAGAACTTAGGTTACATTATTCTCTCTTAAGGGATTGATGTAGACAATGTAAAGATTTGAGTAATTCTTGAAATGACTCCTCTAACAGATGAATATAGTATTAGGTATTTCTTAGGAAATATTAGGGTAATTCATAGGTTTTTTTCCTGATTTAACGTACGTCATCCATCCCATTAATCACTTGTTGAAAAATACTTGTTGTAAGATATAGACAGAGGAATGTCAAAACTCTTTTGAGTCAGTCAAGTGGTTCCTCTTGTCACCTTTCAATCTTACGCCACCAAAGTCTGATCTCCCTCTAATCTTGTATTCTAGAGCCACAAATGTTTTAATAACGTGCATGTTAGCACAAGAGGATGATGATGGTTGCAAACACACTATATAATTTATTATACGTACACTCCTCAACTATGAGAATCGATACTCTCAAGTAGAAAAATAATGTTTGTCTATTGTATTTGGAACCAAGAGGTTGAGGCATTAAATGTTTAACCAAGAAACAAGAGTGATTATCAAATCTAACCATTTTTGAACATTTTTAACTCAGGAAGACTTATCCAAAAATGCTGGTAGATTCATAACATTAGTGGGTGAGTTTAAGCTTACCTTTATCAACCAAAATTTGGTTAAAGGAAAAATTACTATCGATTGGTTAGCCAAAAACCCTATAGATTGTGGTGAGATAGTTGGATTGAGTTTCCTGGATGAATATACCTATTAATTATATAAACCTTCTATTGTTTCATGTCCATGGTACCTAGATATAATAAACCACATTGTAGAACAAACATATCATGAAGTTGATAACTCACAATAAAGGTGACAACTTTGTGTCATATCTTCCAAGTACGTGATTGTAGAACAAGTTATATATCAAAGAGATTTTGATGGTATGTTACTTATATGCATCAATGAAGAAGAAAAAAAATTTCTCTTTGAAGCCCATAATGGAGTTTGTGTTGGTCACTTTGAAGGGAATTCAGCTACTCGTAAGATTCATTAGATGGGTTAATTTTGGCCCATGTTATAACATGATGTTGTGGAATATGTGTAAAAATGTCAAAAATTCCAAGAGTTTTCACATGCCATACATATCCCAACTCAGGATTTACAACCTATAGTGACACCCTGGCCCTTCTCGACTTGGGGTTTGGATTTAATAGGGAAATTCTCTCCCACATCATTAGACAACCACAATTTCATAATCATGGCCATATAAAATTTTATGAAGTGGGTTGAGGCCATACCTATGACTATAGTATTAGATCTGTCATAGACAAGAATCAAATTATCTATAGGTATAGTGTTCCATATGTCATTATTTTAGATAATGACACTCCTTTCAAGAATAATGAGGTATGTGAGCTATGGGATCAATTCAAAATATCTCACCATATGGCCTCTTTACACTATCCTCAGGCCAATGGATAGGCTAAGGATACTAACAAAACCTTGAATTCCATTCTCCTCAAGACAATTAAGGAGAATAAGAGAGATTGGAATCTGAATTTATTTCCCACCTTATGGGCTTACAAAACTTCAGTTCGAACACCAACGGGGGCAACCCCATTTTCTTTAGTTTTTATTGTTTAAGCGGTCTCTCTGCTGGAGGTAGAATTACCTAGTCTTCGTGTGTCCCTATAAGGCATTCTAGATGAGGATGAGTATTGAAACATGTGTTTATCTGATTTAGAAATCCTGGATGAGAAACAACTTAGAGCCAAACAACACCATTGGGTTTACACAGATAGAATATGTTTCCAATTTAATAAAAATGTCTATGAACGTGAAATTTAGGTAGGAGACATTTTTTCGAGACTTGATAACCGAATAGAAAAGAAAGTCAGTGAAGATAGGAAGTTCATGCGAAAATAGTTAGGCCCCTACCAAGTAATAAAATATTTTTAAAATGATGTGTATTGCTTGTGTAATCTATAGGGTGAGGGGTTTGATAGATCCATCAACTCTAATCACCTCAAATGTTTCTACATCTAGTCATTGAATCTCCACAATGTCCTTTTGCATTATTATCATTGTCTTGTCATCTGCATTCTAATTTTGTTAAAATTGTATTACAGAAACTTACTTTTCAAGCAATTCTTAAAATTTCAAACATTGGAAAACCTCTCAATCATACCTCTTCTACAGTTTCTTCACACATTGAAACCATATAATTCTCATCATCATTTCCATTCATGAGACAATTGTTTACATTGGTATTATAAGGACTTGTATGCCTCATCTTTTCATGGTTTCTTTTTTATTTGGGAGTTTCTTTCTTATAGTTTTCCTTAGAAGCTTGCTGATGATAGATCTTCCCCTAAAAATATCTCTCCATGAAATTTTTTTTTCTAATCATTTCACTTGAAAGTTTTGTTCACCCATCTTTGTCTTTGATGATGAGCTCTCACATCTTACTAGTTTTTGGGGACTGATATTAGGGGAAAATGTTCCCTCCTAAAAATAATAATTCAAAGAAAAATAAGATTATATATATATATATATATATATATATATATATATATATAAAACAATGTGTGTGTGTGTGTGTGTGTGTGTTCTTATTACAATAAATAAAAATGTTCTTATTGCAAATAACTACATTTTCCATCCCTCCCAATCTTTGGTGATGAGCCCATGCTTATTACTGGTAGCATAAGATTTGGTAAGGAGAAAAGTTCCCTTAGTCACCTATATTTTTTCCTCGGTGATGATCCCATGATTTTTACTAGTAGTATGGGGCAAGATGTAGGGGGTTATATCAAAAATAAAAAATTCTAAATAAACAAAGAAATACAAGTTCTTGAAAGTATGAAATTCTCAAGAAAATGATTTAGATGTATATGTTAGGAGATAAAATAATTCTCTAACAAGGTCCTATCAATCAGTAGGCCATCCATAGATATAAGTCTAGTCAAAATTCACAAGTAGAAATTATTTTTAACTAGATAGTTAATCTTGATTGGGGTTGGGTTTTAAGTTTCTAAGTAAATCTTTGTCAAAGTTATTGTCTCTTAGTGATCATTCTTGTTCAAACATTCTTCAAATCAATCATCTTGCATCTTTATTAGATCTTGGTGATGATCCCTCGCATCTTACTAGTTGTGTGTGGTCAAGCATAGTGTGAGATCATCTTATAATCATACTATATTCAACATATTTTTCCAATGGAAAATAAATTTTAAACATTGTTTGAAAAATAAAGTTTCCTCAGTACAAATTTTTATCTTGTGTGTAGCCATATATATAATTATATTTACCACATTACTTTATCATCCATAGCATGCATTCAAAAATAACAAAATATCAAAAATTCCTAACCATCTAATAGTACACAAATGAGATGAATCATATTGAAATTAACTCTTGTCAAGCAATGCCAAACCAAAAAATGATGTCTATATATATATATATATATGTATGTATGTATATGTATGTATACATACACACACACACACACACATATACATATACATATATATATATATATATGTGTGTGTGTGTGTGTGTGTGTGTGTGTGTGTGTGTGTGTGTATAAATGTATATATGTATATAGGTATATACATGTATAATTGTATATATATACATACATATATACACACACACATACATATACATATATGTATATATCTATATATATGTATATGTACATACACACACACACACACACACACACACACACACACACACACACACACACACACACACACACACACATGTCAAGTGTCTTTAGTATAATGTCATCACACCGAGGGACAATTGTGGTCAAAACTCTCAACTATGACCCAAAAATACAAAAAAATGATATATACAAAAAATGGTCCCAAAGCAATAAAGCCCCTTGGCTTATCCCTCTCTCTGAGATCCTTGTGAAGGGGAAGGGTGAGGACTCTAGATCTAATGATGTGATTGGATACATGTAGTGTGGGAGACTCTGTGTGTTGAGCGGTGAGAGCATCAATGAGAGTGATCGGTAGCGGTAACCCACTATGTGAGGATCCTCATCATCTCTCTCTTTCATTAAGTATTGTTATATTGGTCTTCAACCAAGAGATATCTATTTTTACATGTTAAGAAAATGTAAATACATCAGTGTGGAAGCCAACTTGTGTCAGGGTTCCTGAGTCTGTCAACAAATCCTCTCAGTTCATGGTATTAGTGATCATGAATAGATATAGGCTCGTGCACCTAATGAGATCCTATCATCAATCATCTGTGGATACAAACAAAATACAAAGGTATAATGATGAGGTAGAAAACATAAAAAAATAATTTTCACTAACATCTAATCTAGGAAGTAGAAGGAAATAAAAGGATATAAATACCTACTCGGGTCTCTGGTAACCCATCTTGGGTCTATAAGCGGTGTTTCACCTCCTGTAGAAGTTTCCATGACCTCCTCCTTAGCTCTGGTAGCTTCTGAAACCTCTCATGTACCCTTTCACTTAGGGTATGACTCCTTCTTTGAGCTCAAATCTATCTTAGCCTCCTCCTCATTCCCAGCCGAGCCCTCACCAATCTACAAATTTTTTTTAGCTTAACTAAAAAATGAGTAACTAGGTATGGTGTAACTTATGGTGTCTCAATCACAACACCGGGCACTATAACTATCCATTGGATTTGGCCATTACAGCCAGATCTCACCTCTTGTATATATGTGTATATAGTATCAACTACTAGAAGAGCATATGAGAAAGGAAATCCAAGTTGTTGAGGCACTTGAAGCACTGAATGTGTCTCAACCTAACTGAAAGGTATTACTACAGGTAATCAAAGAAATTTCCTCCTCACCCCACCATCCTATCATATCCTGATATGGTTGAGCCACTGTATCCATTGTGGTCAATGTTACTGCTAACTTTGGTGTGGCCTTGATTAGAGCCATGTCTACCCATATTGAAGCCATAATATCTTTGATATTTTCTATCCCAACATCCCTCTGGTAGGGGATAACATGCTCATAGATCCATGACATCACTAATGTGGGGTGGCTGAGAGATGTAGCCCCACATATGAAAATCATGTAATAGGCATGGTAGGTGGTGCCAAGTATGCCTATCCACTATGTAAATACTCTCCCATAGAGCTTGATGGTCTAAAAAATAGGTGCCCAACATAATATAAAAATGTTTCCGCCCTTATCCCTACTTGAAAGAAAGGCCAAGATACCAATAACGGCCTTGCGTAGAGTAGGAATAGGGGAAACCTCAATAGAAACCAATATAATACCCTGCTTGGCACTAGTGTCAGGTGCATGTGCATGTCCTAAATATGTCACCCATCTATGGGCCTAAACTGATGAACTAGAGGTCTTCAGTGCTAATTTCCTTCCTGTGACAGGAACCTCGAGAATCCTATACAAATCCTTAAATGTGATAGAGCACCCCCAACACCAAGAAATCAGAAAGTGTTCTAATATTCATCCTAATAATTCAAAAATTCACATAGAAGGAGACTCACAGGCGCAATTTGTCATGTTTAAACTAACAACCATATCCCTGCCCTATCTAACACCCATCTCTTCACTGGTGTCAATAGCTATAGAAACATGGGAAACCAATCCTACTCTCGGGCTTTTCTTCATCTAACATAAACCCCCTATGTCTAAAAACATGGAAAAAAGAGCATATTATAATATTATAAGTTCATGATAGGATCACAAAAAATATATAAATATAAACACAAAATTAAAATTTTAGGCTTAACTTCTAAATCACAAAACTTCATGAAAGTTATGAAAGCACCACTCTTAATAGAATGGAGGTTGCGCAATCGCCATGGAAATCATGTCACTTGAAAATAGGGTCGTTCCCTTGAAAATAAAAAAATCAAAACCATGCTAAAAATAACCAAAAAAATCCAAGAAAATTGTAAAATCTACATTACACCCCCTATGATCATTTTAACTATAAAATTACTAAAAATATCCCCTCCTATAGGTAGTTTTAAGTAAGCATGGAATTTAGGGATAAAAACAAATTAATGCTCATGACTTACATGTTCTTGACCCTCTATTATTGCCACTGGGTTCAGTGCCATCACAACTGAATGCTCTTTGATTTTACTATACTCATGAGTGAAACGGTAATCGGAAATGAAGAGCTCCAAATTTGGCTAAGTGGGTATGCAAAAATGATTTTTAAAAATAGTAAAAAGTGATATATATAGCTCATATTTGGTTTTCTAATGCTGCTTTGAGTGAGTGTATGTAGGGTTGGCATGTGTGGAGCAAGTATGTTTCTCATCCCAACAGATATGATAAGTAATATTGTCTTTTCATTTAAAAATGTTTTTCTAATTCTATCTTATAGCTACACTTGATTCACATTTCTCTTTTGCAAGTAGTAGGAAGGCTAGATTAGTGTGATTTAAACACATGGTCGAGTGAGGTAAAATTTATCTCTCCCACTTGGGAGTGCCATACTCAGAAATCAAATTTTACACCCATTCATGGATAAAATGCTCTTTCGAGGGGGCAATATGCATGCACCAAAAAATTACATGGTGCCACATTGAAGGACACAGTAAGCCTCCAATGATGAAAGAATTATTTTCTAGAATAATGACGAGATCCAGATCCTCTCCCTTCATCTTTAATATGCTTGTTATGGCCTATTTATCGATGTTTCTAAGTTTAGAAGTTTACTGCACCCTTGCAAGCCACTTTCTACTCTTTTTGTGCTTTATTTGATTTTAAGTCACATAATTGCCTCGATAGTTGTGCAAACTAGTGATTATGTCAATTTTACCTGTGATTTAAAAATGTGTGTTTTGTAACATGTGTATCTAGTTTCAGAGTGATTTTCTCACCTGTTTCTTGACCATTTCACGTGGTTTTGGGCTTGTTGGAATCATATTGATTTTCTCCTTCCATTTTACTATGTTTAGTAGGTTTACTTCCACTTATCTGGATGTGTTTTCAATTCTTGTTGGACATGTGTTTCAAACTTCTTCCCATTTTTTTTATAAAATACCATATTTTATTTGAATGTTGGGATGGAGTTTTGAGATTTGTTTTGAAAAGTTATGCTACAAAAATATTTCTAGGAATTACATAGACAACTAATTTATTAATTTGTTCTTTTCAATGCTACATTTTTAACCAGTCTTCTTGCAACCAGTTAGCTACAACCATCTTCTTTATTTTCTTACTACCAACCATCTCGACATACCTTATATCAATTGGAAATCATATCTAGAAGGGAAAAGGAAGCTGAGGAGACACAACACAACACCACACTTGGAACACTATCTCAGATCAATAGTTGTAGGTTTGGGATGTTTTGATTTCTTTAAATCTTTCAATTAATTATTTTCCTTAAATTATAAGAAATACATTTGTTTTAAATTGGTAGAATTTAGTGCTTCTTCATTTCTATTATTATCTGTGCATGAACAAATCTTTCATTGATATCTTCTTCTCTACCTATCCCTATGGATCTGCAAGGGAAATAAACTGGAGGAAGATTTGGTATTTGTGTTTCTTTGTCATTTCTTTATTGTCAATTATCCGTGTGATTTATTTTTAATTTGTCGGGGAAAGATTTTGGGTGAAGAAGAAATTGCTTCTGAGAAGCTTTGTTTATATCCCACGAACCTGAGGTATATGTAGTTAAAAGAAACTCCATTTTTAGAATAATTACTTTAGAGTGCATCTTCTGCTTAAATTAGATCTAGTTTCACAATCCTCCAATAGAGGAATAGCCACATCTGGCTATTACCTGTTTAGTTTATTTTAATTTAGAAGTAGTTTATTTATTTTTAGATTAGTTTCTTCATATGTGTCTGCATTATTTATTTTATTTAATTCTTCAAATCCAAAAAACACAAAAAAAAATCTTAGGATTTTAATTTGCTTTATTCATTTATTTATTTTAAAAGCTTTGATGAAAATACAAAAAGAATTAGTTAGCTTGTTATTGTTCTGTTTTAATTAAATGTTGGAAAATTGAATTTAATTAGATTAAAAGGGGAATTAATCATATTTTATGTAATTTAGATTAAGTTTTTTGTTCATTTAAATATAGGAATTAAAATTAGATTAGAAGATAGAATGAACATAATCCCTATTTTCTTAGCAGCCTAGGCTACCCACACTTAGCCCTCAATCCCTTTAGTTACCAATTGTTTGTTTGTTTATGTACTTCTTGCTGAATTGATATCCACAAGACCATTCTGGGTCCACCTAAACCTCACCGAATAATATTTGACCCAATTATAAACCAACCCAACATTGATTGATGTCAAGGATACATATACTTATGTTTACCAAAACTGGTCTTTAGAGAAATTCCTGTTTCACCAGAGATTATTGGCGAGCTCAATGCCCTTAAAGACAAAGTATAAATAGCATAAAAATACTGGGTTGATCAAGTTGATAGGGGTAGACCACACAACCCTTAGTTTTTCCTTGACACATTCCCTTTCATTGTTACATGACCCTTTTTAGAGAGGAATATCTAGAGGCAGAGGGAAAATTCCCTCGAATCCATCAATCAGGTTGGGATACACTCAGTTCTACTTATATAGACTGATACCTACAGAAAATGATAATTATCAACCAAAATATCACCCCTACATAGGTTAGGTGGATATTTTCACTCTAGATGAGTAAATACCCAATTTTCAAGTTGAACATATACTATTTCCTTGATTGTTGATCATGTTCTTACAATTATTCCCACATATTCCATTTATACCATATTTAATCATCCCATTACCATACCATCTATCATATTCTAGTTGTCTCGGTATGACATTGAGAATTTGAGTGAATTTGAATTCATGTGTACAATGGTTACTAGCCTTATGTATCTTAGTGGTTGCTAGGCTTATGTAAATTGGTAGCCACTAACCTTATGTAACTTAGTTGTTTCTAGCCTTATGTAACTTGTCGGTCCCTAGCCTTATGTAATCCCAAAAATATTTTCTAAATTTATGAATGTGAAATTAAGTCAATTCTTCATTAATATAATCAAGTCTCAATATGCAAAAATAGATTCATTATTCATTAATTAGCTTCAGTCAACATAATTTTTCATACATATCGAATTGAAAAAATTGGAATCCAATAATAATGAAATTGGAATCCTAAAATTGTGAAATTAGAATAAAAAATAGTGAAATTGGAATACTGAACTTGGAATCCAATAGTAGTAAAATTGGAATCCAATAATAGTGAAAATGGAATCCAATAATGGAGAAAATGGAATCCAATAATGGTGAAATTGGAATCCAATAATAACAATAATAAAACTCCATTGAGTCCAATAATGCCAATATTAGAATCCAATATTACTACTAATGGAGTCCAATAATAGTAATAATGGAATCTAGTAGTAACAAAAATGGAATCCATTATACATATAAAAGATGATAGATTTCTACCAAAATTTGAAAGATTAGAGTCTAGATTCACTGGAATGTGTCCAGATTTACTGAAATAATCATTTTATCTTATTAGCAGATGATAATTTTCATATTGAGTACATTATTAGTCATATTTAGTTGAATTTATTTAACATAGGATTCATAGATGTTATTATTATTCTTTCACTTGTCATGCAAAAATAGACAAGTTTCGTTATAATGTCTAATATAGCCTTGTGTGTTACTTAATTCAATAAGAAATATCGGGGAAAATTATTCCATGTGGAAATAATTTTTGAATCATGTTATTCTCTTATTTTATTTCATGTATTCACAAATTAATACAATAAATCTTAATAATCTAATTCAAATTTCATTTAGTGCATATTGTTTTCATCAATCACACATACATGTACACTAGCTTAGTAACTAGCTATTTTAAGTTACTATTTTAGGTAGATTGGATCATCACTAGTTTCTTTTTAGATTTATTTAAGATTTGATTTTCCATCCACCCATATAAAAAACCTTCATTTAGTATTATATCCCCATTTAAGAAACATTCATAAGGGTTTTATCCATTATCAAGAGAATCATGGCTTCTATGAATATCCTCATCTTCAAAGGAGACAACTTTGAGTATTGAAGATATTAGTTGAAGAGGATTATTTTTTGGAAAGGAGTTTAGGAGATTATTCTTCATGGATTTATTCCATCTATATATTATAATTCTTTTTATTAAGATCAAAAGAGAGTAAATTAAGAAGAAAAAAATGTAGATGTGCAAGATTTTTCTATCTCCAGAGTATCGTAGACCCAAACATCTATCCAATAATTTTTGGAAGCAAAATTACACACGAGGTATGGAATGCCTTGAAGAATTAATATCTAGTATCTATTAAGGTAAAATAATAAAAAACACAACCTCTAAAAATGAGACCTAACTCTACAAATATAGCTTATATAGATCTATATATAGTTGCACTCCCCCAACTATATAGAGTAGAGTATGTCACTAGGACATTTACCTTTATTTAGTCCTTACTCTATATAGAAGCTATATGCACACTCCAACTATATATAATATATATATATATAGAGTATAGATCCTCCTAAGCATATCATATCGCCTATGGATTTTATACCCTCCCAAATCCGTCGATGTATCAAGAATAGATAGTGAGGGTCTTAGTATATCTCCCTTATCCCCGGTTGACATGATCAATATATGTATGTTATAGATAGACAATGATTGTACCACTATAGAACCCCAGCCCCCCTCTATATAATATTAGGGGAGATAGGGGATGGTGAAGATTATTCTAATTAAAAATAATAAATTTCCTTAATCAAATAATCATTCAAATATTTTATTTCATGTCCTGACTAACGATAGTGAAATAATTGAGGAATAGGTCATTGAACCAAAATCATTTCTTTTTTAAATTTATATTTTTAATGAGAAGTATAGATATTCTAAAAAAATTATTAATACATTGAATCATTTATATAAAATATCCTTTGTGGAGGTAGTTTAACAATATTAGTTGAAAATAGGGGTGTTTCTAGTTCATGCACAGATACTTAAAAATTCCTATAATTTAATTTCTATCTTATTAGGTTAAATCATTCCAATATGAGCTCATTTTTTTTGGGACTTGGCTGAATCTCAATATAGGCCAATTGAGGGCCCCTATAACTAGAAATCGCAGTGAACATGCTCTAAATTTTTTTATGGCATCATATATATATTTTTTTCATGCTTACAAGAATTGATTGTCTTTCGACACAATGGATGTCTCGTGTTTGTAGAATTTATGCGTTGTGTGTGACATTATTTTCTTACTTCTTTCATCTGATTGCACTATTATTGAATTTATACACATTTATAGTACTATTGTTATCAACTATGTGGTTTTTATCTATTACTATTATCACTTTTCTTGTGTGGCATACTTGCCACCATGTGTAAACACCTTCCTTTTTATAGGTATAGTTTATTCTAGGTTGCCACTGCTTCAGCACTCCACACTCTAATATAGTTTCTTAGACATATATATCATTAGCACAGATCTATTTATTGTGATCCACATTCTCAACATGGATATTGCACATGCCTCAAAAGAGGGGGCGTTAATCCAGGTTTATTTCTACACTTACAATAGGCATATATATAATTATGGGTACACACACAGGGACATACAAAGTATAAACACCTAAAAACATAATTAACCACAAAAAACAACAAAATATTCACATATTTATAACCATACAATTTGGTCAAGACCATATGGTACGGTCCTCACATTCCCACACATTTTTTTCTCATGGGTAGAAACATCAGTTTTATCAGCAGTTTTAGATTTTTAGCTTCATTCTCAAGATTTTGATGCATTTTTAGATGTAGTTCACCTAGTTCAAGGGTCATGAAATAATTCATTCAATCACTATGGAATTTCAAATTCTACTATAATTTTAGATATCTTGGGGGCACGAGTCTCCTCCCTTTATTAGCATTCACATTTTTAGTTTCTACTCAAACTTTTATTCTATTGTTATCAGTTGTAGGACATATGGGGAGAATTTGTGGGATCCTATTATGTGTTATAATGTATATAAATATTTAAAATATTGGGTCTACATCCATCTGAAAAGGTATGATCCATGGGGATAGGGAAGGTATCAATGTAGCTAAGGTATTCGTAGGTAGTCCTTCTTCTCCTCTCAAATTCAAATGGGAAGATATCAAAGTTGTTAAATAACTTTGATACATGGTATTATTCCTTCGTAGGGGTGTAGTTGTACATATTTTTCTTCTCCTCCTTACATCTCTTTGCTAGGTTACATGCACCTAACACACATGTGTCTCCTTAGCACAAATTGGGAACTGATCACCCCTTATCCTTTGGAAAATTTTGGAAATACAAATATCCAAGAATAAGTAATGCACAACATTTTCTTCTTCCACAAATATAATAGGTTTATTTCTTACTTGTTTAAATATTTTCATTTCACTAATATTTAAATGTAAATATTTCACATTACAAGTTATATTTGACTTAAAGTTTAATTCTCTATCATGGACATTGACAACACTCTTTGTTACATGTTTCATTATGGAACCTTCCAACACCAAGCACAACATGGACAACTACAAAATACATATTCTAGAAAAGAAAATTTGTGTTTACAAACTCAAGTATTTATTCCTTTAAGTATGCAATTTTCATTTCATTATTAAATAGGGGGAATGTAGACACTCAAATTTAGCAATTTCTACTTTGACAAAACTTGATTTGATAATTACCATCTCTCCACTCCTACTTAGAAATTTCCAAGGTATCTTATTTTCCTAGTTTATTCTTGCATATTGACATGTCAAAAAACTCTAAGAATAAAATGCACAAAATCCATGGACAAAAATCAGTTGAAAGGTTCCAAAATTCACTTTACATGTTTTATATCCGCAATTAGGGCCGTATAGTTTGGTTAAATTTTTTTATTTGGTCTTGGACAACATGTACAATCTTGGACCATGTTGGCCTGGTGAAATATTACTTAAGTATCAAAGGCACATATGATAGTGGCATGTAAGAAGTGGGTGCATGGATAAACATGAAAGTTTGATAGAATTGTGCCTTAAGGTTTCACACCCAAGAAAGATAGAGCTTTGGACTTATGATTTTTTGCAAGTTACGGGATAAATATAGGATGGAGTGTAGAGCATGCAAGGATAAGAACAAGAGAACTTATTAATGAAGCAAGAGCTATTTTGGGAAAAAATTTAAGACCAAGAGACATGCGTAGTTTGTACTAATAATAGGATTAATATAGAGTTCAATTATAGATTAATCTATTATTAGCCACCATGTAGTTTTTAGTGCATGGATATTTTGAGCATGCGCACCATTTTGAGAGTGCATGGGTGGTGAAGGGAAATTCCCCACCCTTACATATGTATTGATTTGCATTGTTTAGGATGATGACTGAGTTGCAATAGAGTTATGTTACTAGTATGATTTGCACGCATGACTTTGTGATAGTATTTATGATGTATTCAACTACCGCTTGATAATGAGTTAATATAATGGATCATTGTGGTTTGATATTGGTTGTTGATGTCTCTATTCATGGTACTTGTATGGTAAATTTGATCTTAATTGTTATCTAAACCTTTATGCTTTCTTTATTATGTGTATTTCCAAACTGAGCTCATGGGTCTGGTTTTTATAATGGAATATGTACTTTGAATATGGTAATTATGAACATGCATACTGAAACCTTGGTAAGACAGTAATAAACAGGGACCCAGCAGCTTCGCGTGCTTTGGGTGAGCATTTAGATCTATTTGGATGAAGTGCTAGTGCGCCCAGGAATTTGAGTATAAAAATAAAGACTACATTTTGGTTCCATTGTCAGGACATATTTTCCAATTGTTTACCACAATGTTACATCATGATGGCGTATCGGGTGACTCTTACAACCATTCGAGATTGGGAAATTGATGGAAAAGATAAGTTTGCATGAAGATATGGTTCTAGACCTGGTTTCAATGCGTGAAAGTGGGTGGAAGATAATCTATATTATGAGCTTTATGAGATGTTATTTTCCTTCTTTGCAATAGAGTTGTACAAGTGGTTGTCTGCATACACATCGAAGAAGAGATGGAGTTACATACCAAGGGTTTGGATGCAAGAAGAGTACCAGGATTTTTTTGATGCAGACGAACCTTAGATGTGTGTTGTAGATCATTGGTGGGATGGTGTTGTGTGTATTTATACTTTAGAGCACACTGTGTCTACTTATTCTGGTCCAAAAATTACTGAGTTTATATTTTTTGTGTGAGCCCAGAGGATCTTACATCTGTGCTATTCCTTTGGAAATTAAGATCTAATGGTGGTGTTAGGTTTAGAGTGCATACCTATGGATAGCTAAATGTACCACCGTGCATAGGGCAAAGAGTATGGGTGAAGAAAGATGGCAGAACCTATGAAAGAAAGGTAGAGAAGAAATGAAACTTAAGTATAGTGAAGCACATGAGAGGGAATTAGTGAAGCAATGTGAAATTGAGGAGTCTGTGGAGTTACAAAGGATGATGTCTCATGAAGGATTTAAAGCTCACATGGAAGATGTGGATCTGGAGCATCAGGATCTCCCCCCATTAGGAAAACATAGTAGAGGATCTACTTTGGCTTCTGATGAGAGTGCGTCATAGGAGGAAAGATTAAGCACCACGTGTGTGCATCTGATCCCACCTGGTGACCTAGCCCTTACACTTGGTTTTCCATTTCCAGAATTAATCATTAATCAATAGGTGAGTGTAGGTAATCTAGTAGCTTCAGGAAGATATAATTTTCCTTTGAATACAAAAGTACATCAGATAAAACATTCATGTACGACATCACAGACATCATATTTTTTTTGTTGGAGGCTCGATTGGAGGAATATTTTCCAGCTCATCATCTGGATAGAGTGTGGGTGTGCATAACATTGGGAACACATCTAGAAGTACTACAACTTTGCAGACTATGGGGGTTTAGTTTAGTACTATAGTTAGGACATAAAGAAGTACATCAAATGGTTTGACGCCCGCTACTGGAGGATCTGGTGGATCAGGAGGGTCGGGATCAAGTGGATCACGTGGTGGAGAAAATACTGGTAGTGGTTATGGTTTTGGATCTAGAGGATAGGGCCATATCCCTAATAACCCCCATATCAACCTAAATTTTTTTATTACAATATTTCCCTCCACTTGCCAGAATATAGAGGTATTGAAGATGCTACAGAGCATGTGCATAAGTGTGAGTTACTATAGTGTGCTAAGGGAATCACTACTCCAGATAGGAAGGTGACTTAGTTTACAACACCTCTTCAAGGGTGCGTGCATTACTGATATAGAAAGTATGAATCGCATCAGACTGTGGTGGATTATGATGCTTTGCACTCTACACTTCTAACTGAGTTTCATATCCCTGAGTTTGAATAGATAAGTATCAGCATGATTAAGGACATTAAGCATGGATTATCAGAAAGAATTTGGGAACATGATGCACATTTTAAAACTTTGTTGTCAAAGTTGTCTTATGACATACATCCTAGTCAGCATGCATGATGGTTTTTTGGTGGATTGTTGACTCCATTTAGAAGGACAGTATCTCCTAAGACCTTTGTAGATCCACATGATGCTTTGGAGGTAGTTTTTTGTGCTAAGGTAATTGGGAGTGTGGACATTGATGTGAGTTGATTTTTTGAGGCGCAGATTGTAGCTATGGTAAAATAGTTGGAGAAGCTCTCTGTTAATTCAACTCATGAGACACGCAATGGGATATGGTGTATGGACTACGAGGTTGAAGGAAACACTAAAAATAGTTTTCCTCACAAGTCAGTGTGCTCCCTGCCATTGGATTGTGAGATTTTTCATTTGCATAATGATGGGAGTAGATGTCTCCTCTTACAGTGTGTGATTTGGAAGAATGTGTTTATGTACTATAAGATTTGTAAAACCCACACTCATGACATCGTTTACTACAAAGTGATTAATCATGTCCATGAGGCCATTGAAACTGGTGTTCACCAGAATAGTATATCAAGTGGATCTAAGGAACAAGGAGAAAAACATAATGAAGGGTGCAACAATGGGGATAATAGGAGTAGAGGCTTCTGTGGAGGATATAAAGGATAAGGGAATTGTGGTGGAAGAGGAGGATTTCATAGAGGAACTTGTTATACATGTGGATCTCCTGATCATTATTAGCACGAATGACCTTAAAATGTGGTTTTCTCATGGTGTGGAAAGCAATACAAATTTGAACAATTTCCAAAATTGTATGAGCATATGAGCAAGCATCACAAGAAAGACAAGGGAACAAATATGATTAAGATACAACATGTAAATGGAAATCAATGGATGCCAAAGGTTAGACTTAGTTCTGAATTACAACCCATCTTAGTTACCACTCGCATTGAGGTTGTGCACTCTCGTGAACCTCTAAATTTCAAGCTGAATATAACGAAACAATAAGTGATTAATGCCAAGTACCCTGATGTTGCACATCAGAAAGAGGTATACCAGGAGACTATGGACATTATCAGGGATCTACAAGGATAGATTTAGAATTTCAAGGAGCAAGCGAGCCTAATAGAGCGAGAAAATAAATTTGAACTCCCACAAACGGACATAGATGACTTGAAGGAGGTATGTCGAATGTTGTGCTAGGAGAATATATTTCCCTTGTTAGGAGAGTGGTTGAGAAAAAAATTACTACACATAGGTAATGAGTAGAGGAAAATAATTCACACAAAATTGCCTTCCCATAATCATGAGTATGATAAGGAGATTATATTAAATGTGGTCATAGATGGATGGATTCTGAGAAATATTCTGATATATACAGGTGCGGAAGTTAATGCACTCACATTGGAAGTATGGGATTAGATGGGAAGGCCACTATTACAGCCTTATTTGAATGTTTTATTTACAGAAAATAGAACTAGAGCCATACTTCTTGGAGTATTAAAGGATGTGACTTTACAATTTAGGGAGCCAAGTTTACTGGGGACTTTGAGGTATTGGAGCTAGCTGAAGCAGATAGCTTGCTAACATTACTTGGGCGCCCCTGGTATTATGTGAATAATGTAGATTTATGCTTCAAAAAGGGGTACATTAGCTTTGAGAACAAGGAATAGTGTGTCCTTATACCTTTGACAGATGCAAAGGATTCTTTGTATATTGAGCCTTTAAGTGAAGAAGACTTAAAAAGGATATATGTGTGCATTATTAGATACCTTGAGGTAACTGAGCCATCTAAGGAGTTATATAGTGGGATGATGATCAGTCAGTTAGTGATAGTACAAGTGCTACTTGTGATAATTGGTTGCATGGAACGTATGAGGTAGTTGGGTGAGAAGTTAAGAACACAGTTACTTGTATGATTAAGCTACACATGGTTAGGCACTTAAGTTATAACCAAGTACCTCAGTACACTAGTGAAGGGAACTCTGATGTATTTTTGCACGCCAGTGAAGCCTAGTGAAAGAATTAAGGAGATAGATGGAATATGCTAGTATATACTCTGCGTGAGATAACAACGCATTAGTGGGACACACACATAGACAACCTATTAGAATGGAAAGAGGTGAGAATTTCCTTTTCTACTAGGTTTCTAAGGAGTAATGTACCTTCTCAGATATGTGAATTCCATGGGATATCCCATGTTTCGCACCACATCCAAGAATGTGAGAAACTTTGGATGGAGGGGAAGGAAGCCTTACATCCATCACTCTAGGTACATAAGTTCTATTGTATGGTCCTAGGCAGATGTGAACGTGTATGGTATGTCCATGTAAAATTGATAGGACAAAAAATTCATTAGAAGGAGATGACCTCGGGTATGATCCATAATTTTTATTACTTTTCTACTAAACCTCTAGTCAATGAACCACTACAGATTATGATGCACCTTACTTTGGGTGTGTTGGTCTGAAAATATATCGGTTAGGTAGGTCATGGGGAAACATGCCAACAGTGTGCAAGGCATAGCCCCTCTTTGAGACAGCAAAGTGAAACTGGTTTATTGCTAATCTATCAAGCAGGCATTTGTGTAAATCTACACTATTCTAACTTCAGGGGGTTTGGGATCTCATCCCAGTAGAGGTAGTTCCAACTATGAACAGAAAGGTATGAAGGAAGGAACGAAGGAGGGTAGATTTGAAGGAAGAAAAGAAATGAATTCCAAGACAGAAATGTCAGAAGGTTTATTCTTTGAGCCGGTAGTAAACAGATCCAAACTTGCATAAAAAATTAAAGCAATACTGATGAACATATAACAATAATAGGAATGAATCCAACAGAATAAAAACATAGATCTAACTTAAGAAAGATCTGATGTGAATAACACATACATTAAGCATAAAGTCTGAATATATGTATTAATATTTCTTCTGTTACAAGAAAACATAAAGTCTTTCTCTCCTCACTTCTCTTTTCATACAAAAAATGTCCACCTAGAATATAACAAGTATTCCAGTATTTATAGAAGGAAAGTAGGAAAGAAGACAAAAGCAAACTAACTAATACTTACAAAATATCTTACAATATATTTACAAAATATCTAAAAAGTCAAAAGTTGACTTTGGGCAAGTTTTTTGATGGCAACATCCCATGGTACAACATGGATGATGTCATCATAAATGCCAACAAGCTTTTTAAATATTTTACAAAAATGATCAAAGCATACATAAGAGGAGAAACTAATCCTCATCATCCCTTTGCTCAAACATGGTGTCTTGCCTTTGATCAAGAGAGGTGATGTGACACTGCGCTCGATATTCCATAAAATTACTGATCATTTCCTAAAGTTGATCATGATCTGGACCTTTGAAATGGTCACCAATGACTTTGTAAGTTTCTTTCTCATTCTTTAGCTTGTCAGGTAACTCGGAGAACTCCTCGCATGTATTGATCAAGAAGCCAATGAAATCGTGGTAGGCCAAGAGGTTATTGATTGACTCTCAGTCGAAAGTGACCTTTGGTGCCAAACCTTGAGTGACTATAGCCTTGAAGCGCTGGAATGTATCATCTGCTTCCATCAAAGTGTACGATTCACTAAGCATCACTGGAGACATATTTGTAATTGTCTGCTCCATGTTGTATCGTGCGTCCAAGGCTTCATCCTTGATTTTATCTATCCTCTCCAGGATATATTCCATTTGATCAACCCGGTAATCTAATGCAACGAGAGCTTTATTTGTGCTCGTGGGTGATCAATGACGTTGACCTTCAATAGGTCGTTAGCTGAGCAGTTATCCATTTCTTAGAATGTTTCATGTTGTAACTTGGCATTATCCAACTCCTCGGAGAGGGAACCTACTACTACTTCTAGCTCCTTATTTGCTTGAGCTATATCCTGGTAGAGTACTATGAATTTCTTAATCATTTCTTCACTATCTCTGAGGATTTGCTCAATCCAGGATGATATTGCTGCACCTTGTTCACCAATCTTAACATATTCATTTATTTTATCCTAACTGAGAACTTCAATGGGTTCGGCGGCAGTCACGGGAGGAGCGTTGCCCATTTTTTGCAATGCTTGGAGGAAATGTTTGTTTTGTTCCTTGAGTACTCTTTTCTCCTCTTTTGCTTCTTGGAGCTTTTTGCAGAGAACATCTATTGCAGACAAGGCTTCCTGTTGCAGGCTTTCAGATGAGGTCCCATTGTGACTTGAGTCACTGTGAAGTCTGTGGCAAACAGATCCTCCTTTTTCTTGGTGGGATCCAGGTAGGCAATCTCCATGACTCTCTCTCCCAAAGTGCTCTTAGAAAAGTGAGTTATCACTTTTTACTTCTTGGGTCCCTTCTTTGGAATGATAGAGAAGTCCATGGGTGTGATGAAAACCTTTATTTTATGCTGGCCTAGATGGTCAGAAATCCAACTAGGACTTATGGGAGTGGAAGTAGAGGAAATAGAAGAAGAAATGGGAGTGAAAGGGGGAGCAACTGAAGAGGCCTCAGGAAAGTGTGTTGAAACACTTGGTGGTGGCATTGACAAGGAGTCCAACACACCGCTACTTGTGGGGCATGGAGTTACTACAAGGGAAGAGAAGGACATGGAAACGGAAGGGATCTGCAATTAGATGAAGGGAATACTGGGTGATAGATCCACGAGAGAGGAGAAGATGGAAGAGGTGGGAGATGGAAGGGAGGAAGGGAAAGGAGAAGACACATCCATAGGAATGGATGCTTGAATGACAAGAGGAGGAGAAGAAATAGAAGAAGGTATGTTGCATACCTTGGCACTTGTAGTTGTGACAACATCCTGAGTGGATGTATCCATTGAAACCTCTGTTTTTTCTTCATCTTTACCTGGAGACACCAGGTCGACTACTTGCTTCTCAGAAGTAGAAGGAATGCCTTCAAGAGCTTCTTCTTGTTTGCTTGATCCGCCCTCCTTATATTTTCCTTTTCCTTTCGGCACATGGGCCGGTCTTGGAGGTGCTCTACCTAAAGGAGAAGTAGTAAAATCAACTCCGAGGTAGGTGAGACCATTAAATTTGTACCAATGTTCAGTGCGCTGCAACATGGGCTTAACCCTTTCCTGAATGATCTTTGGCGCCTTGGCTATTTCGATCTCTGTGAATGGCCAATCGTTCCCATCTATGTCAAGGTAAACCTGATCAATTTCTTGATCAGTCTCTTGGAATTTATTTGGGACAATAGCAATGCCATAGTGGATAATCTCTTCCAGAGACAGTCGGGAGTGATCCTTTCACCTGATGTCTATCTCATGGGTCAGGTCAATCCAAATGTCCTCGATCTCAGGAATTTGGATGGGATCAATTTTTGCCTTCGGGAGGCAACTCCAGCAGTCGAAGGTCAGCCTTGCTAGGAAGTTGTGCTTTAGATTCAGCAACTCAAGTTTAACATACATATCCCGAGCTTTGGCCAGTGTGGTACAAGTGTATCGGCCAACTGTAAGGGGAAATGGAGTTCCTCCTTTGTTTCTATTCATGCACTTCTCATGATATGTGATTAGATGCCTTGACAATTCTAGCAGGATCAGCTTCGGCCCTGCAAACCTTGGCAGCTTCATTGGCTCACCCTTGAAATTCATAGCTCTGAGGTATGTGAATGTGGGGAATTGTGTGAACAACGCTCCCCATTTCTTCGTTGCAGCAATCACACTCGGGCCGGTTCAACCATGTCTCATGTTTGGCCTCAGCAAGCAGATCACCTCATAGAAGAAGGCATCATTGATTTTAGAGAACTGGGAGATGCTAGCCTCGAGCTTTAGCTCTGGGTAGAGCTCATATATCTTGACTTGGGGACATACCCCATTACGAGCTAACCCTGTGAAATCTCTTGTTGATGTAGCAGTGTATACAACATAGGAATTCATGTAGAACTTCCCAGTTGTTAGAACTTGTTGGAGCAGGTGGGAGATGGTGTCACTGATGATTTCACCCTAGCCAAAATGCTAATCAGGCACATTCTTACTCATGGTCTCCAGATACCTCAACATCCATTTGTGGAAATGATGGGCATCAAGGAGCCCAAATACTTTGTTTAAGAAGGTCATTGTATCACTCAAATCTTCATTAAAGTCACTACGGTGGATAGTTTGTGGCCATCTGCTCACTAGCTTCTTGTTCTTTAGATAAAGCTCATTCATCATCTACATGCATTTATCCTCATTGTTTTCCTAAAACTTCTTGCAATCTTCTAGACTTATTTCTACATATTGCCTGTGATGAGGAATGCCCAGGGTCAGTTCAAAGTGACAAGCGGTGAGGTTGATGATCATCTTTTGTTCTTTGTCTTTGACACATCTAGTGTATTTTTTATAGCAGCGGGAGACCAACATGATGAATTCATTATTTACGGCACTTACTGGCATCTCAGATGCAAAGTGCAATCCACTGCCTACCAATTTGTTCATCCATGGGCCACTGCTTTCCTAGTTGGTCCTTGCCCAGAAATCATCCATGTCAATATGTCCTAGCTTGGAGTCTCTAATGTCAAGGCTACACTTTACATATGAGTCAAGCATCCTGACTCTCTGATACTTATACTTCATCTCTTGTTCCGAATGCTTAGCTTTAGCTTTAGCTTTAGTTGGTTTCTTGCTTGATGAAGACATGTGTGAGCTCAAGGATGGATGTTGTTGTTCTGCAAGAAGGATCAAGGAGGTCCAACACAGAAGAGCCATGTCAACCATCATGTTATTCATAATGAAAGCTTACAGAATGAAGAAATAGCAATTATAAGGCTTAGGGCACAAGGCGCAGGTTCACAACATGTTGCAGAGTCCTTTTATGGCTAGGCGCACTTGGGAGGCTGTCGACTTGAGTAAAAATGTGCTAAATTTTTATAGGAGAAAAGTTGCGCCAAGCAGAAAGGGCGCAGTTTTCTAGCTGTTAACATGAAAATTTTGGTGCCAGAGGGTAAAGTGCATTTAGCAAGGTGTCAACATGAGGAAAATTGCGCTTGGTGTTGACCTGGAAAAAATTGTGCCAAGTAGAAAGGGTGCAATTTTGCAAGATGTTGCATGAAAAGTTTCAGCCCCAAGTATAAGGTGTGGGGCAAAAGTTTGTAGCATGCAACATGTTATGTAGATGTTAAAGAAGTTGCGCCTGCGCCTTAGGAAAAAATCTGTTGTCTGGGTGTTTAAAATTTGGTGTTGTAAGAAGAAACAGTGCGCCAAGGGAAAAATGTGTGGCACATATTTAAAGCACACAACATTCAATGTTGATGGTGCACAAGTTGCACCTACGCCTTAGGAAAAATTGCTAAGTGTTCTTTCAGTTTAGTGTGAAAAAAGGGTGTGCTACATTAGCGCAACTTTGGGAGGTGTCACACAACAAAACAGCGCACCAGTGGGTAACAGTTGGATAATTTTGGCAATTTATCCTTGATTTTTTCTTCCTCTTTCTTTTGGATTTGGCAAATGGCAAAAAGAAGGTTTGATTAGCAAGGTAAAAGTAGATGGGATCTTTGAGTTTTTCAGAGGCGGGGGTCTCCCAGATTTACAAATTTGGAAAGAGAGACAAAATGGCTTCAGCTGGTTTACAGATTGCGTTAGGCGTGTTTCTTTTAATTTTATCTTTTACACCAACCCTAATACCTAATACAAACAAGACAAAAACAACAACCAGGAGAGGTGCCACTTACCCAGATTTATAAAAGATGAAGAACAACGTTGGGGTCCACAAGCTCAAAAAATGGCATGCGGGGGTGACAAGGATGGCTGACAAGCACAGAGAAAATACTTTTTTCAATTTTCAATTAATGAAAATGACAGGTGTTGGGTGCCTATTTATAGAAAAACTAGCATTTATTACTTCACCAACTTCTTTTGTCACACTTTTCAGAGCGTCGACACGAGTGAAAATGCGCCTTAGCACAAATTCATGGATGTCAACATAATATTTCTAGCACCTTAGCACACATTTCATGGTGTCAACACAACATTTCTTGCGCCTAAGGATTTAGGAGGGGTGCAAATTTTGGTATGTCGACATAACAATTTCCAGTGCCTAAAGGGATTTTTATGAGTGGGCGCAGATTTCTTGGTGTCAACACGAGAATTCCTGCGCCTAGTTCAAAAAGGCATAATTTTGAGAGTGTTGACACACAAAAAACTACACCAAGGGAAGAAGCTAAAAAGTGGCTAAGTTCAGAAATAACTTGATTTTCTAAAGGTAGTTTTAGGCCATTTTTAACATTATCAGACTTCTTACACAGGAGACCGAAATGGAATTTTGGTATGGTTACCTACAAATTTCCCTTATCAATTTTGCAGGATAACAGGGTGATAAAAAAAGGTTGAGGAACTCCTTTTAGATATGTTTGACAAGATGGATTTAGAGGCACACCTTGACCTTGAAGACACTGTAGAAGAAGAAATGGTCCATGCCTAGGAAACAAAGGAAAAGGGTAAACTGGTGTGTATGATAAATGATGATGATGATAATAATAATCTGGATACTAACCACACTAAAGGTACACATGAGGTGATGGACACAACAGATGAAAAGGCACGCACATATCATGAGCCTATAAAAACAAATAAGGTTAATATTGGAATAGATGCAGAGCCTAAAGAGGCCATTATTAGAGATTATTGGTTGGAGAAGGAAGTGGCTAAGATTATTGAACTCTTGCATGAATTTTAGGATTTATTTGTGTGAGGCTAGCATGAATTGAAAGGAGTACACCCTTCTTTAGGTGAGATGAGAATCAAGCTTAAAGAAGGCACGTGCCCAATTAAGAAGAGGCCATACAAGGTGAATCCTAATCTGTGAGTTAAGGTAAAGGAAGAAATTGATAAAACTCTCAAGTCTGGTATAATTGAGCCCATTGAGGAATCTGAGTGGGTAAGTCCCATGGTCATCAGTATTAAAAAGGATGGGAGGATAAGGATATATGTGGACTATAGAGAGTTGAATGCTTCATGTGTCATTGATTCTTTTCCCACCCCTTTCACCGAGGATAACCTTGAAGGAGTTGAAGGGCACGAGATATAATCTTTTACTGATGGATTTTTAGGATATCATCAAGTACACATAATAAAGGAATATCAAGAAAAGAAAAATTTCACCACTGAGTGGGGGAGTTTTTCATACACAGTAATGCCCTTTGGGTTGAAGAATGTGCCAACAAAGTTCTCATGCATTATTGTGCAGGATTTTCAGGACTTCATTTATAATTTTGCACAAGTATATGTAAATGACTGAACAATGTATGGTTTTTTTAAGAATCGTTGTGAAAATTTGAGGCTTATGTTTGAGAGGTGCATGCAGTTTATAATCTCTTTGAATATTAAGAATTATATCTTTGTGAAACCTTTTGGCACATTACTTGGACATGTTATTTAAAAGGAAGGCTTGTTGGTAGATCCAGCCAAGGTCGTTGTGATCTTGGGATCGGAGGAACCTAACAATCAAAGTGAAGCGTAAGGATTTCTTGGAAATACAGGATATTATTGGAAATTCATTATGGGCTATGCAAATATTGCCACGCATTTGGAGGAAAAACTAAAAGCTAAAAGAAAATTCTATTGGGGTGAAGTGTAAAAGCAGGTGTTTGAAACAATGAAGGAAAGGTTGACCACCGCACCTATTTTTTACTTTCTTTCATGGGACAAAACCTTTCATGTTCATGTTGATGCTTATGGGATGGAAATTTGTGCAATGTTGGCTCAATCAGGAGAATGTATTGTAGACCACCCCATTTTTTTTGCAAGAAATAAGTTGACACCAGCTGAAGAGAACTATACAACTACTGAGCGCAAAGCTTTGTCATGATTTACACATTACACAAGTTTAGAAAATAATTATTGGTGACACCATTTATCAGCTTCAAAAATCATATGAAACATAAGTATTTGGTCAACAAGCCTATTTTACAAGGGTGCATATGCAGGTGGATACTACTATTTCAGGATTTTTAGTTTAAAGTTATTGTGAAACTAGGGAAAAATAACTCAGGACCTGACTATTTTTCAAGAATCAATTTTGGCGAGGACATGCAGAGCATTAAGAACACAATGCTAGATTCAAAACTCTTTAGATTAAAGAATGCACCCACTAAACTAGAGGGCATTTTCATATTATTTCGCATTGTTTAGGCGCATGGGGGAATGAATACCTTAGAGAAGAAACAACTTGCAATACGCATGCCACCTTACTAGTTTACATGTGGAGATTTATACAAGCTAGGTCATGATGAATTTTTGTGCCTGTGTGTTTTAGAGAATGAGCATGAGGGTATTATGGAAGAAGCTCATGGTGGAATTACAAGAGACCATTATGCAGGAGACGCCACCGCATACAAGATTTTGATGGTTGGTCTCTTGTGCGAAAATTTATACAAGGATACTAAAGACTACGTTAAGGCATCTGACCATTGAGGACACAATGCCATAGTCATGTCTCTTTAGATTAAACTGTGCACCCATTGGACTATAGGACATTTTCGTATTCTTTCACACTATCTAAGTGCATGAGGGAATGGATACCTTAGAGAAGAAACAACTTGCAATATGCGTGACACCTTACCATTTTATAGGTGGAGATTTATACAAGCTAGGTTGTGATAAAGTTTTACACCTGTGTGTTCTGGAGCATGAGCATGAGGGTATTATGGAAGAAGCCTAGGGTGGAATTGTAGGAGGCCATTATGTAGAATATGCCACCGTGCATAAGATTTTGACTACTGATCTCTGGTGAGAAACTCTAGATAAGGATACTAAATAATATGTTAAGTCCTGTGACTAATGGAAGTAACTTGTAAAACTTGGAACTAGAGATGAGATGCCTTTAAGACCTATTTCAAGTGCTAAACCTTTTGAGAAATGGGAAATTGAATTTTTAGGTCCTATTTCTCCACCCATGCGTAGGACTGGCGTGCACTATATTATAACTTGTACATACTATCTGACAAGATGGGAAGAAGTAGCACATAAAAAGGATTACATAGAAGTTACAGTAGCTAGGTTCTTATGGGAGAACATTATCAGACGGTATGAATGTCCATTAAGTTTGAAAATTGATAGGGGAACTCATTTTCTTAATGAGACTATCAGAATATTATTGGTAGAAAATATGGTGGCACACCATTAAACTACCCCTTACCACCCACAAGCCAATGGAACTACTGATTATTTCAACAAGGTTCTGGGACTAACATTGAAAAACATATGTGATGTTGGAAAAAAATATTGGGATGATAAATTTTATGTTGTGCTTTGGGCATATAGGACTACCTATAAGAGGTTGAATAAGGCCACACCTTTTTAGTTGATATTTGGCATAGAGGTTGTATTACCTATGGATTTCATGTTACCATCCCTGCGTATTGCATGCATAGAAGGAATAGATGATGAAAAATTTGTTGAGGAGTGCATAGATAAATTGATGCATTTATATGAGCGGCGTGTTATTGCCTAGTGGAGCAAGAAGACAAAAAAAAGTGAGACAGAAGGCCTGACATGATAAGCATATAAGGAATAAAACATTTGAAGTGGGAAATAAGGTTCTTCTATATGATTCAAAATTTACATGCCATGTAGGGAAATTGACAGTTCATTGGTTGGGACCCTTTGTAGTAAAAAATATATTGGAATCAAGAACTTTCAAGTTACAGGCTTGGATGTCACTTTATTTCTTGGTTAATTAAATGGGAGTAGGATGAAGACCTACTATAAACAATTCTTCGTAGTGTTTGTAATAAGGCAGTATTGCCACTTAGATTAGATTTCCCTTTCATACATTTCCTTTAAATGTGTTTCCTTTCATCGTTGTTATGATTTGTCAATTTAGTTCATTTTTTTTTGTAATAAGTGCCTTTGCGTGCCAGGAGCTAATTACTATCTATTGGATTCATGCGCATAGGACCACACATATTTTTAGTGTGGGGTGGAGTAGATACAAGTGGTATGAAGGTACATATATGGGTTGAAACTTGAACCTCCTTTGAAATATTCATGTGAATAGAAGAAAGGGTTATCAGATTAAAGTTACGTTTAAGGAAAGTTTCTCAGATTGAATGCCACGTGAAGAAGGATGATCGCATAGTGTAATGCGAGGTAGTAAGCTACATGGGAATCTACTTGGGATGAAGCATAGTGGTTGATGTACTTTGGCGCATGGAGGTGCGTGTAAGGAGGTATGTGGATGAGAAGTAGTGGGCACGATAGGAGGTTATGATTGGGGCGTGGAAAAATTAGTGAAAAGTGTAAAAAAATCAATAAGGCATAATAAATGCTGAGTACGGTGGTAGGTAGAGAAAAATTAATGTGGAAAAAGTTACAAAATTTGTATAAATAATTCTTGCAATGCCATTTTTACCTTGCATGTTGAAGTATTCGAGCTATGGAGAGCGTTTCAAAGAAAAATTTGCGTGTAGTGAGAGAGAGAATTTATAGACATTGAACTAGTGTTATTTGTTCATGGCCATTATCAGAGTTCCACTAGAAGGGTGTTTGTGTGAGTGAAAGGCGTGTGGGAAGCAAATTTGCAAAGCTAGGGTTTCAGAAAACAAAATTGCAGCTAGGTAATGCTAGGGAATACAAAATATAAATTTTCAAAGGTCAAATGAGTGTAAGGAAATGTTTTAAAATTCACAATGGCACCCAATTGAGCAACCAGAGTAGCTGCTCGAAGAAAAAGGTAGAAGGAAGAGGAGGTAGAATTCAAAGACACTCCTAAAAGTATATTTTCAAAAATGGAGTATCCTGAGGGCATGCTAATGGGGAAAGAATTGGGATTCACATAGTAGGAGGAGTAAGGTGAGTGACTACAATCATCGAATGAAGGAAACCAAGGACACGATGGATAAAAAATTGGTGAAGAAGACAAGTCTACGCATAAGAGATGATAAACTGATCTATGATGACTCTAGGGTGAAGTTGCTAGAGAAAATAGGGATCTTGCAAATTTATGAGTTGCCATACTTTGGAAAACAAGAAATATTATACTATTGGTTGATGGCCCAAGTCCATGAGGAATTATTTTATTTTTCTAGAAGATGGGTGCACCTCACCATGCCCTTGATTGGAAAATTGAATGGATTAAGGAGCCCAGGAACTGAGATTTCAAGTGACCTTATAGATGATACTGGTGTGGAGGTTAATTTTACAAAATTATCATATGAAAAGGGCCCGTGTGCCAAGGACATTGAGAAGCTGGAGTCATACCCCATGATTAAAGTTGTTGCCCACCTTCTCACTAAGCTAAATAACCACAAAGGTAAACAAGAGATGGTTACATATTGCTAAGAAGATATTTGAGGGCGTTGTATACAATGTATCTAATTTGATACCTAAAAAAATAATTCAAGAATCAAATTAGGGAGATAAGATAAGCTTCGGTGCCATACTTTTATCAATGATATTTGTGGATATTGGAGTGCCCGATGGGACAAATGATAAAATTTGGCAATTCCGCAAGGAAAATAAATCTCTTGTAGAGATATTTGTGAAGTATACTTGTGAGGGATCCATGAGTGGCCCTTACAAACAAATAATGGAACTTTGGTATAAGTGCATGTGTGAGTCATTCAAGCATGAATGGAGAATACCTAAGGATCTTCCTTCGGTATTAGAAAAGTAAGCTCAGTTTTTGGTGTTCTAGCATTTTTGCATTGAAAGGTTTGGGATAAAGGATGGGAAGTGGAGCCCATGGTGTAATATCCCCTATGCATTCACCACAAGCTACTTTCAAGCTTTGGGAAAAAGATTCTTAAACACACACAAGTTGAAGTTTGATGTAGATAGTGTGGACTGCGAGTACCATATGCCCAGGAAGAAATATGTGTATATATGTCAGTCTGCCTATGTATTAAAATTAATATTTGATAATGTAAACATAAGTTCAATGAGTTTAGCAATTGGTGATATAGGCATGGAAAAGGTGTATATACACCTTAAGCCCAAATTGGTAAATGAGAAATATATTGAAAATGAATTTAAGCTCCTTGAGTTTTGAAAAGGGAAGCATATAGTGGGGACATTGTAGGATGAGGAGCCCACAATTTCATATGAGGAAGAGCCTCATGAAAAGTAAGAATTGAAGGAAGATAGTGTTGGCTTGGACCATGGCTTATAGAGGTAGCCGACTGTAGGAGAAAAGAGAACACACGAAGTTACTCCTCCTAGTCAGAAAGAAGGGGGAGAAGTGAGAGAGGAGACAAGCACTGAGGAGATAGAGAAAGATGATGGAGGTGTGGGGGATGAAGTATTCAGAAGAGTTCCAAGGAAGAAAAGGACATAAGGCACTAGCATGGGACCCTCATAACCAGTAATGAAATCACCCCAAATCTCTCCAATGAAGCAAAAACAAGCGAAGAAGAGGCGCAAGTATGTGCCCATCAAGGAGGAGCGAGGAAGAGCTATCAGATAACAGTCACACACGTCATCCAAGATACCCCTATGATTAATGTGGAAGAAGATGAGCCTCAGAACGAAGAAGTGCAATATGTTATGGAGGTGCATATGAAGAGCCCGAGGAAGTAGGAGGAACCATAGGAGAAGAAAAGGATAAGGCCAAACCATTAGGTGAGCCTATTGGAGAACATGTGGGTACATGACAAGAGACAGGTCCAAGTCGTTGATATTAAAGTGCATATTCCTAAGGGGCGTTAGTCTAGGAGGAGTAAGGGAGAATAGATGTACAAGATGCCTACAATTTGATACATTGATGACCCCTGTAAAATCATCTGTGTCAGGTTTCAGAGTACGGTGGAGCTCTAAAGGAATTATATTGGATGGGTAGTTGATAGATCTAGAGGAAATAACTATGTGCATAAGGAGATAACTTGTCTTGGAGCATGCAGACTCACATGGACGAGCCTAAATTTCATATGAAGGAGGAAGCATGCATCAACATGAAGAAGAAGAAGAAGGGCCCAAATAACACACATGACAGTCAAGCCAATGGAGTTCACATTTGAACAGGTAAGCATTGCCTTGAATAAGATGGTGGTTGAAGTGACGTTCATAGAAATGTGGATAAGGAGGCCACACTCATATCATTGCTGAAAGATAATAATAACTTGAAGAAACAAGTAGAGCAGTTGTCTGAGGGGTAGAAGAAAGATAAAGAAAGGAAGGAGAAAATTCTAGGGTTTGCAGTAGAAATTAGAGAGATCATACAGGCATATCTATAATTTGATGTACTCATAGATCAGACATACTACTTCCTCCTTACACTTTTTGCAGCACTATGTTAAATCTCCTACTTGAGAATAAGTTCAAGCACTGCTAGAGGAAACCAAGGATATGGGTTGCACAGAGGGAGAAGGAAGCTAAAATAGCAGAAAATGAGATAACAAAGAAATAGATTATGTGTCATATAGTTGAGTATGATACCTTACTATAGACTATAAAAGATGAACTGAAAAGGGTCAATTTGGCCCTGAACAATATGTGAATACCCAAAGACCAATAATAAGAACATGGACATTGATAGAATAAAATGAATTCCTTGTTGCACAAACAAGAATGATACTTTGGGATGAGAGGAGAGGATAAAGTTAATAACAGAGAAGCATGGTAATACACTTAAGGTAGCCTAGAGACCCTCATGAAGACCGAATAAAGGATATAGGAAAGTTGATAGTGTGGTAGATGGATGTAATGGATGACATGGTTTCATGTTTGGAAAATGTAATAAGGGTGTTGAATCACAAGGGTGAGGATATGACCATAGATGAAATGGACGCAGTGCTTGGTAAAATCCTAGGAAAGGTGAAGAAGGGAATCAGTGAGTGGAACAAGTTTAAAGTAGACATAAATAATGCTTACCCTGAGATACTGTTACTTGTAGAAGAATAGCACGCTAATTGTTGAGCCATTCATATAGTCTTTCATTCTTTTTATAAATTCATTATTTATTCTTCATTCCATGGAGATATAAGGTGGGAATACCTATTGTTGAGGGAGGTAATGAAATTAGTGTGGGGTAATGTTTTCCTGGTGAAATATTACCTAAGTATCAAAGGCACATATGATAGTGGTGTGTAAGAAGTGGGAACGTGGATAGGAGCGAAAGGTTGAAAGATTTTTTCCCTAAGGTTTCATGGCCAAGAGAGATAGCTCTTTGGATTTAACCATTTCTTCAAGTTACGGGATAAAGATAAGATGGAGTGCAGAGCATGTAAGGATAAGAACAAGAGGACTTCTCAGTGAAGTAAGAGCTATTTTGGGAACAAGTGGAAGACCAAGAGACATGCGTAGTTTGTGTTAATAATAGGATTAAGATAGAGTTCAATTATATATTAATCTATTATTAGCCACCATGTAGAAGCATGTAGTTATTGGTGCATGGATATTTTGAGTGTAAAGCCTATTTTGAGAGTGCATGTGTGGTGAAGGGAAAGTCCCCAACCCTATATATATGTATTGATTTACACTATTTAGGATGATGATTAAGTTGTAACAGATTTTTGTTGTTGGTATGATTTACATGCATGAATTTGTGATGGCATTTATGATGTATTAAGCTATCAATTGATAATGAGTTAATATAATGGATAATTGTGGATGGATATTGGTTTTTGATGTCTCTATTCATGGTACTTGTATGGTAGATGTGATATTAATTGTTGTATGAACCTTTATGCTTTCTTTATTATGTGTGTTTCTAAACTAAGCTCATGGGTTTGGTTGTTATAATGGAATATGCACTTTGAATATGGTAATTATGAACATGCATGTTGACACCTTGGAAATAAAATAATAAAAAGGGACTTGGTAGCTTCATGTGCTTCGGTGAGCATTTATATCTATCTTGATGAAGTGTCAGTGCACCTAGGCTTCTGAGTATAAAAATAAAGACTACAGACCAACATGTCTTCCAACTTTAATTTCAAATTGATATCTTTTTTTGGGTCTTATAATTCATGTGGGTTAGAATTTATTATATAAATCATCTACAGAGCCCTATATAAGCAAGTAAACACTACCTCATTTTCTAACATGGAGGAAACACATTAGAGAACTCACTTCATGCACTTTAAAAAGGCATCCAAATATCCCTAAATCTTGTAATAGGACATCTAAATTCATTAGGGTAACACCCAAATATGGTATGAAACTCCATACCAAGTTAAGGCAACCAACTCTCTCTTCCAGAAGCACTTAAACATCTTATCTCCATGTATTTTAGCAAGATTCAAAGCTAAAGCAAGAATTTTTAAAGTAGTTGTGAAATATGATTGACCTATCTAGATATCACATATTATGTGGAGAATCATGCACGGTTTGAGGCCTATTTGGAGTAGTACCAACATCGGTAGTGCATGAGGGTGCCCAAAAACCTTCTAATTTTTGTTTTACATGACTCTTCATCCATGGTTAGGTTTTTAAGCAAAGATCAATCCATTTAGAGAGCTTCGTTGTATATGTGATAACTACAATTTAACAACAACAAACATATCCTCAAAGGCAAACACCACATGAAGTTACATAATTTGGTTTAAAGAATTTCTAACACTATATATTAGGATCAAGACCATACAGTACGACCTTGATAGTTTAGTACGACCCTACCCCAGGTCCATTTATAGTTCTAATTTTAAGGGTCATTCAACATCAGATCACACATTTCCAGAAGTTTACAATCCCATAACCATCTATAACAAGATAATTACAATCATTCCTTTGTGTTTTAAATTTCATATCTTGTATTTCATGCTTTATAACACTATTTTGATATTATATGATCAATGTTGGGAGTTGTTTAATTGAAATAGCCACATGTATCTAGCCTAAATCCATTTAGTGTAAATTTGACCTCACTAAATCAAATTTATATTAAAACATTATTATTAATCTAAAAAAATTTATGTGGTTTAAAAGACTCTTATTTTATTATAGAGAGGCTCAACTTGAGCCTACACTAGTTTATGTGATAACAATGGGATAATATAATTGTGCAAGAAACTAGTTTTCCATGCTAGAACAAAACATATTGAACTGAAGCATAATTTTATCAAATACTTGGTCAATGCTAATTTTTTTGCATTGATTATGTGAGAAGTGAATATCTATTTATGTATATTTTCACCAAGGATTCATGGAAGACTTAAGCAGATGATAAGTATGTATGTTCTTTGCATAAAGGGGGGAATGTTCAATTATATGATGCCAATATGGACACCTAATTAATAAATTTTAAAGAATTTTTTTATTTGTGTTTGGCATTTTTAGGAATTTATTTTATATATTTTTTAAATCAAGTAAAAAAATCTATTTTTTAGACATCTTCTACTTTTAATTGGAAGTGTCAGTTAGAGTGCAATTCACTAGATGTGCACTTAACTAAGTTCAAATAATCATCCATTAATCCCTAATATTTGGTGCACCATTTTAAGTAAATATTTCTAAATTTATTCTTATTTTGGTCCATTTTAATTTTTATGAGAGTTCATGGTGCCTAGTTTGACTATTGTGCATGATAGTTGTGCATGTGTTACTTAAACTAATAATAGCTTCTTGCATGTTGACCATATCTTATTAGTGGATGATTTTTGTCATATTAAGTTTATTTTTAGTTGTATTTTGTTAAATATAGTTAAATGAGGAGTTTTATATGTTATTATTAGTCTTTAACTTGCCATGTAGAAAAAGAAAAGTTCATTTGTAATGGCTAATATAGCCTTGTTTGTTAATTAATTCAATAAGAAATAATGGAGATATTTTTTACAAGTGGAACTACTTTTTTCATTTTATTACTCTATAATTTTATTATAAATATTCACAAAGGAATACCATAAAGCTTAAGAATCTAATTCATAGGGGATTCAGTGCATATTTTTTTTATCAACCACATATGCAAGTACACTAGTTTAATAATTAGTTATTCTGGGAAAAAGAGATGATCACTATTTTTTTTAGGGTATTTATGACCTTATTTTCACTCAATCCATATCAAAAACCTTCCTTTTATATTATCTACAAAATTTCATGCTTCAACACTCCACTCTTCATTGTACGGTAAGTCTCTCAACTCCACATCTCCTCTTGGGTTGTTCCCATATAAAATTTGCAATGGTGTTCTCCCTGCACTACTATTTAATGAGTTGTTAAAAGAAAATTATGCTTGTGCTAAATCAAATTCCCAAGTTCATGTCTTATATATGAATAAACATATACACAAATATCCAAGGCTCATTTTCATAGTGTCTATGTTTCCATTAGTTTATGGATGGCATATTGAACTTAATTTTATATTTGTACCCAAAATGACCAAAAACAATTATATCTTTGTCTGACACTATATTATGCAGTAATCCATGCAACCTTATAATCTCCCAAAAGAAAAAAATTTCAAATACATTGCATCACTGGTATTCATGCAAGTGATTAAATGTACGATATTTGAAAATATGTCCACCACTACAAAGATGGAATCAACACCCCTTTATGTCCGAGGAAATCCCCAAAAAACATACTTATATATCTCTAAGGCATCTTTGAAATGGTAAAATGTTTATACAACCCTTCATTATGAGATATCCCTTTATCTAACTAAATCATGCATCATTCTTGTATAAACTTGTGCATATATGTACTCATATATGGACAAAGGTAACTCTCCCCTAGTTGTGATAAGGGTTTGTCTATGCCAAAGTGCCCTGTTAATACTTTGCAATTATTTTATCTCACCAAATCTTCCCACATTGATCCTCTCATAATGCATGAATGTATTCCTTTGAACTTCAATCCTTACTACATAAAGTATCCTAACCAAGGTGTTATGCCAATGTTTTTGGGTACTACACATTCCTCTCACGCTTCTTGAAATATTCATCTTATACATACAACTCCTTCATGGATTCAAAACTCATAACTTCTACCCTTATCTCTGATAATATAAAATTATTCCTAAGTTGAGTCTATCATCCACCTTGCTATATTTTCTACTCCTATGTTTTAACATAAATATGTATCCTTGTAGGTACTCCACCCACATTATATGCCTCTAATTAAATTTTCCCTGGTTGTTAATAAAATACAATGTTTGGTTGTTTATATACAATAACATATCCTTCAACGACAAGTAATGTCTCTAATTCTTTGATTCTTGCATAATTTCCTAAAAATCCTAATCACAATCAATATATTGTCTTTTAATATCATTCAACTTCTCACTGAAATATACAATAGGTCTACCTTTTTGACTCAACACTACACCAATGACTATTCCAATAGTATCACAATTGATGTAAAGTACCTTTACAAAAGTTGGGAATGTCAACAATGACTAATATGTTACATTATTATTCAATTGTGTAATTTTTTTTGTGTCTATGCTTCAAATGAAACTCTTCATATCTCCTCCCATGGCCTCCATAATAGGTGTACACAAATCACTAAAGTTCATGATGAAATTTTGGTAAAAGCTATCTAACCCATGAAAAATACATGCTTCAGAAGCACTTTGTGGTGATGGAAAATCAAAAATTACATGAAACTTTTCAAGTTCCATCTTCAATCCTTCTCTAGAAATCACAAATTCCAAATATACCAATTCCTCCTACACAAAATTGTATTTATTTAGATTAGTAAACATTTTCTCTTACCACAATGTTCATAACACCTTCCTAATATGTAGCAAATGATTTTCACGTGTCGTAATGCAAATAATAATCTCATCTAGGTATACAATCAAAAAATTTCCTACAAATGGTTTTAGGACTTGATTCATCAACCTCATGAAATTACTTGGAGTGTATCTCAATCCAAATGACATCACAAGACACTCATACATCCCTTCTTAAGTCTTAAAATTCATCTTACAAACATCCCCCTCCCTTTTTTGAATTTTATAGTAGCCTTTCTTAGAATATATCTTTTTGAAATACCTTGATCCATTCAAACAATCCATGACATCATCCATGCATAGAAATAGAGACTTGTAATTGATGGTGATATTATTTATCACCCTTAAATTAGTACATGTTCGCCAATCACCACCCTTCTTCAATGCTAATATTTTTGGAACTATGTATGGACTCATATTCTTCGTAATGATTCCTTTATCTAATAAATATTCCACTTGATACCTTATTCAGAAATATCAATCTTCAAATTGAATCCTTGCAGTGACTAATATATCTCATAGGTGGTAACCCTTCAGGTTACTCAATAGACATAATTTCTGCAAAACCTTCCGGCATTTATTCTAGTTCATTTGGAATTATTTTCTCTTCCTCATCCATTTCATACATGGCTTCTCTTTACATGATTTACACTTTAATTGAAAAACATACACTATCCTACTTTACTTCACTCATGAAATATTTACTCAAGAGATAAAAAACCTTCAGTGATGCTTCACCCTTCTCCCATAATGGGTTCAGAGTATATTTAATCTCATATGTTTCCCTTATGTAAGTATTTATGTAGCCATCATGTTGCACCTTCCAATTGAACTCACAAGTATTACCAAGTATCACATGTCATGCATCTATGGGCATGATGTCATACATCACTTAATATTCATATCTCCTAATTTGGAATTTAATCAGACATTGATCCTTAACCAACAATTGGTGTCCCTTTTGTAACCAGGAAAATTTTTATGATTCAAATTTTCAATATTCTTCAATTTCAACCTATCCACCATTTCCTCTACCAAGAAATTATCAGTGTTTCCACTCCCTATTATTACCTAAAAAATGTTTCCTCTTGACTCGCATGCCATTCTAAACAAAATTATTCGCTACTCAAGAGTAATTTCTTCTTCTTTTAGTTTTAATAGTACATGATTGAGTATTAGTTCTTCTCCCATATTTAGTTTCTCTTTATGAATCAATCAGCCATCTATCTCATCTTGCATTATTTTGCACTTTATTTACCACCATTCTAGGCCCGCAGGAACTCATATTTTCAATGCAAAATTTATCCACACTTGAAACATGTGTCTTTAACTCTATGAAATCTCTCTCATCTAAGGGATATTATTCCATTTCATAAATTTCCACCTCCTTTAGACGTCACTTGAATTTTTAGTATCACACATGACTCACCTTCACCTTGTTTATAATTTTCATTTCCTTTACTTTTCATTGGCCTTGCATGACCTTAACTTTTCCGTGGGTGGATCTTTATTATTTGTGTATCAAATTATCATTTTCATTGAATGAAAACTAATAGGATTATTGTACAAGATGAACTAACAACATACTAAACTCATATGTAATCACCACTTATAATCTATTCATATATGTGGAGATATTTTCCACACGTCTTACTCTAATGGTATGTCAATAAAATTCCTTAGTGTATTATTTCATACTAAGTTTTCTCTATCAAAGTCCTTATAACTTTTTCAAAAAAATTATTTGGTAATCTACTATAAATAAACTTCACCTTGATATTTACCACTAGTTTATCTCATGTCTTGATCTTCTACTTTCCACGTTACAAATAGTTTATCTGAATATGACCCCATAAAAGCTATGCGTTACATTTCAACTTCATTCACTTAAAAGTTAAATTTTTTGGGATCTTCCATATCTTCATACTCAAAATAGTTATCCATTTATTTTTCTCATTCCATAATCTTTTTTGTCTCTAAGATACCATATTAACGAGGGGTATCCATTCTTGTTTTATTTATTACTCTATTAATTATGTGAAGCATTCTATCCTCGAGACTATCTTATACTTATTATTCCTCTGCATTTGCATTCACATTTGCAACCTTCACTCCCTTGTATGTGGGTCATCCTTCATCATCACTATGATATTCCTCAATAACACCTCAATTTTATGTGGATTCCATTTCCTCCAAGTGATCTTGCATAGTTCACATCATTTCAACAATTCCTCAACTCTTGCACCATATTTGTGATGTCCTATATTAATATTCCTCTAGTACATAAGTTTATGTTCTTGTAGGTACTAAAATTAAATAACTCGGCCTTCTACAATGTTAAGTTTTACTGTATATCCTTGCTAAGACAAATGCTCACATTCAAAATCTAATCTCCTCATCTCTCTATCCACTTTATAACTTATTTATCCTTACACTATGCTCTATTATTAAATATAGAAATATTAATCAATCAAATGAGCATAAAACATTTTATATTCATGACACAACTTTTATTTTTGATTTTTCTCTCTCATATCTAAAATTTTATGGAAGGGTTGAGATGTAAGGTATAGTCTTGGTTGACTTGTATGGTCTTGCCCCTTCACAATCATTAAATTTGCATTAAATTATAAATCATTCTTTGGGTCATTTCATCTTCCTTGGGTTTGGCCTTATCATAATATCTCACCTACAGAAAACTATATGAGAAATTATTTATCACTTTATAACTCATGTGGCATTCTCACAAGCTATTATTGAAAATATCATTCAAAGGGTTCTCAAATCAGTTGCACATCATGTAGATAATTTCTTACTAAAATTATAAAGCACTCAAATAGGTCAAAGAGTCTATATTCATCCATCTATAAGCATGAAAATATCAGAGAGACATGCCCTAAGAAAGATTAAAATCACTCCAAGAATTTCATAACAATTAAGTCATATAGCTGGGTCTCACCATATCTCACTACTATCAAGTTGGATACATTATATACTATACATCTATCCTATTATATTGGTGTCAATATATGTGAGGGAACCCTTAGGGGGTTGTTTAGATTTACACACTTGAAAAAACACTTAGGATAACTACATGATGCTTGATTTATGCAATGAGGATATGTAGTGCAACACTAGGATCGGTTCAATAACTAAGAGTCTAATTACACATGTTGGTCCAACCTCAAATGCACAAACATTTTTTCTCCTTTGGTTTTTTATTTCTTTGATGAAGGGTTTTTAAGGTTGCTATGGTTTCTACATTATTGAAGGTCATCCCAAAGTTGTTCAAATAAAGTTACTGATGATAAAACTGATGTTAAAATGACAATCAATTTCATGTCACAACCCATGAAGCTATAATTTCAATATTTTCAAAAATAGTTTACATGTCTACCTTTATCACCTCAAAATTTTCTTCAACAATTACTCGAGTACAACCTTGTATCCCTCCCTCCGTCACTTGGGGTTGATCCAAGCATGTCTCATGGTAATAAATTTTATGCCACTACTCACTGTGACTAACTCAATGTGACTACTACCAACGTATTGGTCACTCCATTAAACACATTTTCAATTTTTGTTACATTATCCAAGACTTACTTGATGTTGGCACTATTGAAAATGAGATTATACCTTAATCTAAATCTACTAATGACAATGTAAAGATAAAAATATTTAGTGAACCACTTCCATAACATGATGTTTTCAAATCTACCCTGGAAGTCTACAATCCTTATCATGTGGCCCCACCCCTATCATCTTATGCTCACATGTTCAATATTATAATTGGAACTATTTTCAACACAAACTCCTTACGTGTTATTTCCTTTGATAATATTGACATGTCACACAATTTTTTATTTTATACATTGTACATTCCCACTTTGGTTAACCAATACACCATATGTAATGTTTTGGTTGATAGTAATACTCCCCATAATATGTACACTTTTCAATTATTATGCTCTCTTGTGCACACTAAGAAGGGTGTCATAATTGCTCCTCAAATATGCATTAGGAATGTTTTACTACCCCTTATAGTTGGCCCCACTACCTTTTCTCTCACATTCTTAGTAGCATCTTCTCTTGCATCATATGACATGAGTCTAGGTTATTATTGGCTTCACACCTCTTTATACCCCCCATACTACACCAATGTGTCAAATTCATGTATAATAATCAAGTGATCACAATTAGGGTAATCCCATTTGAACCTCCCCATAATATCATCTTGGTATGAAAAATATGTCCACCACCTCTAGTGCTAATACACTCATAGCTCTATCTAAAATGTCTCATAGTACATCCTACCAGGAACCCATACATAGATCTCCCCCTCAGTAACCTCATACACATTCTACTCATCAAAGGAATCCTACATTTGATACTTCTTATGTGTCTTCCCACCCTCACTCTCCTTAAACACATCTTACAAATTCTACACCGATCATACATGAACATCCTTTATCTCTTCTACCACTTGAGGGGATAACATCCCCAATGTATAATACACATGGCATACCTCTTAATGATGCCCTTATCAAATATGAGAAAAATACAAAATCAGGACCTATTCTAGTTTTCTTGGCTAGCCTATTACTATATACATGATGTTTGTCACATTGATTTGATACATAATATATTTATCCTTTACACACATATGTTCACATGGTATTTTGATCTTGATACATGAGAGTCACATAATATTACACAATGATCAAGGTCGTCTTGGTTCCTTACATTACTCTCTCGGGTGCATCCCTCCATATTATACATTTTATTTTGTTTCTTGAAAATTACTTTATACCTTCCTCATCACACTTGATTACATAAATGGCGTTTATTACTATCTATTAGATCAACATGACTAACATACATGTTTTGTGTAGTGTTGACCTATCTAGATATCTCTAATGTTATTATTATTATTTTCTACACTTGACTTCTATATGTTATTTTCATTAATTATTTATGTGGAATAATTCCTTGATTTTTTATTGCATGGATTAACTCATTTGTCTTATCTGATTACAATACTATGCATATTTGCTTTGTGTCCTAAAATTCTTTCTTGTCTTCGGATATTATGGGGGTCCCTTTTTGTGTTCTCATGCCTACCTTGTGTGTTTGCAATTTCTTCTATGATTATGGCACACCATGCATTTTATTTCTAGTATCTTGTGACACCATCAATGTCCAATATTTTTAGCTCCATACCTATATCTGACTTTGTTTCTACATGTTTTTTAATTACTTGATTGTACATTGCTCTTTCTATTACTCTGTTCATTTTAGCTTACACAATTATTATTGTTATGGATTATGACATGATTACTATGTTAATTATATACTTGTTTTAGTATGGAGTAGGACATCATTGATATTATTATTTGTTGTTACTAGTTGATTTACACATGCATGTTTTCTTGTTTCTTATTACATGTTTCTTTTTCACCACAACATGGTTTTAACCATTCACAACCCATCTATAGGTATGAATGCATAAATATGGCCACCACTTCATCCTTAAACGTGATTATATAGATTATTATACATATAATACATTACATATCTATTCTTTTGATTCGTGCGCTCAAATTATTTATCATACACACCTTAAAAGAGGAGACATTAAACATGGTATTTTTACATATACAAATAGATTATAGGATAAAAAAATGATCACTATAGGGATCAGACCCTTATAAATAGTCATAGATATTAAAATTTGGTAAAATTTAAAAATATCAAAACCTTACAATACAGTCAGGACCATGGTATAATCTTGACCTTTCTATAAGTTCCCATATAGAGGGTAGTTTCATTCAAATTTCTATTTTCTACATATTATATCAGAGGATTGCATGCTTATTTACACAGTTATAGATATAAAGGACATAGTTCAGAAAAGGTTACAAGGGTCATGAGTACTTCATTCCTTCTTCAAAATGTTATTTTAGATATAGTTATAAAATTGGTTTAAGGGTATGGGACTTCTTCCATAAAATATTTCAAAATTATACATAATCAGTTCAAACACGATAGCAAATTATGCTGGCATGGAAATTCCCACTCCTTATAAAAAAATTTCAAGTTAGAGAGAATTGGGCCTAGATAATCTAATCTTAATCTCTATTATATTCTATGGAATAACATTGAGGACTATTAATTTCTAATCCCTTGACATCTCTAAAGAAAATTCCAACTCTCCAATGCACTGACAGTAATGGGAACTCCTCATTCCATAACACAAACAATTGTATTATTTTTATGTTTTTCATCTGATTTGAATATTTTTTACAATGTTCTAAGTTACAATGCATTATCTACATTTTGAGTTAGAGTTAAATTTTTATCATAGGCATTGACGACACTCTGTGTTGTAAGTTTAATCATGGAGCATGCCAAAACCAGCACATAAAGAAGTACCTTTGAGTGAAGGAAAATTATGTGTGTATACTTAAGTATTTTTTCCTTTAAGCATACACTCTTTAATTACACACTTAAAGAGGAAAATGTAGACAATAAATTTGGTAACTTGTTCTCCTGCAATGTCAAGTTTGACCTTGTATCCTTGCTAAGATAAATGATCACATTCATCATCCAATGTCCTCATTTATCTATCCATTATAAAACTTGATTATCCTTATACTATACTCTGTCATCAAATCTATAAATATATTTGATTAAAGAAACATAAAACATCTTATATCCATAATACAACTTTTATTTTTGATGTTTATCTCTCCTTCTAAAATCATATGGAAGGATCGAGATGTAGGGTCTAGTATTAGTCGAGTTGTATGGTCTCGTCCCATCACAATCATTGATCCTACTTTAAATTATCAATCATTCTTATGGTCATTTCATTTTCCTAGGGTTGGCCTTTTTTGGTGTGTGGTATTTATTTTTCCTTTTATTTAGTTATTAGGAATTTTCCACCTCGCATGTGGTGAGTCATAGGTCTTTTAGGGAGTTATATGACATATGATAGATTATGTCATAGAATCTATCATATTTATCATATGTGTCATTGTTTAATGGGGTTACATGTTATTCCTAACATTGTAACTCCTCACTCCATCATGGGAATATGACATGTCTAGGCATGTGAGTTACACAACACTTCCTTATGTACTCTTTTTTTATCTATGAGAATGCTAGACCCGTTTCCCCCTTTTGCATGAATAATTCCTTGGTTAATTTTCTTATTGATTACTTGGAGCACATTCTCATTTCTGTTGGAGTGCAAAAACCTTGATGTGCATAGGTTCTGTTGATCCTCTTGGTTCACTCTCACATGGTATCATATATTTTTTGTTTCGGTAAACATGTACTCATTATTGGTGTGTTGTTAACTACTTATGGTTTCAAAATTTATTAGCTTTTTATGCAGGTTTCATTATTCCAGTATTGGTTTGTGTATTTTGGTACTAATTTGGGTTAATCTCATTTTTGAGTTTGTTGTTTGTGGTGTTTTCTTTGGCATTTGTTTAGTTAGGAGTTTTCTGATTTAACAAATATTGAAATTTGTAAAACCCTAATTGGAGAGTCACAACACAATAATAAAAATTGAAGTACAAATATGACACAAGTAATAAAATATATAAAAATGAAACCCTAGGTGTAAGAGAGGGAATAAATGACTTAGCTGATTTCACAATTAATCCCAAAGTATGTCAGACTAGAAAAATTTTGAACAAGAGGAGGAATCTATCGCAACCACACTTAGAAAATTATATTATTTTCAGATCTACATGGACTAGGGAACCTTGACTAGGTCAGGGGCACCTAGGTACCTGAGTCTACTCTTGGGTGCCTATGACTGAAAAAATGGTTGGAAGCTAAATTTTCTTGTGTCACATGATGCTCACTGACCTTCATTATTGATCACCTATATGTCACACTATGCCCACAAAATTCTTCTGTAACCTGCAAAACAAACGAAATCCTGTAAAACCCTAAAACACGTCAAATCCTAAAAATAAAAAATATGCAAATGGGGAGTCAGATTGACCCCATTGGTCACCCGACAGAGTGAACTTACGACCAACCACTACACTACATCTCAGACTCTATGTATTTCTATGTGTGTTTGTAGAATAATTCCCTAGGAAGCTCTTGTGCAAGATGCACTGAATAACTAATAATAGATAGATGTAGCAATGTAAATAGATGTGTGGATGTAAAAATGAACTTCCCCTCCCATGAAGTGTATGCAGAAAAATGTAGTCCCTTGTCTCTTTAATGATAACTAGATGGATGCTTTGATGTTCTTATAATTCCTTTGGATGCAAACCTTAGGTGGTAATAGTAGATGTTTAGAGCTTGGTCCTTTATTATGGTCACATAGATTTATATTTATATGATTCCCTTGTTTGAATTTTGTAATTGAAAACTAAAAGGAAGATAAATAAGAAAACAAGATGCCTAAAAGGGGTGAGAAAGATACAAAGATTTCAGGGGCGTCTAGAAGGGACGAGTGTGCTGGCATCTAGACTGGGTGCTGGAGGCCAGATCCAATAAAGATAAAGTAGTGAAATTCAAACTAGGAAGTGGGGTATATAAGACCATAGAGAGAAAAGAAATAAAGGAAAGAGGCCAAAGATAGTTTTCAATTACTAATTTTCTCACTTAGGAATCATATGAATAGTGGTATGTGATTAGGACCTAGAAATGTACCCAAGTGCGTGATTTAGTGTCTACAAGATCCTACCAATTACAGCCACATCACACCAATCATTCATTCTCATGTCCTGGTATCTATGATCCTACCTCGCCACACCTTGATTCACCGGTACTAGATCTTCATATATGTGTGCCAAGTGGTGCCCATCGACACTTCCACAATAATGATCTCTTTATTGTTTAATCCCAAATTCAACATGGGTGAGAGGTGTCACTATGTCGGTTTATATTAATTTACATCGAAATATTTTAACTATATCCTAATGAACTTTTGTTCTGTGGGTGAGATAGGATCTCTTGGATTAATGATTTGGATTAGTCTTAGCTCTATGTAATGTGGTTTAGTTTGAGGATATCTCAATATCGATGAGTTATTAGGAAGTCAAATGGCTTGGTTTAATTACAATGTAATGAAGGAAAGTATCTCAGTTTTTTGAATTATCCTTGGCTATGATCTTGATCAATAATGTACACATGAGCTCAACTGAGTGAATGATCACTCTTAGTTTAACAATGGAATACAAACTCAGTGCCGAGTCAACATAAATGTATATTGGCAGACAAAAATACAATTACTTGATTCCATGCAAGTCATCAAAAAAGTTTGTTTCAATCCAATGCAATGCAATTTTGTTCCAATGTAACTTGATTATAACAATGCAAATGATTTAGTTATAAGATATTAATCAATAACATTAGGGATTTAATCCCACACCCTTCTTTACTCTGAACCCTAGCATTATTTTGTTTTATTTACATAGACATATGCATTATAATGCAACACGTAAGAAAACAATGGAAATACAAACATTCCATTTTCATAAAGTGGAAAAGTGCTACTTAGCTAAATGTGACATTGCTCCTCACTACTAACAAGAGTGCACAAAACTATCTCATTGTCACAGTGCAACCAAATAATTCCTGTCATACAAAATTGGACATATAAAAACAAGGTTGAATCACAAAATGTGGTATATGACCTCAACTTAGGTTTTTGAACTATTTCTCGTGTATTGAATCACACGTGGAAAATATCACTATTCATACCCATTTGTTGCATATGTTTTCGTCTCTCCCCAATGATACCCTTAGGGAATAGAGAACACCTGTACACATGCATACAAGAGAATCCAATGGATTATCCATTTTATAAAATCAAATCAACTAAAATGAATCATGTAAGTGACAATATAATAAACAGTAATCCAAAAACTATAATGTAACTTCACAATATCAGATAATAAAATTAAATCACCTAATAATAGATGTTTTACCCGCAAAAATCATCATTTGCTAACTAAATCAAATTAAAGCAATATAAAATATTGTATCAGATGTGACACACAACCACCTGTAATCATTTGAATGTCTCCAAAACATATGTTTGACATGTATAGGGATGTGACATATAGTCTTTTGGGAATAATTGTAGTTGTTTCGAAATAAATGTTAGAAATTAGTCCTCACATGGGTGCTTCACATTAAAATATTTCTAATTAGTGTGTGTGAAAATAAGAAGTGGGGAAAACAATGTAAGTGATTTGTTATAACAAATCACGTAGATATTTATAGAACCCCCTTAAGGATAAATTGTAGAGGATACGTTTGTGAGAGAATAAAAATGTTATATTAGGAAATAATTTGTCCCAGAGAGATATGTGTGAGATATTTGTGGAGATAATGGATTGGTGTTTACTCCTTATTAAGATGCAATAATACATTTGTATAACATGATATTCTATTTAATATAAATAAGAAGTGAAGTTGATTGAAAAAAAATTGTGTTGACAACAAATAAATACTCCAATATGGAGTGAATTTTTACATTTGATATTAGATGAAGGTTCCCTTGGACTTCTCTTTTGACTTCAGTATGTCCAGATTGGTTTTTTGCATCAAAATGGTTTAGTCATCTATGGAAATGAGGTGAAACTTGTGTAAATTTCAATTCCTGACCATCCACCCTTGCTTATTGTTGACAACAATTTGTAGTGTAGACCACATGCACAATTGTTGTCAATTGCCATCGACATGCATATTTTTTCTAGATCACGTGCATATTTTAATCTCTGATTCCATCCTATCCTTTCTAATCATATTATACACTTCATATTGTCCATAGTTTGCATTCATATATATATATATATATATGATATATATATAAATATGTATCACTAAAAGTGTGTGTGTGTGTGTGTGTGTGTGTGTGTGTGTGTGTGTGTGTGTGTGTGTGTGTGTGTGTGTGTGTGTGTGTGTGTGTGTGTGTTTCAGATTGTATGCAGCAGAAGAAAAACAATATAAGAATTCAATCGCTTTCAGAGCATACCCACTATGACACATTATTTTTTGGATGCAAATCCACATTCGAAGGATTCCTAATCTAGCCATAACAAAAATGAGAGATAGATCATATCTCAAGATTTGTAATATGCACTCTTGAGATTTTTTTTGGGTTTGTAGGATTTTGATGCTGAGGTAAAAATTTATTCAAATTTTAGGAAAAAATTAGAATATGGTTAGTGCATAAATGATAAAAACATTAGTTACATATGATTCTCCTAATGTGACAGGACATGCACAACAACCTGCAACAATATCCTAGATTTCTTTGGATCTTTGTTTTGGCTCGATCCAATAGAATTCCAAATCAACATCATCCAATTTTATCCTTATGACCCTTAACCAATATTGGTGAGTTGAACTTGTTGGTTCTCAAATATGCACCCCTGGGTGGATTGGCATAAATTCTCTTTAAGGGAAAAAGGGGGGAATTAAAGTCCATAGAATGGTGGTAGACTGAGTGGTATGTCATTTTGTAGTTGGGGAGGGGTCTAGAAACAAGTTTCCTTGCTATCAAGCCTTGGGATGATTGAGGGGCTCGTACAAAGGGGATGGAATTTTCCTTCTACTTTTGGTCTTACCTTGAACCAGGGCACAGAGAGACCCGAGGTGTTGGATGCAAGAAAATGAACAATTATTGCGTCGTGAAAAGACACACGTACACACACGGTGACAAAGGTAGCAGTGCGAGAGAATAAACAAGAATGAGTGCGCGAGATGTGTACAGATCAAGGAATAGGTCTTATCCAATTTTCCAAGGATAAACTAAGACATAGAGATGGAAGTATGTGACATGTAAGGAGAATTTGTGGATAATAATAGGATTGGGAAAAAAGTTTATGCATAGTTTTAATATATTATGAAGTATAAGATTAGAATAATGCATTTTTAGTGAGATTATTGAAGCATGACATGGTGTCTATTTTGAGCATGCATCCTATTTTGAGAACACATAGGTGGTGAAAGGAAAGCCCCCACCCCTATATATAGTTAGTTAATCTGCATAGTTTTGAGGACACCATGTATTAGACATCTATGTATTTAGTAGAGTTATGTTTCTTGTATGAATTTATGCGAGCATGACTCTCTAGTGACTATTGTTATGTATTCAACTTTGTTATGTAATATTTTTTATTAATGGATGATTGTGGATGGATTCTAGTAATTGATGTTCTTTGAATCATGGTGATTGTATGGTGCAAATCTGATATTAATTCTTATATGATCTTTATGATTTCTTATTATGTGTTTAGGGATTCTAAGTTGAATGTTATGATTATTACTGTAATGATATACTCTTAATTATGTTAATGGTTAATATGAACATTCATGCTAACATCTTGACAAAATTTCACAAAGGAGGGACCTCGTAGCTTTGTGCACTTTAGGTGAGAGTTCAGATCTATCTAGATGAAGTGCCATCATGCCTAGGCATTTGAGTGGAAATAAAAAGAATACATTTTGGCTCCATTGCTAAGACCTCTTTTCAAACATTCTCCATAGGATGTTGCATGATGATGGCGTATTGATTAACTCTTGTGGCCATTGAAAGTTGGGTAGATGAATGGACAGAATCATTTTTGCATGAAGATATGGTTTTGGACCTGATTTCAATGCATGTAAGTGGGTGGAAGATAATCTATATCATGAGCTCTATGATATGTTTTTTCAGCCTCTTTACAATATAATTATATGAGTGGTTGTCTGATATGTGCATCAAAGAAAATATGGAGTACATAGACCAAGGGTTTGGATGTAAGAATATTACTAGAATTTGTTTGATGCAGATGAATCTTAGACGCATGTTGTAGATCATTGGTGGGCTGGTGTTGTGCACAGTTATACTTTGGAATACACTATTTCTACATATTCTTGTCTGGAAGTTGCTGAGTTTGAATTCTTGTGTGAACCCATAGGATCTTACATGTGCATTATTCCTTTGGAAATTAAGATCTTGATGGTGTACTTGAGTTTAGAGTCGCCTACCTATGGCTAGCTAAACATACCACCGCATGCAGGGGTAGGAGCAAGCTGTGGTGAAAGATGATGGACCTGGTGGAAGAAAGGATATAAAGAGAAGATAATGATTAAGTATAATGAAGCGAGGGAGAGGGAATTGCTAAAGAAGTGTGATATTGAGGAGTCTGTGGAGTTGTGGAGGATGATGTATCATGAAGGATTTGAAGCTCATGTGGAAGATGTGGAGACTAGAGCATCAGGACATCCCCCACTTAGGAAAGTGCATGGTAGTAGAATCCCCTTCAGCTTCTGATGAGAGTGTATTAGAGGAGGAAAGAGTAAGGACTGTGGGTGTGCATCTGATCCCACCTAGAGACCTAGCCCTTGTGCTTGGTGTTCCAATTCCAGAAGTAATCATTGATAAGTAGGAAAGTGTAGGTAATCCAGTAGCTTCATGGGTAGATATAATTTTCCTTTAAATACAAAAGTGCATCAGACAACACATACACTCTATGGAAGCATAGACATCATATTTATTGTTTGGGGGCCTGATTGAGAGGAATATTTTATGGCACATCATTAAGACAGAGTGTGGGCACATAAAACATTGGGAATACATCTGGAAGTACTAAAACTTTGTAGAATGTGGGAGTTAATTTTAGCACTACAGTTGGGACACAAGGAAGTACATCCAATAGACCTATTTCCCACTACTAGAGGATCAGGAGGATCAGGTGGATCAGAAGGATTAGGATCAAGTGGATTAGGTGGTTATGAAGGAGGAAATATTGGTGGGGGTTCTGGTTCTAGATCTAGTGGACAAGGTCCACATCCTCATCAACCACATCAAGTTTACTATGATATGTCTCTTCACTTGCCAGAATATAGGGGTATTGAAGATATTGTAGAACATGTGCAACAAGTGTGAGATGCTATGGAGAGCTAAAGGAATCACAACCTTGGATAGGAAAGAAAGTTAGTTTTCCACTACTCTTCAAGGGGTGCATGCATAGTATGGTATAGAAAGTATGACCTCGCATCAGATTGTGATGGATTATAATTCTTTACACTCATACATTTCTAGCTGAGTTTCACATTCTATAATTTGAGTAGAAAAGTATCAGTGTGCTTAAGGAACATTAAACATGGCTTATATAGAAAGCATTAAGGGAATATGGCACGCATTTTAAAATTTTGTTATCAAAATTGTCTTATGATATACATCCCTGTCAGCATGCATAATGGTTTGTTGGTGGATTATTGACTCCTATTCAAGAAGGCTCTATCTCATAAGACCTTTGTAGATTTTTGCGATGCTTTGGAAGAAGCTATGTGCACTAAGGTAGTTGAAGTGTGGATACTAGAGTAAGTCCATTTTTAGAGGCGTAAATTATAAGCCATGGTGAAAAGTAGGACGAAAATATCTTTCCTAATTCATCTTATGAGACACGTAGTGGGATATGGTGTATAGACTGTGATGTTGAAGGACATACCAAGGATAGTTTCCCTCATAATTCAGTGTGTGCCATATTGCTAGATTGTGAAATTTTTTAGTTGGACCATGATACGAGTAGATGTCCCCTCTTGTAAGTGCATGATCCTAGAAGAATGTGTCTATGTATTGTAATATTTGTAAGACTGATACTCATGACACCATTGACTATAGAGTGATTGATCATATCCATGAAGCCATTGAGACTGGTGTGTGTCAGACTAGTGTGGCAAGTGGATCTAAGGAACATGAAGGAATAACATCATAATGAAGGGTCACAATAATGGGGATAACATGAATAAGGATTTTATGGAGGATATAGAGGCCGAGGTCACGAAGTGGTGGATGAGAGGATTTTCTTTGAGGAACTTGTTATACTTGTGGATCTCCTGATCATTATCAATGCGAGTGCCCTCTGAATGTGGTTTTCTCATGGTGTGGAAAGCAACACAAGTTTGAAGAATGTTCAATACTTATATGAGCACATGAGAAAACACCACAAGACAATATAAGAGTGTGGGAATGATTAAGGTACAACAGCACAGTTGAAGATCAATGGATGTTAAAGGTAGTACCTACACTTGAGTTACATCCTATTTTAGTTACTACATGTGCTAAGGTTACGTGCACACACGTGAACCTACGAAGTATAAGCCAACTATAAAAAATAAAGAAGTGATAAATTCCAAGTACCCTGATGTTGCACATCAAAAATAGGTTTACCAGGAGACTATGGACATTATCAAGGATCTACAAGGAGAGATTCAGATCCTGAAGGAGTAGGCACGCATGATGGAATGAGAAATGAAGGTTGAACTCCCATAGAAGGATGTAGATGACTTGAAGGAGGTCTGTAGAATGTTGTGCTAGTAGAACATCCTCCCTTTGTTAGGATAATGGCTGAGAGAAAATATACCGTGCATAGGTAATGAGCATGAGAGGAAGATACTTCATGAAAATATTCCTCCACATAATCATGGGTATATAAGGAGATTACATTGAATGGAGTCATAGATGGATGGATTTTGAGAAACATTCTGATAGATACATGTTCAGAAGTTAATGTACTCACGTTGGATGCATGGAATCAAATGGGAAGACCACCATTACAGCCTTCTTCGAATGTGTTGTATATGGCAAACATAGAACTAGGTTATTCCTATTGGAGTACTTAAGGATGCGAGTATTATGATTCAGGGAGCCAAGTTTACTGGGACTTTGAAGTATTATAGCTTGCTGAAGCATATAGTTTCCTAGCATTACTTGGGTGCCCCTGGTGTTATGTAAATAATGCAGATTTACACTTCAACAAGGGGTACATTAGCTTTGAGAACAAGGAAGAGCACATGTTATTATACCTTTGACAGATGTAAATGTTACTCCATATGTTGAGCCTTTGAGAGAAGAGGACTTGAATAGGATATATGCAATTGTAATCAGAGACCCTGAGGTAATTGATCCATCTAAGGAAGGAGTGATACAGTGGGATGATGCTCATTCAGTTAGTGATACCACAAGTATTTCTTGTGACAACTAGGCACATGGAATGTATGAAGTAGTTGGGAGAGAGATCAAGAACATAGTTACTCACATGATCAGGCCACACATGGTTAGGAACTTAAGTTATAACCAGGTACCTCGGTACACTAGTGAAGGGAACCCTAATGTATTTTTGTGTGCCATGGAATCCTAGTGGAAGAATGAAGGAGACATAGAATAAATATGCTAGTATATACTCTACATGGGACAGCATGCACATTGGTGGAATACACACAAGGACAACTTAGTAGAATGGCACGAAGTGAGAATCACCTTTTCTACTAGGTTCCTAAGGATGAAATGTACCTTCTCAGATATGTGAATTTCATGAGAAGTCCCCTTGCCTCGCATCACATTCAGGACTGTGAGAGACTTTTGATGGAGGGGTAGGAGGCCTTTCCACCATCACTTTGGGTACATAATTTCTATGCCACCCTAGGTGGTTGTGCATGTGCATGGTATGTTCATGTGGAATTAACAAGAGAAACAGTTAATTGGAAGAGATGACCTCATGTATGATTCATACTTTTGATTACTTTTCTACTAAGCCTCCGGTCAATGAAGCACTGCAGATTATGAAGCACCTTACTTTGGGAGATATTGTGCAAAGGATGAGGAAATCCTACTAGATATGTTTGGAGAGATGGATTTAGAGGCATGCCTTGACCTTGAAGAGACTGAGGAAGAAGAAATGGTCCACACCTGGGAAGAAAAGGAAAAGGGTAAACTGGTATGCATGATAAATGATGAGGATGATGAGGATAATAACCTGGATGTTAACCACACTAAAGGTATGTGTGAGGTAATGGACACAATAGATGAAAAGGCACACACATATCATGAGCCTATGAAAACAAAGAAGGTTAACATTAGAATAGATGTAGAGCCTAAAGAGGCCATTATTGGTGACTACTAGTCAGAGTAGGAAGTGGCTAAGATTATTGAACTCTTGTGTGACTTTCAGGACTTGTTTCTAAGGGGCTATCATGAATTAAAAGGAGTACACCATTATTTAGGTGAGATGAGAATCAAACTTAAAGAAGGTGCACCTGATTAGGAAGAGGCCTTACATGATGAATCCTAATCTGTGCATCAAGGTAAAGGAAGAAATTGATAAGATGCTCAAGTCTGGTATAATTGATCCCATTGAGGAATCTGAATGGGTTAGTCCCATGGTCATTAGTATTAAAAAGTATGGGAGGATAAGGATCTATGTGGACTATTGAGAATTAAATGATTCATGTGTTATTGATCCTTTTCCCACCCCATTCACAAAGGATATCCTTTAGGGAGTTACAAGGAATGAGATCTACTCTTTTACTAGATGGGTTTTTAGGTTATCATCAAGTGACGCATAGATAAAGGAAGATCAGGAAAAGAAAACTTTCACCACTGAGTGGGGAATTTTTACATACAAAATAATGCCCTTTGGGCTGAAGAATGTCCAAGGGTGTTCTGCGCATTGTGGTATAGGATTTTTAGTACTTCGTTCATAAGTTTTTACAGGTATATCTAGATGACTGGAAAGTCTATGGCTTGGTCAAGGATCATTGTGAGAATCTAAGGCTCATGTTTGAGAGGTGCTAACATTTGAGAATCTTTCTGAATAGTAAAAAGTGCATCTTTACAACACATTTTGGCACTTTACTTGGGCATATTATTTGTAAGGAAGGGTTGTTGGTGGATCCAACCAAGGTATTTGTGATCTTGGGTTTGGAAGAACCTAATAATTAGAGTGAAGTATGTGGATACCTTGGACATACAGGGTATTACAGGAAATTCATTAAAGGATATAAAAATATTTTGTGCCCTTGGAGGAATTATTGAAGGCTAAAGGAAAATTCTACTGGTATGATGTGCAACAACAGGCATTTGAAAACTAAAGGAAAGGCTAACTACTGCACCTATTTTTCACTTTCCTTTTGGGACAAACCATTTCATGTTCATTTTGATGCTTATGGAATGACTATTGGTGCAATGTTGGCACAACCAAGAAAAGGAATTGTGGAGCACCCTATTTGTTTTACAAGCAGGAAGTTGACACCCACTGAATAGAATTATACAACTACTGAGCACGAGGCTTTTTCCATGATCTACGTGTTACACAAGTTTAGACAATACTTATTAGAAACACCATTTATCTTCTTTACATATCATATGACACTTAAGTATTTGGTCAATAAGCTTATTTTGCAAGGATGCATTTGCAGGTGGATACTACTATTTCAAGAATTTGAATTTACAATACTTGTTAAGCCAGGGAAAATTAATTAAGGTCCTGACCATTTGTCAAGAATTAATTATGACGAGGACATGCAAAGCATTGAGGACACAATTCCATGATGCATAGCTTTTTAGATTAAATCATGCATGCCCACATATTTTAGAGGATATTGTAGTATTCTTGCACACTGGATAGGTACCTGAGGGAATGAAGACATTTATAAGAAGAAGAAACTTGTAATACGTGTGCAACACCTTACCAATTGATAGGTGGATATTTGTATAAGCTAGGTCATGATGAAGTTTTACACCGGTGTGTTCTGGAGCATGAGTGTGAGGCTATTATGGAAGAATCTCATGGTGGAATTGCAGGAGGTCATTATACTAGAGATCCAACCATGTGCAAGATTATAATTGTTGAATTATGGTGGGAAACTCTATATAAATATATCAAATAATATGTCAAGGTGTGTGACCATTGTCAGTGCCTTGGGAACCTAGGAACAGAGATGAGATGCCTTTGAGGCCTATTGCAAGTGTTGAACCTTTTGAGAAATGGGCTATTGACTTTGTAGGTCCTATTTCCCCACCCACACGTAGGACTGACACGTGCTATATTATAACTTGTACATACTATCTTATAAGGTGGGAAGAAGCAACACCTACAATGGATTTACATAGCATGGCTACAACAATGAGATTTTCATATGGGAAAACATTATCAGTAGGTATGGATGTCCATTGAGTCTAACAAGTGATAGGGGCACTCATTTCTTGAATGAGACCATTAGAATTATTTTATTGGCAGCATTTATGGTGGCACACCATAAGACAACACCCTATCACCCACATGCCAATGGTACTGTTGAATCTTTCAACAAGATTCTGGGACAAACATTGATAAAAATATGTGATGTTGGAAGGAAATATTGGGATGATAAAGTGTTTGTTGTACTTTGGGCATATAGGAGACCACTTACATAAAGGTTGAATAATGCCACACCCTTTCATTTGGTGTTTGGTAGAGGTTGTATTTCCTATGTGAATTCATGTTTCCATCCTTACATGTATTGCACATGCAGGAGGACTAGATGATGAACAATCCATGTGGAGGAGTGCATAGACAAATTGATGAAGTTAGATGAGTGATGTGTTATTTCCTGATGGAGCCAGAAGATAGAAAAGTGAGACATAGAAGGCCTGACATGATAGGCATATAATGAATAAAACATTTGAGGTGGGAAATATGATTCTTTTGTGTGATTTAAAGTTTGCACACCATCCAAGGAAATTGAAATTTTATTAGTTGGTACCTTTTTTTGTAACAAAGATACTTGATTCAGGCGCTTGTTAACTGTAAGCATTGGATGACACTTTCTTTGTCTGGTTACTTCAATGGAGTAGGTTGAAGCCCTACTATAAATAAGTCTTCTTGGTGTTTGTAATAAGGCAATATTTCCACTTAGATTAGATTTAAATTTAATACATTTTCCTTTAATGTGTTTCCTTTCATTGTTGTTATGCTTTGTCAATTTAGTTTAGTGTTTTGTTGTAATAACTATACTTGCATGCCAGGAGCTGATTATTATCCATTGGATTCATGCACAGAGGACCATGCATATTTTAGTGTGGGGTGAAGTAGATACAAGGGGTATATAGGTACATTTATGGGTTGAAACTTGAACCTCCTTTGAAAGATTGGTGCATAAATAAGAAAGATGTTACATGTGCTTGGATTGAAGGTTTTTTTAAGGAAATTTTTCTCAGATTGAAGACCACTCAAAGAAGGATGATTACAAAGTGTAAAGAAAGGTAGAAAGAAACATGGGAAACTACTTGTTATGAGACACATATGTTTATGTACTTCGGTGCATAGAGGCATGTGTAAAGAGTTCTATGGACGAGAATTAATAGGAATTATTGAAGGTTACAAATAGGGCATGGAAAAATCAGTGAAAAGCATGGAAAAATAAGAAAGGCATGATTAATGCTTAGTACAATAGTAGGTAAGGAGTAATTAATGGAGAATTTTTTGAAAAAAAAATCTATAAAATGGGTGCTTGTGTGTTCATTTTTACCTTCCATACTGAGTTTTTTAGCATTGAAAAGTGATTTGAAGAGTGACTTAAGTTTGAAGCATGAAATCGATCATATAAAAGCAACAAACCAATTGAAATTTGGAATGACCATTATAAAAATCCTTTGGAAGGGTGTTTGAATGAGTAGAAGGAATACAAAAAGTAAGGTTTGTGGGGCTAGGGTTTACGAAGAATAAAATTACAGCTAGGGAACACGGATTTGGAGTTGTAGAGGTCTAAAAAATGCAAGGAAGCATTTTTAAAATCGCTATGGCACCTAAAAGAGCACCTAGAGTAGCTACCCGAGGCAAGAAGTAGAAAGATGTGGAAGTAGAAGTTAAGGATGTGCTTGAGACTAGGTTTTCTGAGATGCAATACCCTTAAGGTGTAATCATGGGGTTAGATTGGGAGTCTCATATCAGGATAAGTAAGGTGAGTTATCACAATCACTGCACCAAGGAAAACAAAGATGAGATGTACAAGACACTGGTAACAAAGAGAAATTTGTGAACAAACTATGATAAGCCCATCTATGACGATACGAGGAAGAAGCTATTGGAGAGCATTGGAGTTTTACAAGTATATGATTTGTCATACTTTGGCAAACCAATTAAATTATACCAATGGTTAATGTCTAGAGTCCACAAGAACTTTTTCTATTTTGCAGGAAGATGGGTACGCCTCACTGCACCCTTGATTGGAAATTTGACAGGTTTTAGGAGTCGGGAACTGAGACTGGAAGTGACCTTAATGATGATGAGGGCATGGAATTTTTTTTTTCTGAGTTGGGATATGAAAAAGGATGGCACATGATGGACATTGAGAAGTTGGAAGATCACCCTATGATCTAGATTTTTGCACACCTCCTCACTAAGATCAATAACTAGGAGTACTGGAGCTAGGTAAATAGAAGGTGGCTCCATATTAACAAAAAGATGTCTCAGGGAGTTGTATTCAATATGTCTTATTTCATTGCTGAAACTATAATTGAAGAAGCACACCATGGGGATAAGATAAGGTTTGGTGTTATTCTGTTGTCTAATGTGTTTGGGGAGATTGGGGTGCCTGATGGACCAAAGGAGAAGATCTGGTAGTTCCCTAAAGAGAAGAAATCACTTGTATCTAGATTTACAAAGTACACTTGTGATGAGACTATGAGTGGTCCTTATAAATAGAGGCTGGAAATTTGGTATTGGTGAATGTGCAAGGATTTTGAGCATGAATGGAGAATGCCAAAGGACCTCCATGTTGTGTTGGATAAGCAAGCACACTTTGTAGTCTTCCATCATGATGCAACATAGAATTCACCAATATAATCCCAGGCGCACTGGCACATCACTCAGCCTAGACTGAGTGCTCACCCAAAACACGCAAAGGTACCAGGCCCCTCTTTAGGGTTGTTGTAGGATGTTAGCATGATGAAGACTTAAAGCATTCAGATCCATGAATAATATATCATTCCATAGTGCATGTTCAGATCTAGATTTAGAAAATAAAAAACTTAAAAGATAACCATGATGAAATCAAGCATGTAATATTGAACTATAACCATGATAAAACCTTGATTCAGTCCATAATATCCATTATATTAAATTTAGTAATACACAAAAGCTTCCTTACAATAATAGTAGTATACACTCATGCATGTATTAGATTTGGCAACATAATCTCACTATAACACATTTCTCACACTCTCTCTATGCTACATAGTTCAATACATCTTTATGAGGTGGGTAATTTCCCTTCAGCATTTATCTAATCCCAAAATAGGCCGCATGATATTATTAGCCACGTGTCGTTACAAAAATAGCCACATATGTAAGTGCACTAAAAATAGACTACTTTTAGTTAAATGACAGTAGTAGATCTATTCTCAGCCTATATTCATGCAAAGCGCTTTGTAGTCGATCATCCAAAAATAGCCAATGCATGTCACACAAATCTCCAACCAATTTGTGTGCTCGAAATGCTATCTCCAAAAATATCTCATCATCGTGAAAAATGACTAAGTCCCAAATCTATTTATGTGCTACATGCGTGATTCCTTCCTGATAATTCTTTGCCTTTGAATGTGCTCTTCTCTTTTGTGTGACCCTTCTTGTATATCCTTTGATAATTTCTAGATTTTGACTGACCAACATTACCCCACAATAATTACATTTCCACCCTGGAAATGGTTGTCTCCAAAATGAATCAAAGAATACGAGTAGAAGAATAGAAATAATTTTTATAAACAAAAGAATGTCTTTACCCTACAGTATCTTTTACTCCAACCTAAAGAATCAATTTTGGATATTCTTCTTTTATTTCCACCTCTAGAGTATGCCAATCATTGAGAACATCCTCTTCCTTCTTTGGAATATCCACTACAATTGACTCTAACTCATCCTTTGCAATCTCTCCTTTCTCATTCTGCAAGACCAACACAATGCTGGACATGACAGTCATTCTCCCTTATAGTAAGTCCATATTTTACACAATGAGTTTCCCAAGCTCATCCAACCTTTCCTTGTGTGGTTCTTGAGCTGCTGTAAGGGCATCACACTTTTGTTTGACAAGCACTAATCATTCTACATGGCCCAATGTTTCATCTTTCATGGCCTTTAGGACCTCATTGTCCTCCAAAATGGTCATGGTCCTTATAATGGCTTTTGGCGTTGTATAAATATTTAGCGCTTGATCCACCTTATTTATTTCCTCTTGAAAGATATGAAGCAACCCTTCATATGATGTAATCTTCTACATCACTAAAGCCTTTTTTTTCTCTTCTTCCTATGTTGGATCCTTTGGTGCTGGCATGCGTAGAGGTTCATCCATAAGAACTAAGTCCACCAAGGTACTTACATAATATATTACTGAAGGAAACCTCTTAGGTACCTTTGGCTCTAAGTGTGGCCTAGCCTTCATGACATTGTCCTTAATCTCCTCTGCCATGCTGATAAAAATAGTGTTCTTCTTCTATGCTAATTCTTTTTCCTACTTTAGGTGCGTTATTTTCTCATCCTTAGTCTTGGTCTCCTCCCTCAGTGCCCTAATTTTTGCATCTTTATCCATATTCTGCCATGCAACTTCTATCGAGATTTTCACCAAAGCATTTCTCACTTGTTTATATGACATAACAGTAGGCTTGAATGCTATGTGTCTAGCTTGAGGTGTCTTATTCAACCTTCTTGAAACACATGACTCTTCACATACATCAAAATCTGGTTCATCCATGTGTATGTGCACTGACATGAAAATTGCTTCCTTGTGCACATGGTTGCCATATACTCACCCATCAACTCCCACCCATATAACTCTTTTTGTGTCATTGTTATTTGGAAATGGGCGCAGGTAATTTTAGCTGTGTCCTCGACGTATCCCATGACTGGTGGAAGATATTTCCCACTTTTTCTTTTTGATCTAGGCTACTTAGGAACTTGGGATTCTATATTTGGAACTTGTGTTGTTGTGTCCTAAGAAGTATCAGTTGTTGTCTCATATGCCTCCTTTCCTCCTTCCTCTCCATCCTTCATATCCTCGTCTTTTGGTTCATCATTATTCTCTGGAGGTATAGGGGAATTGGGCGTGCTTTCCTTAGAATTTTCCACTTCCTCATTTAGCTTCAATTTCCTTTCTCTTTTCTCAGTTGTCTCCTTCTGTGGAGAGAGTCGAGGTGATCTACACACTGATTTTGGAGTATCACCTAGGTTCCCTGTTATCTTGAATACCCTTTTGAAATGGTACTCTCCTTGGACTGCATCTAAGTCCTCATCATCTCCCTCTTTTGGCTAAGGTGGTGTAGTCACGTTCTCAACTTCTTCCTTATTTGGAGGCTTTCTTCTACCTCTGTGCTCCAAACCACCACTATCTTCATGCTCTGCTTCTTCATCATCTACTTGAATTTTTTCTGTGGGCTTAGGTGTTGGAACATTTTTCATTGTATGCTTACCTTTTAGTGGCCCTGGGAGTGTGAACTCATTCTCCACATACTTAGTGTTCTCTAGATTGGGTTTGAGTTGCAGTTACACAAGCACTATTTCGGTGTCCCCAAATACTAATATTACAGAATTCATGCTTATAATATCTAAGATAAGCCTCTCAATGTAGGCATTCCACCCTGGATATACATATTTCTTTCTCAGAGTGTGGTATTCGTAATCTACCTTGTCTGCATTGAAGGTTAGGTGGCGCGCATCTAAAAACTGGTGAACTGATGCCTGGAAATATCTTGTTGTGAAGGCATATGATAGTTTACACCATGGACTCCAAGCCCCATCCTTCATCACAAATCACGCGATGCAAAAATGCTGGTAGACTACAAATTGAACTTCCTTACCCACTATTAAAGGTAAATCCTTGGGTATGCGTCATTCTTCTTCAAGCACCACACAAATTCTATCATACCACATCTCCACCCTCTTCTTGAATGGTCCACTCATTGATCCATCACACAAGTACTTGCCAAATATTTCTATAGGTGACTTGTGTTCCATGGGGTACTCCCAAATCTTCTCCTTTGGCCCATCAGGCACCCCAATCTCCATAAACACTAAAGACAATAACACAACGCCAAAAATTATTTTTTCACCTGTCTACACTTCTTCAATGATTGTATTTGCTATGTGATCTGTAATATTGTAGACCACTCCTTGAGACATCTTCTTTGTGATGTGCAACCACATTGTGTTTACCTGTGACCATCTTCCTTGGTCCTTCAACTTTATTACAAGATGCGCAACTACCTGCACTACTGGGTACTTCTTTAATTTATCAATGTACATGTCACAAAAACCTTTGGTATACCCCATCTCCTTCCTTGTCTCCAAGATTGCATCCTTATCAGTTAAATCTCTATTCAGATATGCTCCTGAGGCCCTTAGTCTTTTCATTGTTGGAATCAAAGCAGCTGTGATTCTAACCCTCTGTCCTACAAAGTAGAAGAAGTCCTCATGGACTTTACTCATCAACCACCGATACAATGGTTCATACTTTCCAAAGTATGGTAGCTCATACATCTGGTAGAATCCATTCTACTTCAGTAACTTCTCACCAACGCCATCGTATACTAGCATATATTCTGTTGTGTGCTTGTTTGTTTTGGTGCTCAGCAATGCATCGAGCTCCTTCTTATTATCTGATATTCATTGGTTGTAATTGTTGATTTTACATTAAAGGATATGGGAATCCCATTCTTGTCCCACAATCACACCCTCTAGATATCCTATTTCTAAGAAATTACTCTTGAGAGTAATTTCTTCTTCCACTTCAACCTTCTTATTCCCTTTTCTCCTACTGTAGGTGTTTTCTTCGGTGTTATTTGAAAATCTCTCTTTTGCTCCCTGTGTAATCTAACAAGTCAAAACCCTAGTTCAAATATTTGTGCTTTGGTGGAAATCACGTGCCCTAGCTCATTTGTAACACATCTTATTTTCTCAAACCCTTCACCTATGGGAACACATGCTTCTTTTGTGCACAACCCTTCTCTCCACGTTTAGTTTCACACTCTTTGCACCTCAACATGATTTCTCAGCTCGTTCACACTTAGCCCTTTTCAAATTCTCTCAATTGCAATGGTAAAAATGAACTTGCATCCCATCCTTATATAGAATTTAAAAAATTTAGTGCATTTATTACTCCTCCAACTACCAAAAAACCTCTCATTAATTGACCATTTTCATTCTTTCCGTGTAGTACATCTTCGTGCCTAAGCTATAACCTTATAGTGCACCCTCCTACCATTTGGCTGAAGACATCTCTTTAGCGTACTTCCATGCAACTGAATACCTCATCACTATGCCTTCCACTAGTAGTCTTTACATCCTCTACTTACCTTGTGTTATAGTTGTTTCTTCATCTACCTCCATCTATGGTCCTTGTGTCTAGAAGTAATCTTTTTTGTTTTTCAATTCTCCAACCTTGAATAACACTCGTAACATTTTGTTCCTTTCATGTGGACTTATTTTCAATAGTCATGTACCTTGATATCAACAATCTACCCCACACTAAGGGTATGTGGAGTCCTCTACGCATAAAAATTATTAAAATAGTAATTAGCTTATGGCATGTAAACATGCTTATTACACAAACACACCAACTAAATTGAAAAAGCATAGTGACAAAGAAGGAAACACATTAAGGAAATGTATAATTTAAATCCTAATATAAATGACAACACTGCCTTATTACAAACAACAAGAAGACTTATTTATAGTAGGGCTTTAACCTACTCCCGTTGAAGTAACTGGGTAGCTATATTCCATCAAGTGCCTCTGATTGACAAATTATTGATTCAAGTATGTGAGTGATAACATATGGCCCTAGCCAATGTACCTTGAGTTTTCCTAGATGGTGTAAAAATTTAGAATCATAAAGGAGCACCATCTATCCTATTTAAAGATTTTTATCCCTGATGTGCCTATCATGCCATGCTTTCTACCTGGCCTTCTCTTATTTTTGACTCCAACGTGCTATGGCTCATCATTCATCCAACTTGATTAAATTTTCAATCCATTCTTCTAATGCTTGGTCATCAACAAGACCTCCAGCACACGTAATACGTAAAGAAGGTAACATAAATTCCATAGGAAGATCTACTTCTGTGCCAAACACTAACTGAAATGGTGTGGTTTTGTTCAACCTTTTATATGTTGTTCGATATGCCCAAAGTATTACAGATACTTTATCATCCCAATCCTTTCTTCCAACATCACATATTTTTGTCAATGTCTAGCTCAAAATTTTGTTGAAAGCCTCAGCAGTTCCATTTTCCTAAGGATGATAGGGTGTAGTCTTATGGTGTGCAATCATGAATTCATCCAATAAAATTCTGATTATCTCATTAAGAAAATGTGCTCCCCTATCACTAGTCAAACTTAAAGGACATGCATACCTTGTAATAATATTTTCCCATAGAAGCCTAGATGTTGTAGACATTGTAAAATCCTTTATAGGTGTTTCTTCTACCCATCTTGTTAGATAATCTATACAAGTTATGATGTAGCGCAATCTAGTTCTACGTGTAGCTGGTGAAATAGGACCCACAAAATCTATAGTCGATTTATAAAATGCTTATGCTCTAGTAATGGGACTTAGAGGAATTTCATCTCATTGACCTGGTTTCTCAAGACATTGACAATGATCACAAGCCTTGCAATATTCCTTACAATATTTATATAGGGTCTCCCACCATAATCCAATGAGTAGAATCTTGTGCATAGTGGTGTCACCTACATAGTAGCCACCTGCAATACCACCATGAGATTCTTCCATAATATATGTGTGCTCATGTTCTTGTATATAATGACACAATACTTCATCCCAACCTAATTTGTACAGGTCACCACTAATCAACATGTAGGGGGATGCGCGTATAGCAAGGTGTTTCTTCTCCAAGGATTTCATTCCTTCTGGTGTCATACCTATTAGTAGAAAGACAACAATGTCCTCTAGTTCTGATGGTGCTCATTGTAACCTATATACTTGTGCATCTGACATGATATATTCAATTACATGTGCTTCTTCTCTTTATTGTATTCTGGATAAATGGCCTGGTTCAGAATTATTTTTCCTTGGTTTTACCACAACTGTGAAATTAAATTCTTGAAATAAGAGTACCCATATGCATATACGCCCTTGTAGAATGGACTTGTTTACCAAATAATTCAATGCCATGTGATTTTTATAAAAGATTAATGGTGTAGCTAGCAGGTACTATGATAATTTATGTAGTGCATAGATCATTGAGAAAGCTTCACACTCTATAGTTGTGTAATTCTGCTATGCAGGAGTCATCTTTCTACTAGCAAAATAGATAGGATGATCTATAATACCTTCTCTAGGTTGAGCCAACACCACGCCAATGGTCATGCCAGAGGCATCCAAATGTACATGAAATGGTATGTCCCATGAAGGAAAACACATAATAGGCGTGGTAGTAAGTTTCTCCTTTAATGTCTTGAATGCGCATTATTGTTGTTCTTCCTAATAGAACATACCTTTCCCTTTCAGTAACTCCTCCAATGGTGCAGAAAATTTGGCATATCCTTTGATAAAATTTCTGTAATATCCAATATAACCCAAAACTCCATGCACCTCACTCTGACTAATAGGCTCTCTTAAGCCTATAATAACTGCAACCTTGGTTGGATCAACCAACAAACCTTCCTTACAAATTATGTGTCCTAACAATATCCCAAATGGTGTAGCAAATATGCACTTCTTGATGTTCAAAGAGATACTCAACTGTCTACATATTTCAAACATTAAACACATATTGTCACAATGATCCTTAACTAATCCATACACCGTCCAATCATCCAAATAAACCTGTGAGAAGTTGTGAATAAATTCCTTGAACACTTGAACAACTATACATGAAAAGACAGCAGGTGCATTTTTCAGACCAAAATCCATTACAGTATAGGCTAAGCTACCCCATTTAGTAGTAAAGGTACTCTTTTTCTTATCCTCCAAGGAAATCCTAACCTGATGATACCCAGAGAACCCATTTGTAAACGAATAGATTTCGTGCCCTACAATGCCTTCTAGTATTTCCTCGGTGAATGGCGTAGGAAAGGGATTAGTCACACATGCAGCATTCAACTCCCTGTAGTCCACACAAATCCTAATCCATCCATCCTTCTTGATACTGATCACCATTAGACTAACCCATTCTGACTCATCAAGGAGCTTGATAATCCCAGGACTTCAACATTTTTTCAATCTCTTCTTTGACCTTTTCACACAAGTTGGGGTTCATCTTGTAGGGTCTCTTTCTAACTGGACGTGCACCCTCTTTAAGATTTATCTTCATCTCCCCTAATGATTCATGCACACCTTTAAGTTTATGGTACCCCCTAGGGAATAAGTCCTGATAATCCCTTAGTAACTCTATGATTTTTTCCACTTCAGAGTCTAACCAATAGTCTCCAATTATGGCATCCTTAGGCTCGGCATCTGATCCAATATTCACCTTCTTTGTATTTATAGGTTCATGATAGGCATGTGTGGTCTTATCCACACTATCCAACACCTCACACCTGCCTGTTGAATGGTTTACATCCATTTTTTCTACTTCTTTGTCATCCATTAAGTAGACCATTTTTCATTTTTATTTCTCAAGGCAAGCACATTGAAGTAGTGTGGCATTAGTATCTGTCTCTTCAACAAGACAGGCTCCTGAGTTTACTTGATCCAATAAATCTTGAAGGAGTTCTTTAGCCTTGGCACTATCTCCCATAGTTAAGTGCTTTATGACTCTTAATGCTTCTTTCACCATAGGTTTAGTAGAGAAGAAGTCAAATGTTTGGGCCATTCCTGTAATTAAATCCTACCAATTTCTAGTCTCTCTATGGATCTCTACATATACATGTCAAGCACGCGTGCAACCTTGTAAAGTGGAATAGAACTTTTGCACCCAAAGTGAAGGTGGTAGATATTCTTGCCCCTCTGTCCAGATTCTCTCACTTTTCTAAACGTGGTACTGAACAGGTTGATTACCATGATAAGTACAAATTTGAGTAGGTGCATTGCTCCTGAAGAACCTAGTAGCAAGAGAAATCCTAATTTCATTCCATCCTACAAGATTATCCTTGTGGGACACCCACCAGTGTGTTGTTGTCCCACATAGTGTATATGCTAGCATATTTCTTCTTTCTGGCATGTCTATCCACTATTCCTCCATGGCATGTAGGAATACCATAGGATATCCTTCTCCAGTGTAACAAGGTACTGAGTTGTTACCTATCCTCTTTAAATAATGTGGTTTTATGCACTTACAAAATATGCTCTTTACTTCACACCCTACCAACTCATAAGTTATATGAGCCCAATTATCACAAGAAACACTTATATTATCGCTAATAGACTATGCATCCTCCACTGAATTATTCCTTCTTTAAATGGATCAAGTATCTCTGGATCTATGATGTCGTGTACATAAATCCTATTCAGATCTTCTTCACTTAAGGGCTCAACATAGGGCGTAGATTTTCCATTTGTTAAAGGGATAATAACTCTTTCATCCTTGTTTTAAAAACTTATATAACCCTTGTTGAACCAAATATCAACTTTATTTGAATAACACCAAGGATGCCCCAATAGAGCTGGGAAGCTATCTAACTCTTTCAGAGCTAACACCTCGAAATATCTAGTGAAATTGGCTCCTTGTATGGTAATGGATGCATCTTTCAAAAATCCGATGGGAGTGGCCTTAGTCCGATTAGCCATGAACAATACATTAGAGGATGGCTGCAATGGAGGTCTCACCATTTGTACCCATGCATATAAGCTAAGAACATTGACTTCTGCGCCTGTATCAATCAATATATTACTCAATAGCCACCCATCCACAACAGCATTCAAATGTTTTTCCTTGTCATAATCTAGGCTATGAGGGGGAAGATTTATATGCAGGATCTGTCATTCAGTCTCAACACTTACGTGTGGAGTGTTTCCTTTTAACCAATTCCCTAATAGTGGAATGATATTTTCCTGGCACAACATTTTGCACACTTCTCTCAAGTCATCCATATCAGTTTGGACTATCTCTGATGCTTTATTTTCCTCCATCTTCCATGATTGATCCTTTAAATACTATATTTCACCCTAAAGAGTCCTGAGTACCTCCATGGTTTCCTAATAAACCTCCTTTTGATGGGTAGGATCAAGGTACCATGCATGAAGAAACTCCTCCTTAGTGGTGGTAGGATTCTGCTCCAATGCTTCTCTGGCATGTGCTACCTAAGTGCGGGTTGTGATATTTATTTGAAACACCTAATACTCTACTTCCAACTTAGGCATCCACTAATTTTACACAAAGCATTGTATCCTAACCATTCCTGCACCTTTGTTTTCTTATTTATGCTGCTTGCTAAGATAATCATACAATTCTGGGCACTCCTTATAGCTATGACTCTTTCAGCATAAAGAACATGTAATATTCTGGGGACATTCACACATATAGTGGTCAAGATATCCGCAAGTATAACATGTTCCACAAGGGAAATCACTTATTCCACCACAGTATCCTCGACCTCTACAACGATCGTCTTCAAAATGCTCTTCATTCTGATTATAGCGTGCTTGATTGTGATCCCAGTCTTGATGCTTGTTCTTTCCTTTAGAGCTATCTCAGACTCCTATTTTTCAGCCACCAAGATCTATAGCATCATGGAACTGACCAATCAGTAGGTAGTATTCTGTGTCATGAGTCGTGGACCTGTAAACTTTACAGTAGCTTGAAACGTTCTTCTTTATCATGTTTTGTAGTAAGGGGCAGTAACTATCATCATGGTTTAAATGGCATATCTCACAATCCAACAACAACGAGCACATCGATTTTCGGGGACAACTATCCTTTGTGTGACCTTCTACTTCATAATCTATGCACCAAATCCCTGTGCGCATCTTATGTGCTGAATTTTCCAATAGTTTCTCCAACTTATTTGTTATAGCTGTGATCTGTGCTTCTAAAAATGGGCTTTCCCAAGTGTCTTTGCTCCCAACTTTCTCATCGTGTAAGGATTATTCAAGTGCTTCACACAGATTAGCGTATGTTTTATGTGATAATACCCTTCTAAAAGGGGTAATCATGCCCCCAATGAACCATTGTGCATTGGCTTGTGTGTATATCATAAGAAACCTTAGATAACAATGTTTTAAAATGAGCATCATACTCTCTGACACTTTCAATAGTGCCTTTCTTAATATCCTTGAGTGCACTTATACTCTTCTGCTCAAACTTAGGGATGTGAAACTCTTTAAGGAATACATCTTGTGAAGTTGTATAATCTAAGAAAGTCTGATCAGGGTCAAACTTTCTGTACCAACTGTGTGCATGCCCTTGTAACATAGTAGCAAATTGGCTTTCCCTACACTCAGAATCCATGATTCCTTTTGTGTGCAATAGTATTTCACACATATGCACATGTTTAGCAGTGTTTTCTATGCCCCTATACTTTGAAAGATGAAGCAACATCTCCATGTAAATATTCTGTGGTTGGTGCAAACCTTGCCCACCTGATCCAGAACCTCCTGTGTTTCCTCTACCTCCAGAACCACCAGATCCGCCAGAACTAGAGCCACCTATGCCTCCTGATCCCGAACCTATAGCTAGATTTAGACTAGAAGATATACTTCCATGTGTCCCAACAATAGAACTGCACTATACCCCAATAGTCTGCGAAATATTACTACTCCTAGAAGACAATCCAAAAATTTGTGTACCTAAATTTTATGTTGATGACATGCATGAAAAGTTACTTCCATATAACAAGGAAGTCATTTGTGCTACCATTGTTGTGCTTCTTTAATACTTGCTCCTACTCTCCCACTGATTGAATTAGCTTTCTGACTGTTTGTTGTACTAGATGCTAGAAAACCAAGAACAAGGGAAAGGTTTCTAGGTGGATTCAGATGTATGCCCATGGCCTAGGTCATCTCTGTTAGCATGATTTTACGTGAGGCTGAGGAGGGTTCTCTTTCCTTTTTTCCCAAATGGGGGAGTTCTTGAGGCTCGGGTTCCATGTCTTCTGCGTGAACTTCCACTTCTTCCCGAACTATCTTTCTCCACAACGCAATTTTCTCTACAACCTCCCACTGCTTCTCTACCTCCCTCTTAAGCACCTCATTATACTTAAGCCACCTTTCCTCTCTCTTCATTTCTGCCACTAGGTCTTCCATATTTCACCAAACCTTCTCTTACCCCGCGCGTGGTGGGGTTTAGTTAGCCATCGGTTTACTCTCTAAATTCAAATTTACCATTATGATCTTGATCGCCAGTGGAATGCCTTATAGGTAAGTTCCCCTTCAATATCATAAAAATTTGAATTTAGTTACCTTTGGGCACAAATAAGTGGAAATTGAGTACTCCAAGATATAATTGTTCAAAACACCATGGAAGCACGTATCCACAATGCGAGCCCAAATCAGATCAGCATCATAAATGGCCTAAAATTCTTCCTGCATCTAGAAAAGTGTGTGATACCTTCAATTCCACTTAGATGCATAAGCAATCAGCCACTCATACAATTCTACCCAAAAGATAGCGAAAAAGCTCTCATATAAACTGTCATACAAATTCTGTTCCACCCACACATGTGTATTAAACTTAGATCTAGTGTTGAACTGCTATGCATATTCTTCTTCTAGATCATGTATTCACTCCTTAACACTTTCTAAGGTCAATCAGTATGTCTTCATTGTGAACCATCCTAAAAACAACTGAAAAATAGGTCCCGGTAATGGAACCAAAGATGCAGCCTAGAATTGACCAATACAAGCCCAGGCGCAATGACACATCACTCAACCTACAATGAGTGCTCACCTAAAGCATGCAAAGGTACCAGGACCCTCTTTAGGGTTGTTGTTATAGGATGTTAGAATGATGAATACTTAAATCATTCAGATCCATGACTAATATATCATTCAGTAGTGCATGTTCAGATCTAGATCTAGAAAATAATAGACTTAAAAGATAACCATGATGAAATCAAGCATGCAATACTGAACTATAACCATGATAACACCTTGATTCACTCTATAATATCCATTATATTAAATTCAGTAACACACAGAAGCTTCTTTATAATAACATTAGTAGATGCTCATGTGTTTATCAGATTTGGCAGCATAATCTCACTATAACATAGTTCTCAGACACTCTCTATGCTACGTAGTTCAATACATCTTTATAAGGGTGGGTACTATTCCTTCACCACGTATCTAATCCCAAAAATGGCTGCATGCTATTATTAGCCACGTTGCATTACAAAAATAGCCACACATGCAAGTCCACTAATAATAGACTATTTTTAGTTAACTGACAGTAGTAGATCTATTCTCAACCTATATTCATGCAAAGCGCTTTGTAGTCAATCATCCAAAAATAGGCAATACATGTTGCACAAGTCTCCAACCAATTTGTGTGCTCATCATGCTATCTCCAAAAATAGCTCATCATTGTGAAAAATGGCTAAGTTCTGAATCTATTTCTGCGCTTTGCGTGCGATTCCTTCGCAATACTTCTGTGCCTTTGAATTTTATCTTCTCTTCTACGTGAACCTTATGTATAGCCTTTGCTAAGTTCCATATTTTGACTGACCAACACATCATATTTGCATTGGCCATTTTAGAATGAAGGATGGTACTTGGAGTCCTTGGTGTAAGCTTCCATATAATTTCACTATGTGCTAATTCCAAGCTCCGGTGAATAGATTTTTAGACATTCACAGGTTAAGATTTTATGCAAACAAGGTAGAATGTGAATAACATATGCTCTAGAAAATATACGTGTAGCCAGGTAAGTCTGTTTACATAGAAAAGTTGATATCTAATGATATAAATATCAGCTCCATGAGTTTGGCAATTGGGAATCTTGGCATAGTTATAATTTTACCTTAATCCCATGTTATTTTATGGGATCTATATTGAGAATGAGTTAAAGGTCCCTGAATTTCCCAGAGGAAAGCACATTGTTGGTACCTTGCAGGATGATGAGCTTGATCCTCCTCACACAAATGAGGAATAAATTGAGGAAGAGGATGAGAAGAACAAAGAGAGTGGTGGATTGGATCATGGCATGCAAAGGAAACTAACAATGGGTCAGAAGAGGCAGCGTGAAATTACTTATCCTCCCAAGGAAGAATAAGTGAGAGATGAAGAGGATGTTGAGGAGACAGAAAGAGGTGAGGGCACCAAAGACTAGGGTTTTAGGAGAGTACTAAGGAAAACTAGAGCACAAGGAACTTGCGCATGAACCTCATAGAAACCGAAGAGATCACCCAGACTATCTCCTTTGAATCCAAGTCTAGTAAAGCAAGAAAAGAGGAGGTGTAAGTATGTTCCCACAAAGTATAGCGAGGAGGACCTATCAGGTGAGACTGTACACATTATACAAGATGTACCCATTTTTTGTGTATAATATGAAGAGGAAAATAGACATGAAGAAATTCATCTTGATACATAGGCACATGGTGAATGTGATCAAAAGAGAGGGCTCATAGGTGAAGAGGAGGGGCAAGAGAAGAGTATAGGTGAGCCATCAGGTGAGCCTACTTGTAAACAGGTGGGCACGATGGGATAGGGATCAGTTCATGATGAAAAAATGCATATTCCTAGAGGGATCCAAAAAAGGAGAAATAGGGGTGAGGAGATGTATAATACGCTAGAAATGTGGTACATTAATGAACCCTCCAAAATCATTCGCGTCAGGTTTTAAAGCACACTTGATCCTGTAAATATTTATGGATGGGAATTGATGGACCCGTAGGGTGTGAACATGCACACATGGAAGCAGTTATCTTGGAGCATGAAAACTCACATGGATGAGCGTGAATTTTATTTAAAGGAGGAAACATGCATCCAAATAAAAATGAATGAGGGGGCATAGGCTGCGCACATGACTGTGAAGCCAACTAAATTCAGTGATGAGTAGGAAAGTAATGCCTTAACTAAAATGACAATAGAAGTGGAGTGTAGGAACCTAAACAAAGTTGCCACACTCATGTCATTGTTGGAAGATGACAAGAATTTAAAGGAACAAGTTGAGCAATTGACTGAGGTGCGAAAAAAGGACAAGGAGATGAAGCATCATATTTTGGATTTTGTTACAAAAATTGGGGCCACGATTATAGTGGTACATCCAGAGATTGATGAGTAGACAAATCATACATACCACTCTTCCTTGCACTTTCTACAGGAGTGTGTCCACATCTTACTTGATAAGAAGGTAGTGATACTGGAAGAAAAAAAGGAGATGTGGGAGCTAAGAAGTAACGTACAAAGGTAAAAATATCACACCAAATTACAACGTATGATGCCATCCTTCATATAATAAAGGATGAGTTGAAGAAATTATAATGGGAACTACATATTTGTAAATATCTAGAGTAGATAATCAAGACAAGGACAATTTAAGAAGAAAATTAAGTTCTTACAGTGAAGAAGGATTAGACACTAGGCTGAGAAGAGAAGTTAGCCACAATTTCATAGAAGCATGATGTGCCTAAAGTGGTCAGGGAATCTCACAAAGAAAATATAAAGGAGCTAGAGAAGTTGATCATGTGAAGAATGGGTTTCATGGAGGGTATGATTTTAGGACTGGCTAGAGTGATAAGGGAATTGAATAACAAGGGTGAAGATATGACCCTAGATGAGATGAATGCAACACTTGGGGATATCCCTGATAAATCCAAGAAAGGGCAAGAAGAGTGAAATGAGTTAGAGGCTGAAATTAAAAAGGATTATCCTAAACTTATACTACCATCTGATGAGTAAAGAAAACTAGCTAATTTTCTATTTCCTTCTATTATTTCATTCTCTCATTCTTTCCGCTTTCATTATTTATTCATTGTATTTGGATAAAAATTTGAGAAAATTTATTGTTGAGGGTGACAATATCATTAGTTTGGGGTAATGTTGGGCTGAAGAAATTTCCTAAGTATTTTAGGGGCACATGGAATGTGGAGGTGTGCAAGAGTGACACATAAGCACACATAAGTGTCAGTTAAGAAGGGCATGCAGAGAAAGGAAATATTTGAGACTTAGCTAATTTTGGAGCCTTAAGCCAAAAATAGACTGTGATAAGATGGAGTGGTGTTCAAGTAACATTCTAAGAATAAAGTGGAGCATGGAGACTTGTGTACAAAGGAATGTTTAGTTTGGGATAGAACATATGCGAGGTGAAGGTCAAGGGTCATGTAGAGTTCGGGGTAATAATAGGATTAAAACAAAAATTATCCATAAGTTTTATTATTAGATTATATGCATGCATTCTAATATGTTTTTGTATGCACGCATGGATATTTTAAGTATACAGCCTATTTTGAGAATGCATTGGCGGTGATGGGAAAGTACCCACCCCTATAAGTATGTAGTATTCTTCCTTGTTTGATATAGTTATAAGTTGTAAAAGAGTTATGTTGTTGATATGAATTTGCACAAATGACTTTATGACACTATTATGACATATTTAGTTATTATTTTTTGATGAGTTAATATAATGGATTGTTGTGGATGGATATTAGTTGTTGATGTTTATGATCATGGTACTTGTATGGTAAATCTGATCTTAATTGTGATATGATCTAATATGTTTTCTTATTATGTGTGTTCCAATTTAAGCTCATGGATCTGATTATTATGGTGGAATATACACTTTAATAATGGTTATTATGGTTATGCATGCTAACATCTTGACAAGATAGCACAAAAGATGGACTTGGTAGCTTCGTACGCTTCGGGTGATCATACATATCTCTCTAGATGAAGTGTCAGTGTTCCTGGGAAATTGAGGGGGAAAATAAAGATTACATAATTCATATAAATTTTAGCTTGAGTAGCACAAAGCCAGGGAAGAGCTAAGGGTATGTTGCACCCTTTAATTTAAGGTGCTACAAGAAATGACACAAACATAGTAAGAGGACAAAATACAACAAGAATATTTACATAACTATATGATTTAGGAATTGGATATGAAATATGTGATAGTGGATAGTCAATAGCAACAAGAAGTGTAATAGATCACACACACATATGAATTGATGGATCATTCATTGTATTATTGATAGTATGAGGCTCGATGGAAGCATTGATATGTAATGTGTCAGAAGAGAATATAGCATGATAATCATGATCAGATAATGTAATGAGTGGTGGAGATGCATCAACCTGAGCAACTAGAAAATCAAGATCCCCCAATGAAAGAGGAGGCACTATCTGGTATGTATGATTGGTTGAAGATTCAGTTGTTTTCTTGTCATGTTTAGGAAGAAGATTGTTGAAGATCTTGAGCTTGTTATTTTCATTGACTGGTGTAGATGACATAGGCTTAGGAAGATCAATGGCATTATTATTGATGAGATCTTGAATAAGATGTTGAAGTTTGAAACATCGATCTATAGAATGCTCAATGCATTGATGATAGTCACATCTAAAATTTTTGTTATATTTGTGGCATTTAGGGTGAGATGGATCCAAATTAATCAGAGGTGGAAGTGCAATAATATTTATCTCAACCAGCTATGGTAATATAATATGTGGAGCACAAGGAAATTTTTTGAATGTATGCTTTGGAGGCTATCATTAAATCTTGTTAGGAGAAGAGACATCGTTGATAGTAGATTTTCCTTTATTAGGTTTGGTATATGGTTTGAAAGTTGATTTTATTTAACAAATACTGAAATTTATAAAACCCTAATTGCAAACTCACAACACAATAATAAGCAATGAATTACATATATGACACAAGAAATAAGCTAGATAAAAATGAAACCCTAGGTGCAAGAGATGGAATAGATGACTTAACTGATTTCACAATTAATCCCAAAGTATGTCAGACTGGAAAACTGTTGAACAAGAGTAGGAATCTATCACAACCACACTTTGAAAATTATAGGGCTATCAAATATGCATAGACTGGGGCACTTGTATTGGGTCATGGGCATCAGAGTCTACTCATATGACTATGAAAATGATTAGAATCTGAATTTTCTTGTGCCACACGGTGTTCACTAATCTTCAATATTGATCATCTTTATGTCACACTATGCCCTCAAAATTCTCTTGTAACCTCCAAAAAAATGACCTCTTGCAAAACCCCAAAACACATCAAATCCTAAAAATAAAAATATGCAAATGGGGAGTCAAACTGACCCCAACGGTCACCTGATAGAGTGAACTTATGACCAAGCATTGTACTACATCTCATAATCCATATAATTTTGTGTGTGTAGAATCATACCTGAGGAATATCTTGTGCAAGATACTCAGAATAAAGAGCAATAGCTAGATGTAACAATGTAAATATATGTGTGGATGTAAAAATGGAATTCCCCTCCTATGAAGTGTATGTATAAAAATGTAGTCCCTTGTCCCTTGAGTGAAGCTAGATGAATGCTTTGATGCTCTTGAAATTACTTTGGATGCAACCTTAGGTAATAGTAATAGATGCTTAGAGTTTAGTCCTTTATTATGATCACATAGCTTTGTATTTATATAATTCCCTTGTTTTAATTTCATAATTGACAACTAAAAGGCCAACCTATAAGAAAATAAGATGCCCAAAAAATAAATTAGGCCCAAAAGACATGAGTAAGATACAAAGAGGTCGTGGGCGCTCAGAGGGAATGAGGGTGTTGGCATCCTGGCTGGGAGCTGGTGTCCAAAGCCAAGAAAGATAAAGCAGTGAAATTTAGACTAGGTATTGAGGTGTGCAAGACCACAGAGAAAGAAAGAAAGAAAATAGGCCAAAGTTAGATGTCAATTACTAGTTTTATCACTTATGAATCGTATGAATAGTGGTATGTGATTAGGACCTATAAATGTACCCAAGTGCATGATATAGTGTCTACATTTTCCATCTAAATATGGCTATCCATGACTAAATTTGGAGGAAAATTGGATTTGGAGGAATTTTTTTTTTTTGGTTTTGAGTTTGAGTATTTTTAGCCCAGTTTTGAGTTTGGAATCTGCCCCTGAAATAATCCTATTACCTCCTCCCTCTCTACTTACCAGCTCTCTCCACCATGGATTTACTCCCCTGAGCTATAAACTATGCTCCTTCTCCAACCACCTCACTCAACAAGCAAAGCCCTCCTCCTGAGCTCTACACAAGCTCTCCCACCAGCTCGTTGATCTCCCATCGACCTCTCTAATGAGCTATGTTTGAGTTCTAAAAGCTCCAAATGATCTCCTTCACTATTTTGGAAAGATAGGTTCTCCTCCCAGGATCCTCTCCATAACTGAATTACTTTTTATCCAACTCACCCAAGCCACATCAGGCTCGGCCTTGGATTTCCCATTTTTTTCATTGGCTATGCAAGTTGGGTTTCACATCGGGATTGACTTGGACCGTTTGTGCTTTGTGTTGAGATTGTGGTCATCTCCTAGGTCCCATGGATCGACCTCTCTCTTGTTATATCCATTTTTTAGCCCTTCCATGTGCTAATGAATTTCCTTTTCGAGCCCAACGTTACTCGGTTCCTACGTGTCAGACCAGTTCGTGTAATAGCCACCTTTGCAAACTCTATGTTGAGCTTGACCCACTCCAACATGAGACCAAATCAAACCCTCCTGATGATTCTCCTCACGTCTAATGGCCATGTAAACCTTAACCTACTTGACTATTATAACTACATTGAAATGGATCTTCCTTCCCTTGCATTGTGTAATAGTCCTGACCTGACTCACTCGATGAGTCAAGCCAAGTCATCTTGTCTTGAGCCCCTCACTCATCCAAGTGACTCTACCTTTACTTTGACCTTTTTCAAAGACTTCCTTCCCTCCAAATTTAGTTTTAAGCATGCCTCTTTATTATAAGCTTTGTATAAGTTTTAAAACTTCGTTTTTTAAATTTAACTTATCTTATTTCAAAAGTTAGATTTATTTAAAAAGAGGGAAATTTTATTTAACTAGGTAAATTATCATTATTTAGGGGCTAGTTAAATTTTAGCACCCCTTTTAATTTTTTATCATTTTGGTAAATTAAAATAATTGGGAAAATATTAAAATTTAGTGTTATTGGGATTTTTTCTAATGTGTGCTTGTAAAGGAGATTGTTATTTTCTAAATGCCTTTTTTGCATTTTGGTAGTTTTTTGGCTCCTCCGAGATTTTTTATTTTACTACTCGAGATCTTATTATTGTTTGTAGGATTTTGAACATGCCCGCCATAACCTTGCATCAAGGGAGTTCCAAAGTGACGTGAGGAATTATTTCTCACACCAAACTTAATTTTTTCCCTTCTTATTGTTGCCTTGTTTTGTGCTAGTTATGGTGTTGATTTGGTGTGATCGCTTGAAACTTATTTTTTGTCTCCACACTTTTGAATTTTTACACCAATTTCAAGGTGAGTGGCTAACTATTTCATAATGCATGAATTCATGTAATTATAATGAACACACTAAAATATAAAGTACCAAAAATAAGGGGTAATAATATTGTACCTTAGGAGGTTCTTCTCATCATGGTTTCAACTTTCATCATTCTATTGTTCGCCTACATTCAGACAACTACTTGTCCTGGAATAATGGGATACTCGATCACTACATAATGCACAATTTTTTTCCCAATATGCTTGGAATTTCTCCTGAACCTAATGATTTCATACAACATAATGATTAGTTGAACAAAAATGACATGACATGTAGGATTATTTGTTTAAATGTATCTGAATACCTTCAAAATTAACTTGAGTTCACTAGGTGCCCTCACACTACATGTACCTTCATCTATTAGCTACATGGAGATGTTGATTCTTCATCAAAAAGTGATGGATCCTCATATAAACTCTCACCTATGGATGATAGTGAGTTTACTGATATATTATCTTATGATATGGTGGAACCCACACATGTTGCTTCATCAAAATTTAGTTTTTCTCCCTTTAAAGCTCCCAAAAATCCTCCTCCATGGGATTCAACATCTGAGTGCTCACCTACCATACATGTTGCATCATATGTTCAGTTTTATACTTTGAGAGAATATATAGAATCCATGGATTCCATCATAGAGATCATTCCATCACCTGTTGCTTTAGTATAATTCATTTTTTCTTCATCAAGAGCTTTCCATAATCCTCCGCAACATGATATTGATTTCCTTAACTTAGATTTATATGACATGTTTGAGGATATCGATATCACCTTACAAAATCTTCCTTATTCTCCTACTGACATTCCCAAGACCATATTTTCTTCACCACGGGATTCCATAGATTCTCAACAGTAGGATCATCCACCTCTTCATGATAAAATTCCTTTGGAGCTCTACCTACCTAACAATGCATCTATGTTCGTGAACTCTCACCTTTCAGAGATTGATAGGATTATCTCTATATCTCTTGATATATTATCTCTATTGTATGTTAAGTAACCTCTTGAGACATTTCATGTTCCCCCTCCCTCTACCACTAATTGCAAACTTTTGGGTCCTTCAGAATCTTTGGGAGTTCATCGGAAATAATCTTCCAAGGGGGTTGGATAGTTCTCTTCTTCTTCCGGATTTATATTCATCTTGTCCTCTTCTTCTTCTATAAATATTGAATTTTGTACATGGGTACCTTATTGGTCCTTTAGTTGCTATGACCCATATGATGCATCTTTCTTAGTTGTTTCAGGGAGTCCTCTTTCTCTTTCTAGATTATCATGCCTCTACCTAAGATTTGATGAAGGAGGTGCTGGTGTAAGGTATTTATTTTGCATTTTATTTAGTTACTAGGAATTTTCCACCTCACACATGGCGAGTCATCTCACTTAGGTGAGTCATAGTTATTTTAGGGAGTTATATGACATATGATATAATTTGTCATATAATTTTTCATACTTGTCATATGCATCATTATCATATAAGAGTTACATGATATTTCCTAGCATTATAACTACTCACTCCATCATGGAAGTATGGCATGTCAAGGCATGGGAGTTACATAACACTCCCTTATGAACTATTTTTTATATATGAGGATGTTATATTTGTTTTTGTAGTCTCTGTTTACCCCTAAATTCTCTTTAAACCCTAAGCACACCAGCATATCACCCATCCTGACTGGGAGCTCACTCAAGGTATGCGCATGTGCCGAGCCCCTCCTTTATATGAGCTTCATGATAATGTTCTCCATTAACGAAAATGTGTTTTCACATATAGAAATTAGTTACATTCATTCTTACAATTCAGATCAAGAACTAGATCTAGGTTCAGGCACACCACATATGGAAGTAAGCATGATCACATTACAACAATATCATAGATAAACCCTAAACAATATCAAGAACACAAGGGTTTGAATTCGTATGCAATAAAGAAAACACATACATCAAGATCCATAACATATATGTTCAGAACCATTCCATTGTATTAATTCATCACATTATAGTAGCCAAATATTCATTTAAGATTCCATGGATGGAGATAATACAATAATAGGGCCTCAGTATGTTATTTGAGATAGCTTCATTACAGAGCTTACAATCACGTATTACCCTCTCTATTTATCTCCTTCATATTTGTTTCTTTACGTATTTACCCTTTCCCTTACCTCCTCCAAGTCATTATTACAAGAAAATTCCTGAAGGAATCATTCATGATCGCCTAACCACTACCCAAGAACATGCCAAATTTCATCATTTATTTCCCTAACTGAGTACCCTCAACATGGAGGTGTTAGCTATCTATAACTAAATCCACTTTTTAGCCATTGATCCTTTCATGATTACTATAATGATACCCAAGAATATTCCTTCCTTGAGCTGCAAGAATTCATAGCTTAACCTTATCCAAACCAAATTTGGTTGCCTTTCCACGTGCTCTTTAGAAATGAATTTGATCAAGGCTCAAAATTGACCAAGTGCTAAACATTTCCTTCCTAGGATCGATCCTTTGCGCATCACCAAAATTTACCTCTGCATATGCCCTTGCGCCTCAGTTCTACGTGCCACAACCCTTCGCGCCTTGGGTACTTGTTCATTTTAGGGGCTCAATATTTTTTCTATTTTGCATGAATAATTCCTTGGTTAATTTTCTTGTTGATTACTTAGAACACATTCTCATTTCTATTAGAGTGCAATAACCTTGATGTGTATGGATTTTGTTGATCCTTGTGGTTCACTCTCACAGCCTTATCATAATATCTCTCATATGGAAGAATATAAAATAAATTCATTATCACTTATAAGTCACTTGGAATTCTCATAATCTATTACTATAAATATCATTCCAAAAGCACTTAAAGGGTTCCTAAATTAGTTGCACATCATCTAGAGTAGTCCCTACTGAAAGTTTGAAGTCCTCAACTAAGTAAAAGAGTCTATCTTCATCCATTTACAAGCATGAAAATATCATAGATCCATATCTTAAACAAGAGTAAAGTCACTACAAGTATTGCACAATGGTTTCAATCAACACATGGGCTAGGTCATATAACCAAGTGACACCATATCTAACTAATAGCGCATTTGGTACATTCTATAATACACATTTATCCCTTTATCTTGGTGCCAAGAGACATGGGGGAAACCCTAGGAGGTTGGTTAGCTATAGAAACTTGCACAAGCACTTAAGAGAAATACACGATGTTTGATTTTTACAATAAGGATATGTAATGAAACACTGGGATTGGTTCAGCAGGTAGGAGTTTGACTACCCAGGGTGGTCTAACCTCAAATACACACACATGTTTTCTCCTTTGGTTTACTAATTCTTTGATGAAGGGTTATGTATTTTGCTAAATTTTCTAAATTGTTTCAATTCATCACAGTTCATCTCGAAGTTGTTTGAACAAGAGAGACACATAGAGAATAACATTTCTAAATAAATGAAGTACACATGAAGTTACAAATCCTAACTATCTCCCAATTTGAAACTATGCACATCCTTTCCTTGATAATATAGCTCCTTCATAGGTTGTATAAATTCCATATGTTCTTACACCTTCTCATTATCTAGTTCCAAAGTCTTTTATGTAGAATCTAAAACTCCAAAACTTTGTGTTCCACTGCCATGCACACCCAGATCAGTCCAAAATCATCATAAATAAATAAGTATATATCTCCTTTCATGTTTTGAGATATTTACTTATCATTTAACAATAATTTATCTCATTTCAATTTTTAATGCATTATTATGGTCATGTATAATTGGTATTGGAAGTTAATTAGATCATAATAGTCTACTTGTTGCTATTTCTTATCTCTTTCTTAGTTTGTTGTATAATAACATCCTACAAATCTAAATGTAACACTCTGAACTATTGTTACTTCCTCCTGAGCATTCAAGTGTTGATATATGATTTCTTTTGTAAAAGGGTGTGTTCCTTTGATTGTGAAGTCATGCTTGATATGGACTGTATCTTCTTTGCTCTTGAAGATTTTTGACTAAGCCAGGAATATGCTTGGACTCTTTTATTTCTTTCATTTTTGCACCTGAGTTTAATCTGATTTCGGAATGAATTGTGGATTTATCCATCTATAAGACTCAGCCTTGGATCAGTGGCATTGATCCAAGAGATGCTTTAAGTTTATTCTGGATTAACAAAAATTATAGACCTTACAAAGGTTGCAAGGTCGGAATGCGTTGAATAAGCTATTTTGGAGTCTAACTCAGGCTGATCGTGTTAAATGAATTGGTTCCCGATATCGTAATATCAGGAAGGTCTTAATCGTGGGCCAGGTAATAAATTCAGATACATTTATACTACTAGCTTATTATCAGTGCTGGATTGAATCCATTACGGGAATGTATATCTTTTGGTTCTTATACTGAATGATTTTAATAGTTAAGACCTAAGCTGGATTTATTAAGGTTAATAACCTAAACCTAAACTATAACCTATGGGTTAGATTAGTGCTAATCTAACCTACGCCTAAACTATAAACTAAATGTTCTAAGGTTAGTGACCTAGCGCTAAGGAGGTTAGACTAAGTATCACCTTAAATTCTAACCTATGTTTCTAACCTAACTAATGAACATGGAGGAAAGGGACCTATGAAGGGGTGCGAGCCATGGGCAGTAGTTTCTATGGCATTAAATGGGATGGATAAGTATGAAGGATGAGGGATTTGGTGGAAGTTTCAAATGGCTACTGAAAGCCGACGTGGCAGAGTCGCCAAATCTAGAAATGGTCTTTGATTTGTTTTTATCCATCGCCAACTATGGCGGTCAGTGGCAATGGAGATTGAGCAGGAATTTTGGAGTTAATGCAATTAATGAACTCAGTCTCCGAGCTCAGATTTCTCGGGAAGACATGCAAAATGGAAAACTGGTAGTTTGTTTGGTTTTTCATGCGCTCCGGTTTTCTCTCTGTTTGATCACTGGTTCTTCGAACCAGTCTACTTGGTGTTGCATGGCAAATATGAGAATAACTAGCTCTTTTCTCTGTCGAGGAAAGTTTATAAGGCATGGAAATAACAAATTATTGTTGTTGAATCTAACGTGGAAAAAGAGGAGAAGGCTCGAGCTCTTTCAGTGGTCTTCTTCGGATTTTTAAGCAACATTACCAGGCATGTTAGGCCCTAACTTTTAAAAATCTTTCTTTCCTTCAAATGATTTCATTAGAACAACTCTGTTTAGATGATTTTTGGGTTCAGTTGGTTTTTATGGTAGCTTTGTATGAATTAGTTAGCTGTATCTTTTTGCTAGCTCGATTTTACAAGTGACTCTTGATGGGTGTGCATTGTGTTTCGAATGGTTGTACTATCTTGCTGTGTTTTGCATTTCGGTTAGATTTTGTAGAAATGCTTGCAAGGGTAATGTTTGAAACAGACACTGTTGGAGTCCATGAAAAGTTTTCTTGGTAGATATCGACTTCTGTAGAAGCCTTGTTGTTTATACTTCTTGAAATGATAGTATGTTTTGGCTTCTGTAGAAGCTTTGTCATGAATAATATGTTATTGGTTGGAATCCTTGAATAGATAGTATTTTTAACTGTTGTAGAAGTTTAATCGAGAATACTATATGGGTTTCGATTTCTTTTTGAGTCCTGAAAAGGTAACACACATTTCTACTTCTATAGGAGTTTAGTCGTGAATACTGTATGTTATTGGTATAGTTGGAATTCTTGAATTTAATATTTATCTTGTATCTTTCTACTTCTGTAGAAGTTTATTTGTGAATACTGCATGTGTTTGACTCCTTTTGAATCCTTGAATCGTATATTAGGATTTTCCCTTCGGTATTAAGCTCAGTTGTGAATACTGTACTTATTGACTCAGTTGGAGATCTGGATATGTAACCGGTGTTTGGACTTCTGTATAAGCTTGGTTGTGAATACCTATTGATATTGGCTCTGTTGGAGTCCTTAATATGTATCTTGTATTTAGACTTCTGTAGAAATTTAGTTGTGAAGACTGCTGGTGTTGAATTAGTTGAAAACCTTGAATGTTTTCGTAGGAATTCAGCTACTGATCTTGTCCACACTGTGTTTTCTTTTTAAACTCGACTCTGTATGAGTCCTTGCTATATTCGCACTATCTCGGCTTGGATGAAAATTTGTTGAAAATAATGATTTGATGATGACCTTTATGAAGATCTTGTTGAGGTTATTATTTCCTGAAAGAAACTTCTAATTTACACCTATGTTGTATAATGTAGGGATTTGTTTCAGTTGATCGAAGCTGTGCAGGTTTGTGTTAGATTCAGTGTGAATGTCACTAGGTATGCATATGGAAATTCATTTGTTTTAATGCTATCTAGCCTCTTGTTTGACTGTGATAAAGAGGTTATTCATTTGATTTCGGATTTTGATTTAAGTCCTTGCTGTGTTTTAGTAGGGATTAGATTGAGCTGTATGTTGATGAGTGTTTCGAATCAGTGGGATTGTTCTTGTGTTTGAGCATGATTATGTCTTCTGTTATCGTGAATATCTAGTCATGTGCTTGAACTGAAGTAAAGAGCTATTAACTGTACCTTGACAAGCGATGGCGTTGGATATTTTCTCATTTGTTGAATAATATGGAAGGTTATGTGGAGTCTATTTGATGGATTATTCATCACTGCCTTGTCACGAGAGCTACTATGTTGTTCAGTAAGTTACAGGCAATTTTTATATTTGTATTTTGATGGACTGTAATTCTTCCTGTGGTCTCGACTGGCTTAGTCGTAGGTGTATAATGTGAATGCATTACTCTTGAGTGGACGGTACAGTCATGAGCATGATTGGAAGGGACATCTGAATGTCTCGGTTTCTTTCTCTTCTGCTGTAAAGTATATGTTGATATATTTATATTTAATTGTTGGAATTGTTAATACATACTGATGGATTCATGAATTGTTAGGATATTCATTTTTGTTGAATGTAATGGTCTGTCGGATGTTTGCTGTCCTTGGGATTCAGATGGATAGTTGTTTTGGATACATTTGTTCTTCTTGGTCACTTAATATTTATGAAGAAATATCTGAAAAGTATCTAGGACTATTTAGTAACTATAATATGAGTTACACGTTTATAGTCATGTTTGAATTACAAAAGAGCATAGTCTTGAAATATGTTTACATGTTTGGTGAAATGATTTCATTTAAACAGGTTGTTTAATGAAAACAATTGGTGGATTGCAATTGTTTTAAGAATTAGTGCTTATCATGCTCAGTTCACCGAACTGACCCATGTTGACAATTTTTGCAGATGATTGCCGTAAGTGGTAAAGGCACGCAGATCTGATAGGATGTTCAGATTGTTTAATTTGGTTTTATGATGAATTACAGCTTGATTCTCTAAATGTACTACTTGAAGAAAGATGTTCTTTTTCTGTTGAGTATTGTATCAAATATGCTGAATGCATAAAATGTATTTGATTAGCTTTGAAAGGAATGAAAAGAGGTATTTGTTACTTATGTGTTTGCATTCGTATCTTGATGGTTTGATCTTCTTCGGTTCGAATGATCTTAAGAGCATTGTTATTATTGTATAACTTGGAGACTTTTGTGATTATCTAAGTAAGCTTGCAAGGTTATGTGACTGAATACTAATGATTGTTTAGTAGTTCTATTATGTTCTATCTAAAGCTAAATTGGAATTCTAGATCACTGTCTTTTGGAAAGCTAAGGTTAAAATAAATCTGAGCAGGAGCTAAACGAGCTGAATAAATCATTACTTCCTAAGTCTTGATCTAAGTCAATACAACGTTTAATTGGATTCTTAATCACTATATCTCGATACTAACAAGTAAGATATAAATTCAGTTATGAGAACTGATATAAACCAAAAAAAAAGGGGTTTGGTTAGCAATCTCATGTGAAGATTGAGGGTTAGTGTCCAGCTTCGTTGATTTAGAATTATGTATATTCTATGAACTCCTTGATGGGACCTCTAGTCTTAATAACTTCTCTTGTGTAATGGGTTTTACTAAGAAAGGTAATTCTAAGGTGAGGAACCCAGGGATTGGGAAAGACTACCCTTAAGGGAGCATCTTATAGTATAATTTTAACTCAACGTATGTAACACTTATTAATAAGTAGATCTTTTCGAGGTAGGATTTAAAGGTTGACGGCACAAGTCAACTACAGGGTTGTACCTTCGAGAAGATTAGGATCTTCTCGAAGATACAACAATGCAGGTGACTTATGACAACACCCTTTGCATTGATCGTTAAGATTTACACCTTAAACTCGAACAAGTTACTCTGGGACTGATTAGGAATGTGGTCACGTTATAAGGCTGCCCTAGGAGACTCGGGGTATCTTGACACACTGGATTAACTAGGGTTGACCCAGTATGTCAGCGTATCCCTAGTCCTCGGGAGCATCCCTATAACGTTGTCATCTTACTAATCTGTTCCTGAGTGAATAACTTGGGACAGGAGAGTCTGACAGAAGTCAGTATAAGACATTCTACATAACATAGGAATGGGGTGAAGGACGTATTCCAGATTGACGAGTATGCCGTCAAGGAATACGAGACATAAGTAGTATGTTTCAAATCTTTGGCCAAAGTATCTGCAAGCTGCTGATTGCGTTGTCCTAAGTCACCTAGTCTAAGGGATGAGATGCCGATGAATAATGGTAACAATTATTCAGATAGGTTCCTTGGACAGAGCATTCTGAATCCCAGATTAGGGAAGAGAACCGCAAGAGTGATGTGTTAAATAAAAATGCCAACTCTTAATACTCATGAATAGATCGGTAGATTACCGAGTCATGGAATGAATAGATCGGAGGTACTCTAAGTCATTACAGCTGCATATGGTTATCTATTATGAGAATGGTTGTTTTGATTTGTGAGTTCTAAATTATGTATTTAGAACCAGGAAGCATTTATCAAAAAAATAAAAAAATTACTTGTTCTAATGTATAAAAATGAGGATGTTACATCTTGGTATCAGAGCTGAAGGTTGCAGCTCTTGGGCCTATTGTGTCCATAATCTGATAAAAACCTGAATTTTCTTGTAACAGAAAATGGTTAGAACAAGGGGGAACGTTGCGAATAATGCTCCACCTGAAGGAGGGGTGGCAACAACCCAAAAACTTGATGAGATCCTTGCTGCCCTGTTGGACACAAGAGATTGTTTAGCTGTACTTGAACAGTAGGTGATGGGAAATGAGGAGGATGAAGAAGCTGGTAATATCAATCAGCAACCTCCTGAGGACAACCCCGATTTGGGTGTTGATATTAATGCTGGAAATGCACCTGTCCAACCAGAAAACAAAAAGGCCAGGTTGGCAGCAGAACTCACTAATGATATAAAAAGGATAAGCCCACCTAAATATGATGGCACCACATTAGGAGATGGAGCTGAGAACTGGCTCAGCGAAATGGAGAAGTACTTTGCAATAAGAAACTTCTCAGAGGAAACCAAAGCTATTTGGGGAGCCTATCAGCTTTCCCATGAAGCATCTTCATGGTGGGATAGCCGTAAAGCAGAGCTAAATATTGATGAGACCAATATTACTTGGGATCAATTTAAGGGCTATTTTAGGCAACGATGGCTGCCACAACTTTTCTATGATCAGAAAATGATAGAATTCTAGAACTTAGCTCAAGGGAAGCTAACGGTAACTGAATACTGGGAGCGGTTTACAAAACTCCTCAAGTATGTACCGTAGTATCAAACTGACGAGAAGTTCAGAATATGGAAATTCATCATGGGATTGAATCCCGTGATAGGGGGAGAGGTCGATGTTCACAGTCCAACCACTATGGAAGGAGTTGTTGAAAAGGCCATAAGACAAGAACATAAATTAAAGGCTATTTCTGCTCATAAAGAGGAAGTGCGGAAGAAGATTGCAAACCCTTCTTCAACCTCTCTTGCACCCAAAAAGGGACCATGGAAAAAGTTTGGAAACAAAAGTAAGTTTCTAGGGATAATAGTAAGAAAGCAGTAGCAAATAAGCTTGGTTGGAAATGTAAGGGATAATTTTGCCAAAAATTATAACAATGGGCAGAAGCCCTATGGAGGACAATGTGATAATTACAAGACTGGAGGCAATTTTGAGCCTAAAAAGGGACCTGTAGGAGGCTGCTACAATTGTGGCAAAGACCACTACGCAAATAAGTGCCCTTTGAAGAAGGATGATCATAATCAGTAGCATAAGATACATGCTGCAGTAGCAGACAAGCAAGCTGAAAAGTAAGTGACACCTATAGAAGTTCCGGGTAAGTTATTTGGCATACCTGTCACTATTCTTTTTGATACAGGAGCTACTGAATGTTTTATTTCTAATAAACTTGCTTCTAAACTTAAGAGAAAAGCTGGAAAAATGGATAAATCTTGGACTGTACAGTATGGTAATAACTCTGTTCATACAGTGAGTATGTGTCTTTTTGGGGCAGTCCTTGACTTACCTAACTTTTCCATGGAAGTTGACCTCTATGTTACACCTTTGGGGTCTTACGACATTGTCATTGGTGTCAATTGGTTAGCTGAACATAAAGCAAAAGTAGACTGCTATGAAAATAATATAAGATGTTTAGATGATCAGCTGGAAACAGTAGAGATTCAAGGGGTTAAACGGGAAATTTCAGTTAGAAAACTGTCAGCTATGCAGCTTAAAAAGGCTAAAAACAAAGGATGTACCCTTTATGCAGTAAAGATATCTAAATTTTCAGAAGAAGATGGTGATTCCATGAAACAATTTCCTCTGCTACAAAGTTTCAGGGATGTTTTTCCGGAGGAATTACCAGGGTTACCACCCAAGAGGGAATTTGACTTCACCATCGAAATCAAACCAGGAACGGAACCTATTTCCAAAGCACCTTATCGGATGACTACTACAGAGTTAGTCGAGCTTAAGGCACAATTGCAAGAAATTTTGTCTAAAGGTTTGATTAGACCAAGTGTTTCACCTTGGGGAGCGCTTGTAATATTTGTGAAAAAGAAGGATGGAACACTTAGGCTGTGTATTGATTATCGGATGTTGAATAAAGCAACAATCAAGAACAGATACCCACTTCCAAGGATCGACGATCTATTTGATCAGATGCGTGGGGCAGTGGTATATTCTAAGATAGATCTTCGATCTGGTTATCATCAGTTAAGGATTAGAGAAGAAGATATTCATAAAATAGCTTTCCGAACAAGGTACGGACATTATGAATTCATGGTTCTACCCTTTGGATTAACTAATGCACCCACAGCTTTTATGAACTTAATGAATAATATCTTTCAAGAATATTTGGACAAGTTTGTACTTGTATTCTTGGATGATATTCTCATTTATTCTAAAAGTGTTGAGGAGCACAATGAGCATTTGAAGATAGTTTTGGGAATTTTGAGAAAAAGAAAGTTGTATGGTAAGTTATCCAAATGTTCTTTCTTTGATTCAGAAGTTCACTATTTGGGTCATGTCATTAGTAAAGAAGGAATTGCTGTAGATCCTTCAAAAATAGTGGCAATAATTGAGTGGCCTGCACCAAAGAATGTGCACGAAGTAAGAAGCTTCATGGGTCTTGCTGGTTATTATAGAAAATTTGTTAAGGATTTTTCTAAAGTGGCTGCACTGATAACTTCATTGCAGAAGAAGGATAAGAAATTTATTTGGAATGATAAGTGCAAAGTGGCTTTCAAAAGTCTGAAAAGCCAGTTGACTTCCGCACCTATATTAGCTGTACCAGACCCTAATGGGAGCTTTACTGTTGTAACGGATGCTTCTGGGGAAGGCCTTGGAGGTGTTTTGTTACAAAATGATCAAGTCATAGCATATGAAAGTAGAAAACTTAAGTTACATGAGCTGAATTATGCTCCTCATGATTTGGAGCTTGCTGCCATTGTTCATGCGCTTCAAGTCTGGAGACACTATTTACTTGGGAAACCTTTTGAGTTGAAAACTGATCACTTAGGACTGAAATATATTTTCACTCAGCCTAATCTAAATGCCAGACAGAGAAGGTGGTTAGAATTTTTATCACAATATGATTTTGATATTAGCTACATCAAAGGGAAGGAGAATAGAGTATCAGATGCTCTAAGTCGTAGGAGGCACATTTCTGCTCTTATAACATTAAGAACTCAGTTTAAGGATGAGGTAAAAAGTGCCTCAGAATCAGATACATACTTTCAGCAAGTAAAAGCAGCGCTTGCTACAGAACCTAATGATGAAAGGTATAAGGGCTTTCATTTTGATAATGAAGGAATCTTACGTTATGAAAACAGGGTATACGTACCTATGCTGAACGATTTGAGAAAGAAGTTGTTAGTTGAATTTCATAATTCACCTTTCTCTGGACACCCGGGTATCACAAAAATGCTTGCTGATCTGAAACAGCAATACTTTTGGAAAGGTATGAAAAAGGATGTCATTGATTTTGTGACTCATTGTCTGGAATGTCAGCGGGTTAAGGCAGAACACATGCACCCTGCTGGACTGTTATATCCTCATAGCATACCGCAGTACAAATGGCAAGTAATAAGCATGGACTTTGTACAAGGGTTACCTATGTCCAGGAATAAACATGATGTTATCCTGGTAGTTGTAGATAAACTAACTAAGGTAGCTCATTTCATCCCTGGAAATCTAAAGGATGATTCACCAGTGCTGGCCAAAAGATTCGTACATGAAAATTTCAGATTGCATGGTGTACCAGAATTGATTATATCTGACAGGGATCCTAAAATGATGTCAAGGTTTTGGCAAACGCTTAATACAGCTCTTGGAATGAAACTAAACTTCAGTTCTGCATATCATCTGGAAATGGATGGACAAACTGAGAGAGTAAATCAGGTGTTGGAAGACATGTTGCGAATGTATTGCATGGATCAACAGTATAAATGGGAAGAGTATCTTCCATTAGTTGAATTCGCATACAACAACACTTATCACTCATCTCTTAAAATGGCACCATTTGAAGCACTTTATGGAAGAAAGTGCAGAACCCCTATTAGTTGGGATAGTGTTGAGGATAGAGTGGTAATTGGACCAGAGATCCTCACTGAAATGGAACAGCAAGTTAAGCTGATTCGTGAATGATTAAAGGAAGTAGCAGATAGGCAGAAGAGCTATGCTGACCTTAAGCGGGTTGATCGAAGGTTTGAGCTGGGTGAGAAGGTTTTTCTTCGAGTTAAACCCAGAAAGAGTTCTATAACTTTTGGCAAGGCTACCAAGTTTTCACCTCGTTTCGTGGGACCTTTCGAAATTGTCGAAAAAATCAATCCTGTAGCTTATCGATTAGCATTACCACCTGCTTTATCTCGCATGCATGATGTTTTCCATATTTCTTTGCTTAAGAAATACGTTTCAGATCTGTCACATGTTTTAAATTGGAATTCCTTGTAGGTCCAAGACCCAGGAATAATCGTGGTTAAACCCACACGAGTGCTGGAAACTCGCCAATTGCATTTGAGAAATCATGAAATACAGCAATGTAAGGTCCAGTGGGACCAGTTTAACGAAGAAAGTGCAACTTGGGAAAATCTGGAAGAGATGAAAATTGCTTTTCCTTTTCTTTTTCAATAGGATGAAATCTATTGACAAAACATTTTTTTTTTTACATGAACTTATCTTTTTCAAGTTTATATGAAAGCCAGATTGAGGCAAACATTATTCAGGCTGAATAAAATGTATCGTGACATTGATTTTTGGAACTATTCAAGTTGGAAATAGTCACATTGTTTTGTGAACTAATAAATTGGTTGACCTGAAGGTTAATCAAATATGTAATCATTGGGATGATGAATCTTTTAGGAGGGAAGCATGTAACACTCTGAACTGTTGTTACTTCCTCCTGAGCATTCAAGTGTTGATATATGATTTCTTCTGTAAAAGGATGTGTTCCTTTGATTGTGAAGTCATGCTTGATATGGACTGTATCTTCTTTGCAATTGAAGATCTTTGACTGAGCTGGGAATATGCTTGGACTCTTTTATTTCTTTCATTTTTGCACCTGAGTTTAATCTGATCTCGGAATGAATTGTGGATTTATCCATCTATAAGACTCAGCCTTGGATCAGTGGCATTGATCCAAGAGATGCTTTAAGTTTATTCTGGATTAAAAAAAATTATAGACCTTACGAAGGTTGCAAGGTCCGAATGTGTGGAATAAGCAATTCCGGAGTTAACTCAGGCTGATCGTGTTAAATGAATTGGTTCCCGATATCGTAATATCAGGAAGGTCTTGATCGTGGGCCAGGTAATAAATTCAGATACATTTATTCAACTAGCTTATTAGCAGTGCTGGAATGAATCCATTTCGTGAATGTATATTTGTTGGTTCTTATACTGAACGATTTTAATTGTTAAGACCTAAGCTGGATTTATTAAGGTTAATAACCTAAACCTAAACTATAACCTATGGGTTAGATTAGTGCTAATCTAACCTAGGCCTAAACTATAAAATAAATGTTCTAAGGTTAGTGACCTAGCGCTAAGGAGGTTAGACTAAGTATCACCTTAAATTCTAACCTATGTTTCTAACCTAACTAATGAACATGGAGGAAAGGGACCTATGAAGGGGTGTGAGCCATGGGCGGTATTTTCTATGGCATTAAATGGGATGGATAAGTATGAAGGATGAGGGATTTGGTGGAAGTTTCAAATGGCTACTGAAAGCCGATGTGGCAGAGTCGCCAAATCTAGAAATGGTCTTTGATTTGTTTTTATCCATCACCAACTATGGCGGTCGGTGGCAATGGAGATTGAGCGGGAATTTTGGAGTTAATGCAATTAATGAACTCGGTCTCCGAGCTCGGATTTCTCGGGAAGACATGCAAAATGGAAAACTGGTAGTTTGTTTGGTTTTTCATGCACTCCGGTTTTCTCTCTGTTTGATCACTGGTTCTTCGAACCAGTCTACTTGGTGTTGCATGGCAAATATGAGAATAACTAGCTCTTTTCTCTATCAAGGAAAGTTTATAAGGCATGGAAATAACAAATTATTGTTGTTGAATCTAACGTGGAAAAAGAGGAGAAGGCTCGAGCTCTTTCAGTGGTCTTCTTCAGATTTTTAAGCAACATTACCAGGCATGTTAGGCCCTAACTTTTAAAAATCTTGCTTTCCTTCAAATGATTTCATTAGAACAACTCTGTTCAGATGATTTTTGGGTTCAGTTGGTTTTTATGGTAGCTTTGTATGAATTAGTTTGCTGTATCTTCTTACTGGCTCGATTTTACAAGTGAACCCTTGATGGGTGTGCATTGTGTTTCGAATGGTTGTACTATCTTGCTGTGTTTTGCATTTCGGTTAGATTTTATAGCAATGCTTGTAAGGGTAATGTTTGAAATAGACACTGTTAGAGTCCATGAAAAGTTTTCTTGGTAGATATCGACTTCTGTAGAAGCCTTGCTGTTTATACTTCTTGAAATGATAGTATGTTATTAGATATTGTTGGAATCCTTGAATAGATAGTATTTTTAACTGTTGTAGAAGTTTAATCGAGAATACTATATGGGTTCGATTCCTTTTTGAGTCCTGAAAAGGTAACATACGTTTCTACTTCTGTAGGAGTTCAGTCGTGAATACTGTATGTTATTGGTATAGTTGGAATTCTTGAATTTAATATTTATCTTGTATCTTTCTACTTCTGTAGAAGTTTATTTGTGAATACTGCATGTGTTCAACTCCTTTTGAATCATTGAATCGTATATTAGGATTTTCCCTTCGGTATTAAGCTCAGTTGTGAATAATGTGCTTATTGACTCAGTTGGAGATCTGGATATGTAACCGGTGTTTCGACTTCTGTATAAGCTTGGTTGTGAATACCTATTGATATTGGCTCTGTTGGAGTCCTTAATATGTATCTTGTATTTAGACTTCTGTAGAAATTTAGTTGTGAAGATTGCTGGTGTTGAATTAGTTGAAAACCTTGAATGTTTTCGTAGGAATTCGGCTACTGATCTTGTCCATGCTGTGTTTTCTTTTTAAACTCGACTCTGTATGAGTCCTTGCTATATTCGCACTATCTCGGCTTGGATGAAACTTTGTTGAAAATAATGATTTGATGATGACCTTTATGAAGATCTTGTTGAGGTTATTATTTCCTGAAAGTGACTTCTAATTTACACCCATGTTGTATAACGTAGGGATTTGTTTCAGTTGATCGAAGCTGTGCAGGTTTGTGTTAGATTCAGTGTGAATGTCACTAGGTATGCATATGGAAACGTCATTTGTTTTAATGCTATCTAGCCTCTTGTTTGACTGTGATAAAGAGGTTATTCATTTGATTTCGGCTTTTGATTTAAGTCCTTGCTGTGTTTTAGTAGGGATTAGATTGAGCTGTATGTTGATGAGTGTTTTGACTCAGTGGGATTGTTCTTGTGTTTGAGCATGATTACGTCTTCTGTTATCGTGAATATCTAGTCGTGTGCTTGACTGAAGTAAAGAGCTATTAACTGTACCTTGACAAGCGATGGTGTTGGATATTTTCTCATTTGTTGAATAATATGGAAGGTTATGTGGAGTCTATTTGATGGATTATTCATCACTGCCTTGTCACGAGAGCTACTGTGTTGTTCAGTAAGTTACAGGAAATTTTTATATTTGTATTTTGACGGACTGTAATTCTTCCTGTGGTCTCGACTGGCTTAGTCGCAGGCGTATAATGTGAATGCATTACTCTTGAGTGGATGGTACAGTCATGAGCATGATGGGAAGGGACTTCTGAATGTCTCGGTTTCTTTCTCTTCTGCTGTAAAGTATATGTTGATATATTTATATTTAATTGTTGGAATTGTTAATACATACTGATGGATTCATGAATTGTTAGGATATTCATTTTTGTTGAATGTAATGGTCTGTCGGATGTTTGCTGTCCTTGGGATTCAGATGGATAGTTGTTTTGGATACATTTGTTCTTCTTGGTCATTAATATTTATGAAGAAATATCTGAAAAGTATCTAGGACTATTTAGTAACTATAATATGAGTTACACGTTTATAGTCATGTTTGAATTACAAAAGAGCATAGTCTTGAAATATGTTTACATGTTTGGTGAAATGATTTCATTTAAACAGGTTGTTTAATGAAAACAATTGGTGGATTGCAATTGTTTTAAGAATTAGTGCTTATCATGCTCAGTTCACCGAACTGACCCATGTTGACAATTTTTGCAGATGATTGCTGTAAGTGGTAAAGGCATGCAGATCTGATATGATGTTCAGATTGTTTAATTTGGTCTTATGATGAATTACAGCTTGATTCTCTAAATGTACTACTTGAAGAAAGATGTTCTTTTTCTGTTGAGTATAGTATCACATATGTTGAATGCATAAAATGTATTTGATTAGCTTTGAAAGGAATGAAAAAGAGGTATTTGTTACTTATGTGTTTGCATTCGTATCTTGATGGTTTGATCTTCTTCGGTTCGAATGATCTTAAGAGCATTGTTATTATTTTACAATATGGAGACTTTTGTGATTATCTAAGTAAGCTTGCAAGGTTATGTGACTGAATACTTATGATTGTTTAGTAGTTCTATTATGTTCTATCTAAAGCTAAATTGGAATTCTAGATCACTGTCTTTTGGAAAGCTAAGGTTAAAATAAAGCTGAGCATTAGCTAAACGAGCTACATAAATCATTACTTCCTAGTCTTGATCTAAGTCAAGACAACGTTTAATTGGATTCTTAATCACTATATCTCGATACTAATAAGTAAGATATAAATTCAGTTATGAGAACTGATATAAACCTAAAAAAAAAAGGGTTTGGTTAGCAATCTCATGTGAAGATTGAGGGTTAGTGTCCAGTTTTGTTGATTTAGAATTATGTATATTCTATGAACTCCTTGAAGGGACCTCTAGTCTTAATAACTTCTCTTGTGTAATGGGTTTTACTAAGGAAGGTAATTCTAAGGTGAGGAACCCAAGGGATTGGGAAAGACTACCCTTAAGGGAGCGTCTTATAGTATAATTTTAACTCAACGTATGTAACACTTATTAATAAGTAGATCTTTTGAGGTGGATTTAAAGGTTGATGGCACAAGTCAACTGTAGGGTTGTACCTTCGAGAAGATTAGGATCTTCTCGAAGATACAACAATGCAGGTGACTTATGACGACACCCTTTGCATTGATCGTTAAGATTTACACCTTAAACTCGAACAAGTTACTCTGGGACTGATTAGGAATGTGGTCACGTTATAAGGCTGCCCTAGGAGACTCGGGGTATCTTGACACACTGGATTAACTAGGGTTGACCCAGTATGTCAGCGTATCCCTAGTCCTTGGGAGCATCCCTATAACGTTGTCATCTTACTAATCCATTCCTGAGTGAATAACTTGGGACAGGAGAGTCTGACAGAAGTCAGTATAAGACATTCTACATAACATAGGAATGGGGTGAAGGATGTATTCCAGATTGACGAGTATGCCATCAAGGAATATGAGACATAAGCAGTATGTTTCAAATCTTTGGCCAAAGTATCGCAAGCTGCTGATTGCGTGTTGTCCTAAGTCACCTAGTCTAAGGGATGAGATGCCGATGAATAATGGTAACAATTATTCAGATAGGTTCCTTGGACAGAGCATTCTAAATCCCAGAATAGGGAAGAGAACCACAACAGTGATGTGTTAAATAAAAACGCCAACTCTTAATACTCATGAATAGATCAGTAGAATACCGAGTCATGGAATTAATAGATCAGAGGTACTCTGAGTCATTACAACTACATATGGTTATCTGTTATGAGAATGGTTGTTTTGATTTGTGAGTTCTAAATTATGTATTTAGAACTAGGAAGCATTTATATAAAAAAAAATTTACTTGTTCTAATGTATAAAAATGAGGATGTTACACTAAACATGGTGTAAATAGTTCCCTGAAACTTGTAATCACAATGTCCACAATATTCTACCCAATAAAATTCTTATTGGAAGATACACATAATAATTTTCTACCCACTTATCTCAAAATAGAAAACTATAAATGTTTATCCCAAAATTCATGCACATTCTACACACCATTCACTAATTGGAATATGTCCACAACAACCTTCTACATATTAAACTTGCAACATACTAAAATCATCATGAATAACCACTCGTAATCTAGTCATATATATGGAGATATTTTCCATGTGCCTTTCTCTGATAGTGATTCGATAAAATTCCTCCGTGTATTCTTTCACACTAAGTTCTCTTTTTTGGAGTCCTTGTAAAATTTTCAACAAAATAAGTTGATAATCTACTAGAAAAAGTGTCACCTTGATATTTTCCACCATCTTATCGCATGTCTTGATATTGTAGTTTCCCATTGTAACTAGCTGGTCTAAATATGGTCCCATCAAAGATATGCATGGCATTTCATCTTTGTTCATGTAAACTTGAACTTCTTGGGATCTTCCATATCTTCATACTCAAAATATTTCTCCATTTATGTTATCCATTCCAAAATATTTGTTGTCTCCAATCTACCATAGTAAAAAGGGGTATCCAATCTTGGTTTATTCATTACTCTATGAATTACATGAAGAAATCTATCCTCGGGACCATCTTGTACTTCTTATTCCTTTGCATTTGCATTCACATTCACAGCATGTGCTCCCTTTTGTGTTGGTCCATTATGAATTTGATATTCCATAATAACATCTTTAATTTTATGTGGATTCTATGTCCTCCAAACATTCTTACATAATTCACATCATTTTATCCAATTCCTAAACTCATGCACCCTAGTTGTGATGTCCTATATTAATATTCATCTAGTCTACAATTTTTTGTTCCTTTAAACACTCAAATTTTGAAAGTTGTCCTTATACAATGCCAATTTTAGCCTTGTACCCTTGCTAAGAAAAATTCTCACATTCGACATCCAATCTCCTCATCTCTGTATCCATTCTACAACTTTATTATCCTTACAATATGTTATGTTGTCAAATCTGGAAATATTATTCAATCTAGGAAACATAAAACTTATTATATTCATCACATAAATTTTAGTTTTGATGTTTCTCTCTCTTGTCTAAAACTATATGGAAGGGTCAGAATGTAGGGTTTGATCTTGGTTTAACTTTATGATCCATCCCTTCACAATCACCAACTCTAATTTCAAATTTAAATCATTTTTGGGTTATTTTATCTTCATAGGATTGGCCTTATCATAATATATCACCTACATAATATTATATAAGATATTCATTATCAATTTAAAAATCACCTAACATTCTCATAAGTTATTATTGTAGATATCTTTCCAAGAGCACTTAAAGGGTTCCTAATTCTTCCTAAATTAGTTACAAATCATCTAGACTTGTCCCTACTATAAGTATCAAGTACTCAAATAGGTCAAAGAGTATATCTTCATCCATATACATGTATGTAAAGATCATAAATCCATATCCGAAACAAGAGTAAAGTCACTCCAAGCACTGCATAAGGGTTTTAATCAACACAAGGGCTAGGGCATATAACTAAGGAATATCGTATCTCACTACTACTATATTGGGTACATTCTATACTACAAAATTAGCCTACTATATTGGTGTTAAAAGACACTAGGGATCCCATAGGGGGTTGATTATCTATACACACTCACACAAGCACTTAGGATAACTACACGAGGCTTGATTTTTGCAACGAGGATATATAATACATACAAATATTTTATCTTTTAGTTTGTTAATGCTTTCGTGAAGGTTTTTAGGGTTTCTATTTTGTTAAAAGTCATCATAGATCATCCCAAAGTTGTTCGAATAAGAGAGAAACATAAAAAACACCATTTCCAAGTAAGTGAAGCACACAAGAAGTTACAGATCCTGACTATCTCCCAGTTTGAAACTATGAAAATGCTTTCCTTAATAGTATAGTTCCTTCCTATGTTATACAAATTCTGTACGGTTTTACACCTTCTCATTTTCTAGTTCCAAAGTCTTTTATGCAGAATAGATAACTCTAAAACTTCTTACTCCGCCACCACATACACCCATATCACTCCATAATCATCTTGAAAAACTAATTCTATCTCTCCTCTCATGTTTTAAGTTATTTGCTTATCATTTATCAATCATTTAGCTTGTTTCAAGTTTGAATGCATTATTGTGGTCATGCATAATTACTGTTGAAAGATAATTAGATCAAAATTTCTATAGTGGTGTAATTCCTCTCTATGGGGGTTAAATTTTTGCAGATGAAATAGATGGTATACATCTAGTATTCCTCATCATTTTTTCCAAGAATAGCTCCCATGGATGTGTTAGAAGCATCAATGTGAATATGGAAAGGTTGTCCCTAATTATGTCATCTCAAAACTGGAGTAGTGGTTAATTTCTCTTGATAACTTCAAAATACCACTGACATCAAGGAGACCATTCAAAGACACAATATTTTTCCAACAAAGAAAACATGGGTACAACAATTTTACTGAAATATTTTATGAACCACCTATAGTACCCTACATGTCTAAGGAAAATCTTGATATCAGTCTAATTTGTTGGCGTAGGTAGTTTAGTTATCACCTCTATCATTTTAGGATCAACCTATATACCTTTGGTAGAAATATGATGACCCAAGACAATTCTTTGATCAACCATTATCAAAAAAATTTCATGACTCAAGGAAAGACGGTGCTGCTCACATCTAGTTAACACTTTTTCAAGATTATTCAAAGATTCCTAAAAATTTGATCCATGGACAGTAAAATCATCCATATAAACTTTGACATAGTCATTTATAAGGTCTATAAAAATAGCCAAACCTGATCTCTAAAAGGTAAAAGGTACGTTATGATTACTGAATGATAGAATTATATATGAAAATGTACCCAAGGGACAAGTGAAGGTGGTCTTATCCTGGTCAATAGGTGCTATACTAATTTTTTTACACCTAGTAAACCCATCCAAGAAGGAGAAATATTTCTTACCTGCTAGATTGTCCAAAACCTGATTAATATAGGGTAGGGGAAAGTAATCTTTCTTGGTAGATTTATTAATTTCCCTATAGTCTATGCAGATTATCCACTTACCATTTTTCTTAGGAAATATAACTAGTGGTGATACCCACTTACTATCAGATATAGGATATATGAATTCTACCTTCAACAGTTTTTCTATCTCATTCTTGACAATGTCTTTCACTGTTGTATTGATTCTTTTTTGTGGTTGCCTAACATTTTTAACATCCTTAGTGTAAATGTGGTGAGTGCAGATGCTTGGATGAATCCCTTTCATGTCAGTATAATCCCAAACAAAGGATTTTGAATGATTCCTCAAGATATATACAACCCTAGTCTCTTAGTTGGCTTCTAAATTTTTACCAATGGTTAGCTCTTTTCCTATTTCAATAGTCACTTTTTTAGTATCTTTCAGAATAGAAAGATCTACATTAGAAATAAAAGAATTCAAGGGGAAAACAAGAGGCTATAGCATATGTAAAATATGTAATTTCACAAAACAGGGATGGTAGCATGTGAAATATATTAATGTGAAATAAAAAACCATTTCAAAGAATCGGCTGCAATATTTATAGATATTACACAACCAAATACAAACAAGAAACTAAGTTGCACAAGTACAACCATATTCCAAATTACATAAGCTTCCAATAACATCTGGTAAGCACAAATGAATAAATATAAATATACAGTTAAAACAATATAACAACATCCGTGAAAAACAAATATGGTTTAGAAACCATATAACAATACACAACAAAAAAATATGGTTTATATTATAACCATTATTATTTAATTAATAAAATTAATTAAATAATTATACTATGCATAATTAACCTAACAAAATAGTCATATTTTCAAGAGATATAACTGTTGGTTGCTCAAACGTGTACCCGCATTTCGGATCTTCGAAGGGACGAGGTGTTTGATATCACAATGGAATTTTCCCCAAGTTGTGGGACCTTGTGCACTGGGACAAATCTCCGGAGAAGGACGGTTCCTCTATCTATTTCTACTATTACTGCTACTCCTAGTGTTGGAAAGGAAGACTAAGCTAACAATGCCAAGAGACCATGGATAGAAAGATAACATGAAAGGAAACTACACTAAAAGGTGATAACACCATAAAAGAGGGATGAACACTATTTGTTTTAAGTGGGAATGATAGGAAATGCATGAAAGGATGATAGACACGAGTAACACAGCTAAATACGTATTTACTAGATCATTCTCACTGAACACAACTAAATAAGGAACTGGAAAGGAAATGAAATGGTACAACCAGCACACAATGCAAAAGAAAAGGCAAGAAGAAGGAATGTGAACATGTTAGGAAAGAGAATAGTCACAAAATGATGCTTCTATTACTTCCAGAAATGCACAGAGTTGTTACAATGATGGAGGACAATATCCACATGCAAGAGCTAGGTCTAGAGATCTACAACTCAAAATATAGAAAGTATGGAGTCCTTAGCAAAATGTGTAAGGATATAGAGTGTCCAACATAAAAAATGAGCCTAACTCTTATATTTATAGATGGATCCATAGAAGAAGAAGGGAAGAAGGAGGGAAAACCCGAATTTGAAATACAACCACCAAAAAGAAGCATCCAATGCCTAAAAATCCACCTGGAGATCTATGAAATACATCCCCAAGCCTGTTTGGCATGTTGAATAAGGGAGGAGGGCGAATCATATTAAATTGGGTGGTTGGAGAAATCAAATATACTCATCAATAATTAGAGAGAAATTTTTCCCAATACTCACCTACTAGATCCACCAATAATTTGAATTTGAATTTCTAGCACTGTAGCTGATGTTAGCAGCTCTTTGAAAAGTCCAGGTGCATGCCGATCTGAGCTTTGTAGCAGAAGATATGACTATCAAAAGATGTCAGAGTCATCAGCACATGAAAAATATGTGGTGCACGCGGATTGGTTGAAATGATGGCCAACTGTGTAAATATTTTTTGTTTCTACCATGTGTCACTTACTGATTTGTTGTAAGGATTCAACACCCTATTGGTGCGCTTTGACTAGCCAGATGTGGGAAACTTACGCATTTCAGAAGATGATCTGGCACATAAAGATGCAAAGGAGGGCATGAGGGAATGGCGTAGAGGGATGCGCGTGTGACACGCATGGGGAAAAGAGGAAAACATGTGAGTAGAGAATGCATGGTGAAGGCACAACCATTACAAAATGATGGGCACGATGCATGAGAGGGCTAGGGACTTAGCTTATTGAAGCAAGTGTGAGACGCATGCGGGGTGAAGAAGCCACTTAGGAAGAAAGTGAATGCGCAGAAGGTGGGCGTGAGGGAGGAGTGGGAAAAAGAGGAAAAAGGAAAATGGAAGGAGAGAACAAAAAGCATGCAAGAGCACCCAAGGAAAAGAAGGGGTGTCAAGGTGAAACTGTAACCAAGGAGTTGTGCTAATTGAACTTGAGTGTGCATAACCTTTAATGAGGAATTGAGAGCTAGAATGTGTATACAGGTTATCCAAATAACTAGGAGAGTTATTTGAATAACAATTTTGATGATTTTCAGGGGCATCTGCCTGCTAGATAAAGAAGATCAGTAGCATGAAGCATCTATTGGGCATGGAGTTTTCTTATGTAATCATGAAACTGCCCTTGTAGTCACTTATATGATCATTTCTTGAATCTATTCTGAATCTTGCAACTACTGAAATAAGATCTACATTCTGGAAGTAACAAAAGAGTGTGCACAAAAAGAACACGAGAAGAAAGAACAATGTACAAAAAAACCATGTACGTGCAACGCACTTAGAGGAATTGAAACTACTCTAATATATATAACATGATGCAATAAAATTAATGCAAGGGTTTGAGATAGATCCCATTTATTGGGATTTGTATTGCGTCTCCATCAAGATGAGTTAACTCGAAAGAGTAAACCTCCTTGTAGGAACTGATGATGTATGGGCCACTCCAAACTGCATCAAAATTTGAATGGTGCCTTGGTTTAGCTCTGTTAGCATCCCATTTTAAAACCAAGTCCCCATATTTGAAAGCTTGAGGCTTAGCATTTTTGTCAAACCATTTCTTGTTTGATTGCTAATGTTGTTCTAGCTTGATCATGACAGAGTTCCTTAGTTCTTCAAGATCAACCAGCTCTACCATTCTGATTTCTCTTTTATCTGTGCCTTCAAATTCTAGCTGTTGGGAAAGCCCTAATGAATTCAACTCTTGTGTCAAAGGAAGGGTAGCCTCCTTACCATAGAAAATATTGTAAGACAAATTTATTACTTCTTTTTTAATTGTGATTTTATCTACCCAGAGCACGTGCAAGACCTTTGTATGCCACTATCTTTGGCTACTGTTCATTGTGCCCTTCATAATTCTGATCAGGTTCTTATTTGTTGAATCTGGAAAACCATTTCCTTGGGGGTAATAGTTGGAAGAGGTTTTTAAATAAATGCCCATATTTAGAGCCCAATTAGTGATTTTGGTCCCAAGGAAAGCTTTTGCATTATCAAAAATAATTGTTTGAGGAACATCGAACCTTGTGACTATACCCTTGAGAAAGTCAAAGATGATTGAATCAGTTGATTCCTTGAGCATGACATCTTTTTGCCATCTTGTGAAGTAATCTATAGCTGTCAACACCCACTTGTATCCAATCTTTGAAGGTAGATTGATCATGCCTATGAAGTCAATACCCCATTGCACAAAAGGATGATCTTCCTAGATTGATCGGACGGGGAGCACTGCCAATATTTTCTTTTCTATAAAGAAAGCACATTCCTTGCATTTTTTTACCCACTTGTGCGCATCTGAAAATAGGGTAAGATAGAAGATAACTTCCATTATGATCTTCATTGCTGTAGTTTTGGAAGAGAAATTTCCACCAGAGTATCCATCTTGAAATTCTGCTAACACTTTTTTAGTCTGCATGCCATTGATACATCTTAACAACACACCATCAAGATTTATTTTGAAGAGAAGTCCACTAATCAAGACCTAGGGGATAGATTGTAACCTCAGATGTATTCTATTTTCTTTATTTAAACTAGGATGGTATGTACCATTGGAAAGGAATGTGATCATGTACTTCATCTAGCCACGTGCGTAAGGATCTATATTCTGCTCAAGTTATGTGCATTGACTACCTTCATCCATAAATAATGAAGTCTCATATTCAAACTATGCATCCTCAGCAATTTTATCGTAGAGTGCACTACCTCTTAATAGTTTTGTGGTCTTGATAGTCACATCATATTCCATAATTTTGGTCACCCATCGTGTTCTTTTGTCATTGATTTTTTGTCCCATGATGAAGTCTCTCACATAATACTGTGATACTAACACCTTGATATGATTGGTGGCGAGCATACTCTTGAATTTTTTGAGCACACGCATGATGGAGAAGACCTACTTCTCTGTGTGACTTTACTTTAATTCATACTCCAGTGTCTAGCTGAAGAAAGCCACTGGTTGTTCCAGCCTTTGTTCATTTTCTTGTGTTAGGAAAACAACAACACTACCATCAATGCCATAAGCATAAAGAATGAAATCCTTGGAATAGTCTAGGTTGATGAATGTTGGTGCATAAGAAATTTCTTACTTGATTTTTTTGAAGATTTCTCTTCCTTCTGCTGTCCATCTGAAAGCCATGTCCTTTTTGAGCATCAAGGTGATGGGCTAAACCAATCCTAAAAAGTCAGGGATAAAACACCTAACAAAATTGATCTTGCCAAGGAAGGACTGTAAGGCCTTTTTGTGCACTAGTAGGGAAAGAGATAGGATGGTTGAGATACGCTTAGGATCAATTGTGATGCCATACTTTGAAACCACATGGCCTAAGAGCTTGCCTTGCGCCACCAAAAAATTGTACTTCTTGGGGTTAAGAGACACCCCATACTTTCTGCATCTCTCAAATACTTTCTCCAAGTGCACCATATGATATGTGATTTGATTTGATAAGACTGTTATGTCATCAAGATAAACCAAGATGAACTCATTTATGTGACCTTTGAAGGCAATAGCCATGGTGTGCTGAAATGTGCCACGTGTATTTGACAGACCAAAGGGAACCTTCTAATATGCATATGTTCCCCACTTGGTTGTAAACGCTGTTTTGAATTAACCCTCTTCCCTAACCAAGATTTGATTGAAACCTGAATATCCATCTAGCATGGAGAATATTTGTGTGCCAGCCACAGTCTATAGAATCTACTCCATTGAAGGAAAAGGATAATCATCTTTTAGAGATGCCTTATTCAAATCTCTGAAATCAACACAGAATCTGATTTCACTATTCTTCTTACACACTGGAACTAGATTTGCAACCCAGGTAGAGTATTTGATAGGAAAAATAATTTTTTCCTCAATAATTTTGCATAATTCCTTTGTCATGAGGGGCTCTATCTTTGGATTGACTGGTCATTTCTTCTATCTATGGGCTTGATACCAGGATCAAGGTCAATGGAGTGTTGAGAAAAACTTGGATCAAAACCTTTGAGATTTTCATACTCCCATGAGAAGATATCATTGTATTTTCAACAAAGAGAGATGAAGGCTTACTTCTCATCATGCACGCAAGCTTTACTGAGCATCATCTCTTCTTTGCATGTAATAATGAATGGGGAGTATTCTTCTTGCATGGTGCACATGTACCTTTCTTCACCCTTAATCTCATACTCTGGGCTAAACATCTGATCTAAGGTGACTAGACCTTTAGGAAACTTGTTTTTCTTCAGCCGTATCACTTGGCACCATAGCTATCATGCAAGTCAGCTTGCATACTTGATGAAAATTTGGCTTCATTTTGGATAAACTAGACAATCTGTGTGTCACTATCAAACACTTGCCAGCTGGTTTTGTTGTCTAGAATGGATGGTCTAATCACCATCTTGATGTGCTGAGTATTTACTTTGAGAAAGTCCTCAATAGGAGAGAATTGTGAACCACATACATATTTAGAGCATCAAAGCTCTCAAGGAGGTCCCAAACTCTATGTTTATAATATTTGAGAAGCTTATTCTTCATTCAACATTTGTTGGTAACTTGGTGGATTACCAATTATGTGTCCCCAAAGATCTGCAACATATTAATTTTCTTCTTCTCAACAATGAGTAAGCCATGGACCAATGCTTCATACTCTACCACATTGTTAGAGCATGTAAACTATAGCCTATGTGTGAAGAATAATTTCTCATCCTTAGGGGAAATGAGAACCATTCCTACTCCAGTGCCATTCCTGCTTCCGGAACCATAAAAGTATAGCTTCCACAGACCCAATTCAACTTTTTTTTCTTAAGCACGCATGACAACATAGATTCTTCTTCAAGAATGTAGTAAGTACCAAGCCTAGTTTCATAAGTTTCTAGTTCTTAAACATATGGATCAGATTTATGGTGCCTCTTCACCCATTCATCAAGTACTAGGTCAGGAATAGAGGGTGGAAGAGAATTCTGTTCAGGAACTAAAGCTTATTCTTCTTGGATTAAATAGTTGACTTGGAGAGGGGATCTGACATATGACTCTATTGGATAAGAAAATATAGGCTCATCTTGTATGGTAAACTGGGTACCATCTCTTGTCTTGAGTAACATGTGAGACCAATTAGAAGACAAGTAACCACCCACTTTAGCAGTAAAGTCTCTTGACAAACATAAGGAAAACAAAGGAGGTAGATCAAAAATTGACACATCTTGAGTTATTGTTAGGCTTAGACATGAATGGAGGGTTAACTCAATATCCTTGATGAGTCCTAAGGTGGTGACCATTAAGCCATCAAGTTGCAGGAATCGTTTAGATAAAGGGCTATATTTAATACCTAAGACATCATCTATTTTCTTAGGTATAACAAAAGTACTAGCGCATGAGTCAATCATGCAACTATGCACTAGGTGTTTGGCTATGATCAAGGACATGTAAAAGGGTGGGGTTTTAACAACTTTACATACTTGTTTCTCCTCTTCTTGAAAAATGTTAATAAAAGTGTGTGACTTCTACACAACAAGATTAACGAGCGGGAGTTGGGCCAGAACTTCATGCAATGGATCTCATTGAGATGGAATGGTCAAGGCATCCCACATTGTGAAATTTATGTTTGTTCTCTTCATTGGTCAACAATGATAAATGGAAGGCCCCCCGTCTTGTGCATTTGGGGAACAACATCCCTTCTTGACTGTTCAGATGTGGAAGCCTAGAATTTAGCTAGAGTAGAGGATTTACATACCAATGGAGGGGATCACACTGCTTTAGAAGGAGCTTTACGTGGAGCCTATTATGTAGGGACTTGAGTGATTTTTCTACTAGATGAGTTGGATGCATCTTTCTACTTTTGAGGATCTACTTGTGTTGCTAGGAGTGGGACATGCGCACCTAACTCTAACATTCTCTTTTTATATCTTGTGTTATTTGCAACTTGGGCACATGGTCTATTTGTATCATCTACTGCTTGATTGATTGCATAGAAGTCCTTTGCAAAAAAGAACATCAAATTTGTCTCTAGAGGAGCTTCTAGTCTCTCTTGGTTTTCTGCTTCAGGGGAACTTGTTGAGGGCTCGTAGGCTGAAGCATTCTAGATCATGTATGGTTAGGCACACGTAGTATTCACATAGTGATACTAACTATGAGGCATGTTGTAAGGGAAGCACCATTCTGAATCTTGTGCCAAATTGTTATAAACTGGGACAAGTGTTAGACTTGCACTGGGTGCTAGAAGAGAAGGCACGGGGGGAACAAATTGTAAGGGAAGATGTGCATTGAGATGCCATCTATCATTCTGTTGGCTAGGCACGTATCTATGATTTCAATACTGATTCCACCAAGGCTGATTGGTTTGGCTATGCGCCTGATTAGAATTGCATCTATAGGCTTGCACCTGTTGCTTTCATAATGCTATGAATTTTTTTGATAAATTTCTAATCAGAGCCTTCAACTCTTCATCTTCCTTCTACTGCATTGGACAGTAAGAGGTTGAGGCAACTGGTTGCACTCTTTTCTCAGGAACATGAATAGGAATAGGGGTTGTAAAAGGTTGGGACACTTGTCACATTTCTAGGAACAAGGGAACAGGCGGTCTAGGAGCTATCTTTCCCGCTTGAATAAGAATATTTTCTACCCTTACTGCAATACGATAAGTAGCTGGTAAAGTCATGCCTCCCATGGATTGAATTATAACTGAAATATCAATTTTGAGTGCCTTTAGATAATACAGAAAAGCATGCTAAGCTATAGGTCTTACCACAAGAGGGCTTCTATCCCAAGTCTTCTGAAATCTGATGTTGAAATTAGTCATCTGCTTGTTGGGTGCCCTCCTTATTGTTGTCAGTTGCTCCACTAGAGATAGGTGATCTGACTTATCTTCAAAATAATTACAAAGAGTTATTCCCATCTCATCCCAGGTGGTGATAGATCTAAGTCTCAGGCCTTGGTACCATTGAAGTGCTTTACCTTTGAAAGAGGTTGCAAAAAAATTGACTACTACATCATCATGTGTGATAAAATAGAGTGAACACACATTTTCTACATCTTGGATATGCTCCTGAGGGGTAACTTGATTCTCACTAGTAAAGTATGTAATAGTCTTAAGTGCGCAATTTGGCATATCATGTTGCACAACCAATAAAAAGGGACTTCCTCCAGTAAAGTTTGTAAATTTTCTTAGTGGAGGTGGTGGCTGATGCACCATTACATGGTGCACAAGTTGTCTATTTTGAGGAGGAGCTGAATGGGCGTGGTGTGCTGGAGATGGAGATGTGCGTGTGGACTTTCTGGAACGAACTCTTCTTAGAGATAGCTTGAGGTACTCAAAATAATATTCATATACTGAACTTTTTCTTGTATGCACTCTTCTCATGAAAGGTTCTCAAGACTGCTAAAACAAAGATTTTAAAATGTTGGGAGTCTCCAGATGTGTTGCAATGAGCCTCCAAAGGTTGAAATACTAAGTCTACAGACCAGAACTTAGAGATATAAAATTTGAGCTTCCAATGCTGGTCCCACTGGGCATGCTAGAAAATGTTGGTTGCTCAAACATGCACCCACGTCTTGGATCTTGCAAGGGCCGAGGTGTTTGAGACCACAATGGAACAATCCCTAAGTTGTGGGACCTTGCGCGATTGGGACGGATATCCAAAGAAGGCCAATTCCTCTATTTATTTCTACTTCTACTGTTGTTACTACTCCTAGTGCTGTAAAGGAAGACTAAGCTAACACTGCCAAAGGACCAGGGTTAGAAAAATAACATGAAAGGAAACTACACTAAAATGTGATATCACCAGAAAAGAGGGATGCACACTATCTATTCTGAGTGGGAATGACATGAAATGCATGAAAGGAGGCTAGGCACAAGTAACATAGTTAAATACATATTTACTAGACCATTCTCACTGAACACAACTAAATAAAGAACTAAAAAGGACATGAAATGGCACAACCAGCACAAAATGCAAAATAGAAGGAAAGAAGAAGGAATGCAAAAATGTTAGGAAATAGAATAGTCACAAAATGATTCTTCTATTACTTCTAGAAATGCACAGAGTTGTTAAAATGAAGAAGGAGGCTGATATCCACATGAAAGAGCCAGGTCTAGAGGTCTACAACTTAAAATAAAAAAAGTATGGAGTCCTTAGAAAAATGCATAAGGGTCCAGAATGTCCAACATAACAAATGAGCCTAACTCTTATATTTATAGATGGATCCATAGAAGAAGAAGGGAATGATGGAAAACCCAAATTTGAAATACAACTACCAACAAGAGGCATTCAATGCCTGAAAATATGCCTAGAGATATTTGAAATATGCTTCTCCAAGCCTATTTGGCATGTTGAAGAAGGGAGGAGGGTGAATCAGATTAAATCAGGTGGTTGGAGCAATCAGATCTGTTCATCAATGCTCAGAGAGACATTTTCCCATTTCTCACCTAATAGATCTGCCAATAATTTGAATTTAAATTTCTAGCATTGTAGCTGATGTCAGCAGGTCTCTGACAATTGTAGGTGTACGTGGATCTGAGCTCTATAGTAGAAGATACGACTGTAAGAAGATGTCAGAGTTGTTGGTGCATGTAAAAAATGTGGCGCACACAGATTGGATGAAATGATGGCCAATTGTGCAAATATTGTCCATTTATGCCATGTGTCACTTATTTATTTTTTATAAGGATTTGGTGCCTTATTAACGTGCTTTGACTAGCTATGTGTGGGAAACTTAAGCATGTCAGAAGATGACTTGGTACAAACAGGAAGAAAGGAGGGCACAGAGGGATGCACGCGTGACACACGCAGGGAAAAGAGGAAAACAAGTGAGCAGAGAAAGCATGGTGAAGGTGTAACCATTACAAATTTATGGGCATGAGACATGAGAGGGCCAGGTAATTAGCTGATTAAAGTAAGTGTGAGATGCGCGTATGGTGAAGAAACCACTTAGGAAGAAAGTGAATGCGTAGAAGGTGGACGTGAGGGAGGAGTGGAACAAAGAGGAAAAAGGAAAATGGAAGGAGAGAACAGAAAGCATGCAAGAGTGCTTGAGGAAAAGAAGGGGCACCAAGGGGAAACTGTAACCAAGGAGTTATACCAATTGCACTTGAGTGTGCATAACCTTTAATGAGGAACTGAGATCCAGAATGTGTATACAGGTTATCCAAATAACTAGGAGAGTTATTTGAATAACAATAACCTTGGATAAAGGAAAATGGAAATCAATGGCTGTATATTCTTCATGATAATCATATATTTCCTCACAATTTCCAATAGAAATGTCACTTACCAAGGTTATATTATCCATTGAGTGTAAAAAAATTATTTCTGTAACCTCAGTTTGAGTTTTTGTAGCCACAATTCTAGTTTCTATAGCCGTATTATCCTCTTCATCAAACATTGTGTAAGGCTCAACAATTTCTTCCATATGATTTTTCACTGTAATAGTGGTCAGGTAAGAAGAACTCGTGTTGTTAGTATCTAAAAAATCTACCCACACATGTTCACAAACATCCACATATGGCTAGGCAAAAGGATAAAGAGAAATATTCTTTGCTTTTTGCCCATTTGAAATATTCATTGTTCCTAACCTACAGTCAATGTATGTAACAACAATAGCTAACCATTGTCTTCTTAAGATGACTGGGTATCCTAACTTTCAAGATTTAGGATGTAAGACCATAAAATCTACAGAATACTCCCAAGATTCAATTGTGACCATAACATCCTCAATTACTCCATCTGGTACAATAATAGAATTGATCTACCAATTGGAGGACAGTATTGGTTGGCTGCAATCATGTCAAGGACAACAAATTAAACATGTTTGTTGTTATGACATTGATGGCAGCTTCACAATCCACCAAAACATTAGATATTGACTGAGCATTCACAAAAATAATAATGACTGGACTCCCAGGATCCCCATATTTTGGTGAGAGAATTTTTTCAGCTCCAAGGTCAGCTAGATTTCCTTCTACTTTAACTATTTTTCAAGTATTTCTTCTTTATTCCTGGTGTCTTTATACAATGGTTACTAATGGTGTAGTAGAATTTGAGAATGTCCCTTATTACTCTTAGAAGTGGGACCTCAATGTTCCTTTTTTTCAACTCCTGAACTAATGTTGTTTCTTCCTTGTTTATGTATTTCTTTTAGTCTTTCTGGGAAAAGGAGCTACAAGCACATTCGTATCATTTCTCTTGGTTATTCCTAGAGTCTCGTGTTTGTGTAACATGTTCAGTTTCCTTAGTTTTCTCAGGTATATTCACTTTCCTGTGGTACCCTACTCACTTTCCTCAGGTATTTCTGTGATAAATATAGGAGGATTATTCACTATTCTTCCAGATCTCATCTGCACAGTTGTTAATGGCATTTACCTGTATTATCTCACCCTGTCCTGCTTCATTAATTAAAGTTGTTTTTTATTTTTGGGATTTGAGACAGGCTGGGTTGGGAGTTCAATTTGTGTGTTTTTCCCTTGTTGATAATTTTTTTTTGGTGGAGGCATTAAAGCTTTTTGTTTTTGTGTAAACCTCCTTGGCTGATTAAAATTTTGTTGGGGTGCCCATTGTTGGTTTGGCCATGGTGGTGCATTGGCTGGTGGTATCCAACCTTATTGATTATATGGAGGCATCCATAGTGGTGGTTGTGGGTAAACCATCTAGTTTTTTGGTTTCCAATAAATTTTGTCCCCAAGTTGGTGGAGGATCCTTGATTGGTTCATGACATCATCTAAGGGTTTTGAGCAGGTCTAGGGGCATAAGCAGACTAGTTATTTGATCTTTTCAAAAATTTTACCTCTGCATTTGCTTCAGTTATGACATTTAATATTTATTTTAGCTAAGGTAAGAGAGTAAAATGGTTTGTATCATGGTTAGGGACATCATATATCAGGCAGATTTCTGTGATATTCAAAGGACATTCTTTCAAAGGATGTCTCTTCCTACATCTGGGATAGTATATATCTAATGGCTCTTTTGCAGAATTGTTCTTTGCTTTCAGCCCATCTATGGTTGAAGTTAACTATGACAAGATGTTTTTTTTCATGTTTTCCATTTCCTTTATAAGTTCTGAGGTACCTAGGGAATTTTTTTACGTTTTCCTTTGTCTTATAGGCTTCCTCCTCATTCTAGAGTAATTCCTACATAATTTAGTAATTTGTGCCATGGTGAGTTTTTGTACATCACCTCCTCCCATAAGATTGAGGGAGTCTTTGGTTTCCTCATCAAGTCCATTAAGGAAAACGATCTTAGTGATTTATGCATTTAACTCATAACCACTCCTATGGAGAAAGAGAAATCTATCCAGATAATATCCTTTATTTTCATCTTCTTTTTGCTTTATCTAGAAGAACTCTTATCTCCTATCTCTTCCCCTATAGTAGTCTTGATATTTGTCCAAAAAGGATGTCTCCATGTCATCCCATGAATGAATGGAGTTAGAGGGAAATCCCATGAACCACCTCATGGCAGATTCTTTGAGGGTGGAAGGAAAAAGTTTGAGTTTCTGGTTGTCTATTTTGTAGTCATATGTCTGGCAAATAACTTTGAATTCAAATAAGAACTGGTTTGGGTATTTTGTGGACATTCCTCGAAAGATAGGGAGAATAGATGGAGAGATGTTTTTCATGGGTGAATCCTAATCCTCATTTAGGAAAATGGGATAAGTAAAGGTTCTACCCAAAGTTCGGTCCTCATCATTTCCATTATCTCCCATTTCTGAAAGTTTTTCTAGTTCTAGATAAGATGATGTAGACTGTTCTAAATTTCCCCTAGGCGTTGTATTAGATTTAATGTCACTTTCAATGTTCCCTACTTGTGCTATCCGTTTGGAGATATTATTTTAATATTATGAGGTATAAATCTCCCTTGAGTGTCCCGTGGCCTATGCATCAATGTTGGTCGTGTAAACAAGGCCTAAGAATTCTACTGGTTGCATAAATTAACTTCACTAACACCCATAGCATGTAAGGTGAATATAATGGTGCATTTTTTTTATGGTGGTCCCCAAAAACAATGCAAAAAATGATGGGTTACTGTATTATCCAATCATTTAACCAACAAATTCAATTATCAATGTCATTATAAAACCAAGGTTATGTGTCCTAGGCTGTATGAAATGAATTTTTATGTAACTTAGTTGTTTTGTTGGTTCCTTTTAGGGGGTTTTGGTTGGTGTAGTTCCCCTTTGTTTCTTGTAATCTACAGAAAATAAATTCAATGCTAAAATAGTGAAATGAAATACATGTAAGCTAATGTTAAAAATGTTGTTGTAATAAAAATGCTTTAAAAAAAAATGCTTAACTGAATTGAAATAAACACACAAATTGAAATACACACACCGAATTGAAATAACATGACAGTAAAGCAAATATACTTAAGCAAGGAAATAAATAACTGCATTTATATAAACATTAAAATCAAAGTGTTGAAACTTGAACTAATGAGCATACATGAAACATAAATACTCCAATCACCTTGGTTGAGTGGGCCCTTGCTCTTCCTTGGGATTGAGGTACTCTAACACCAAAAGATACTCAAAACAAAGCATATAGACTATATTAATTAAAATGAGTTCCAAAACATATTCGAGTATGAGACTAAAAGCAAACACTAATTGATATAAATTTGTACTACACATTACTATCATCAACTACTATGAAATTGTCTACAAGAATGTGTCTTTATAGACACAGTTAGTTAAAAAATGTGCCATGATTATAGGAACCAAATTCAACTTATAAAAACCTCATTAAAGCTCAATTAAATCCTATGATATAGCTAAAAACAAGATTCATGTTTGTAGGCTTGTTATGGAAAAATTCTCCATGATGGTGTGATGGCTAAAGACTCAGCCTTCTTGATTTAATTCCCAAAATTGGTAGAAAATTCTCATTATTATCATGTAAATGTCATCACATTACTCATAGAAGTAGTTAGTAGGAATTTCTATGGTCAAGAGTTCACATGAAACAAAAACAAGAGAAATGCATCAACCTTACTTAGGATATAACTATATAGAACATCCCCCATGCACTATTAAAATTTTAAGGAATAAATCAATGGATATAATAGGTCAATTAATGCACTCATCAACCTAGGTGCCCCATTGTGGGACACAAATATCTGACTACACGTGAGAATAACATGTTTAAAAGTGGTAAGTAGTGATCAGGAACATCCAGGGACCCTAAAGTTGCACCATTCACGATTACAGAAGGGGTCGGTGAAAGGGTTTTGTGGCGTGTTTAGGTTTCAATAATTGATCGTTGGCAACGTAATTTGATGGTTGCAAGTTCGTTAGAGTAAATATGGCCACAAAGGTGGAATTTAAGGGTAGAAATGGATAGCACGTGGATGTTGAATTAAATTCCTAGAGGAAAAATCAAATCAGAGGTCCATAAATGTGGATTTTGTAGGTGATAAGGTGCTATGATTAGAGAAATATTGAAATAAAAATGCCCTAAAGGGAGAATATAGATGGCCACAAAAGTGTGACTTTGAGAAAATATTCCTAAGATGAGGTCACAAAAGGATGATGAGTCACTTACGGACAAAAATAAAGGGAACCTAAGCACGATGAATTGACTAAATGAAAATAGTGACACAACTGGATGACTTAAAGAGGTCTACTGTGACTAGGTGTCGGAAAATATTAATTAAACGTCAAAAGTTGGCCGAATGCTAAATTAAATTCACTACGCTGATAATTGACGAGAGAGATTAGATCGAATTACTAGAGAAAATTATGAAATGGAGGCTATAGTTGCAACTAAGGAAATGTCAACCTAGGGTGCAGAGGACTGGTGAGTATACTAAAATCCCAAACTTATTTTTTAGGCCTTAATTTAAATTTTTTTCAATTTTTAATGAAAAATTGGATTGACGCCAGTGGGCAGTTGGTGGTGACCCAAGTGTGTTTTTGTTGATTGTTTGCCCTTCAGGCATGTCAATTGATCCTACCTAGAATAACGTTGATTCAGCCTGGGTCAATGGAGACCTACGTGGTTAGATATGGATTTTTTATGGAATTAGAAGTGGATTTTGGATGAATATTCCAAATGGAGGCCCATTTTGAATGGGTTTGGCATTGGAAAAATCTAATGTATGTATGTTTTACTTAAGTAGTTACAGTTCAGGGAAGCCCATGTTGTCTTTGACCGAAGATCAAACAGTGTTTGCTGCTATATTGATCTATTTTTCCAAAGGGGATGTGACAGATGTCGAGTGGTTTGATCATCTCTCCATAATGTGGCATTATGTGGATTGGTTGCATTATCATAGGAGCCCACCCGAATTATATGTTTCCCGAACGGTTAGAATAAATTGGTAATGCCACATATGTGGCTCGACTAAACAACGTAGAACATAACTCAAGTTTAGGACAGGGGAGATGACTATCACCCTGTGAGGATCGTGTAGAGGAGAGGTGGCCTAGTAAAGATTACCTAGAATTCAGAAGGATGGGCTAGATAGTCCCCATGCTACAGGTGATAGTAGGCTTATAAGTATTGACCGACTAAGAGGTTGGATATGGTGCCTAAAGAGATATATTATATGCACATTTTTAGGGTCATTCTCATACTGAGCTACACGGTACAGAGGTTGCAGGCGTACCTCACAGCTATGTTTTTGTGGGATATGCTTAGATAAATGATAGAGTGGTGTCAATGCATGTATGTCATTTCCTTATTCAAGAGGATGTGTGAGGGGTCACAGTAAGGGGTGTGGTAGGCATGGTGAGGAGATGGGACAAGATGTGTGTGGGAGTGAGGTAAGGGACAATATGGGACTTTTAGGGACTACCTTGTTAGACTCAAGTATACCATGAGTAGTTGGTCGACGGGTACGGGGAAAGTAGGAGATCATGAAGCTGGGTGGGTATGTAGGTGTTAGGTTGGGCTTCACTATTGGGCTTACGAGCACATGGAGAGTGGGGAGTTCAGCCACCAGGGAGTTCCATGGGTCACTAGAGACTGGGGAGTATGAGAAGCTGAGTTAGTAGGATTTTTGAGATGGAGGGTTGATCATGCCTTCAGTGGATAGGGGAGTTGGGTAGGGAGGTGGCTGAGATGGCCAAACTAAGGGGGAAATCAGGTCCAGGGGGTACTTGTAGGGATAAGGTTTTTGTTGTTCATTTAAAGAGTCTTATAGTCATGATAGGGGTTTATTTTCATTTGAATATAGCCTTAATGAGGAAATAAATATGTTAATAATAGTAAAAACGGTAGTAAGGAGATTAAATCATTATTGTAAAGTTCATCTTTAGTGAAATAACAATCTTTCTGAAGAAAGCATAAATGACTTACGTATAGAAGTCACAACAAGGAAAAGTTGCAAAATGGCATGATTATTGAGATAATTGTGGAGTTAAAATTCAACCTATAAAACCCAATATGGAATATTGTTGTAGGAGGATTATCATCACAATCCACGTGAAACATCATGAAATAGATGATAAATGTCAGGTATTGATACAATTGTACGAAGAGGATGCTTATCACAGTTGCATACGTAGAACACCAGGACTCCACGTATAAAGCATTACATTGTTTGGACCAGTATTGGAACCTACATTGAAGATCCTAAGATTATAGCTCAGAGAAATGAAGCTCTCTTTGCAATTGTAGGGATATTGAACCAAATAATACCATGGTGTATGAGAAAAAAAAATCTCAGGTATCCCCAATTTCAGTTATGAACTAGTGAGGTAAATAATGTTTAAGACTTCATATTGTTTATGTTACAATTTTACAATGGAATAAATCATGTGACTATGTTCCCATTGAAATATGCTGGATTATTGTTGCATAATATGCATTGTCACCTTTCTAGTCAGGAATTAATGATGGTGACAACATCTAAAAACATAAAAGCATATGTCTTTGAATGAGCTTTGTTGGTAAGATTTTTTGATAAAAACTTCACAAAACCCTACCCTGTCAGGTGTTTGGGGTATAAAGCTCATAGATCCAACAAAACTAAGCATCTTTCAATCCAAGATGGAGGAATGATGAAACATTTATCATAGATAATTAGACAGAAGCTATAGGAATTTGAATGAAGTCTTGATGGTGATAATTTTCTTGATTTATGTCAATTTTTTTCTCTCGAAGTCTCTTAATGGACTGTCCTAAAATCAAAACTAGGGCACATCTAGTAAATCTGATCATATCTTGAAATTATCCAATTTGAAAATTCTAAAATTTTAATATGTATAAGCGCCTTTGAAATTAAAATCCAATCTGAATCTAGTCTTGACTCGATCAGATCTGTATCAAGCACAGGTATGATCAAAATACATGTAAATAAACCAAACCTGTATGGCTCAACAGAAAATTGGGCTGGATGTGAGGAACTTGTAAAACAAACCTGTAAAATTTCCAATTGTAGATGGAAGGATATAGAGAAATGGGATTTCCAAGGGAATCACAAGAGCACCTGGATGATGCTAGAATGATGTGAATAGAATGAAAAGGGAATGAAGATGATAAGTGGAATCACAAGGGTATTAGGATGGTGGAATCAAAAGGTCACCAAGATGGTATTATGGTGATACAAGTGGCATTACAAGGGAATTATGATGGTATGATGATGATATGATTGGAGCTATAATGCCATAGTTTTTATATCACTTATAACTTGTTTGAAAGAGGGGGGAAGGCTCTTATTTATAGCCTAAGGAGGATATTAATTTAGGTAATCTTGATTTGGAAAAGTAACTCTAATTAGGTGAGTGGGGGACATGATTAGAATATTAAATTCAAAGGTGGATTTCATGTGGATTATTTGTGAATTTTAAATTTAGAAGTGGACTAAATAGGGATTATTTTTGAATTTTAAATTTATGAGTGGATTAGATATGGATTTTAAATTCATGAGTGGATAAGAAATGGATAATTTTTGAATATTTAATTCTTGAGTGGGATGACATGGCTTACTTTTGAAATTTTAAATTCATTAGTGGAATGCCATGGATTATTTTGGAAATTTAAATTCAGAATTGGGGTGACATGGATTAACTTGGAATTTTAAATTTTCAAGTGGATTGACATGGAGCATATTAGCATGTAATGAGGATTATTTATTTAAAAGGGATCAATTAACCAATTAACATTGATTAAATGAATATGTATTTTTGGTGGGAAGTGTAATTCGAATGAAATTAGGAAGGAAGAGGAATTTGAATGGGCAAGCCTAATGAAGGAGAGCAGACGCGGGGTGAAGTGGAGGAACAAAACCAAAATTTGGTGTCTACATTTGCCCCTTTTTGATGAGTGGTTTGGGTTGGGTAAGCCATGAGATAAAAAATGATGAAGTGTTGAAAAGATGATTGATTGAGTATTCCCCCTCAAACTTGGGATTGACGACATAAAGGAAGTTAACCACGAGTTTGAAGGAGATAGATGTTAAATATCAGGTGGGTGAAGATAAATGGGTAAAATGATAAGGTAAGGAAAGATGCCCCAAGAAAAAAGGATTTCAATAACAATTAAAATTATGACAGTGAGTCCAATATCACATCGGTAGGAGACAAAGGGCAGTCTAAATGGAGATAGTGGTAATTCTATACAAACTAGTGAGTGTGTGAAAATTATTACGAAATGGAGGAAATGCAATGGGAAGCCTCTAAAATGGATGCGATCTAGGAGGACCAATGGGTGATAGGAAAACATCAAACTATGCGCAACCTATTGGCAAGAAAATTTGGTAGGGAAAAATTGGTGGTTATCCTACCAATGCTCTAGGAGTCTAAGTCCCTCTACTTAACCAGTGTAACTTTTGTACATGCATGCGTGAGTGAAAAGTGAGTTTTATCTTGGTGGTGTTCCGGTCGGGGATCCAACAGGGGCACTCCATTGACCCTGCGGAAAAATCTTGCATATATCTACAAGACATAAATTTGCTAGGAAAGTATGAAAGGGAGTGAGAAATTTAGAAAAGAGAAAACTAATGCTGTAAGTAGCAAATCAGAGACTTGCACACACCAGCCAAAAATTTCATTACATGCACTTGAATTTACAATAAAACAAATATGCATAACAACAACAAGACCAAATAGAATTTAATGAGCACAAAGTACCACTAAAATCCTCAGTCAAAAAATACTAAAATTACTTCTTCCTTTATTGAAGCTCAGGTAGAAATTGTACATAACATATAAGTAGAAGACAATGTTGAGTAGGAAAAATGGAAGAAATTTGCTATCTCTTTGCTCTCTTCACAAGGATATCTCTCTCATGAATTCACAAAAAATAGATCCAACATCTAAGAAGTCTCATAAGTTGTCTAAGAAGATTAAGAATTTTTAAAAAGAAGCTCAAATGAGGAGCTTGTTACAATTTATAGAAGAGAAGGAAACTCTTCATCTTCTTGGTGAATTTTCAAGTACTTTAATGTGACTTTAGACTATTCATATTCCATTTAAATATTTTAGTCCCTTTTATAAAAACAAGGTGACTTAAAGTTTACATTATATTTCTAAAGTCACTTAAAGTTATATTAAAAAGTGCAAACCTCAATGCAAGAATATAACATTGATGAGAGAGATCATTGGGTGAGAAGAGAAGAGAGAGAAAGAAGAGGAAGAAGAAGAATTATGCAGAAGGATGAAATTCTGTAATGGATTTGATCTTTCTCCTCGACTGGTTTCTACTTCATGCTCTTAAGAAGGCCTGTGTTCCTCTAAGCTCTTTACTGAAACGAGTTATTGTAGGTTCCACTTTTTCGACATGCGGAATGCAAACATAACTCAAGGTTTCTGTCCATCCATCATCAACAATATTTATGTCTTTGCACTTCCTGAACCATGATGAATGTTTCTCTACGATAAGTGCAATGGATGCTTGAATCTCTGAGAGGAAGTTGAGGGTGTTCTTAGTGAAGGACGATGGGTTTCCTACCTCTTTCTTGACATGTTCTTGAAATGGACCGATCAACTCATCAAAAGTTCTATCTTCACCCATTGTAGGCACTCTAAGCTTCTGAATTTTCCAATTTACACTCTCCTGTAATTTGTATGGTTGTTCCTCTTTTTCCACCATCTCTGTGATGGCCCGATTTATTTCCTCAAACCTGATTGCCAAGGACCTCACCCACACACGTGAAAAGTCTTCTGAGGGAGTTTCAAAGATCTTCATGTTGATAAAATCTTGGTGATGAGTGTCGCTAATTTAATTTACTACGGGGCCTAAAGGTTCCCAATAGTCCCTTTCTTTGTCCAATTCCTCCTTGAGTATCTGTGTCCTATCTGCTACCACACATATGTAAGAGAAGAGTTTGATTGCTTCTTGGAGTACTGACTTCACATTTTTGGAAATTGAGTTGATCCATTCATTATTCACTCCCCCCTATATTGTGAACTCGTGTGTCTTCCTTATGGATTCTGGATTAAATCTACTGATGGGTATAAATTCCTCAGTGGGAATTGTTGTGGCATTAGGATCAATCAGATTTTGCACATAAAATGACAGAGTTTACACATGATCTTTTAGTTCATCAATCTTCTTCTTATAAGCTTTATTCCTTTCCACCATGCAAGTGGAAGTTGCTAATACATATGCATATCCCCTTCATGAGTTTTCAGTCCTAATTGAATTGTGATCATTTCATAATCAGTTGGTGTCATCTCATCCACTGTATTAATTACCTTGGTATGATATCCTTTGATGTATTGATTACCTATTTCCCCACTGTAGAACCGTGAGGCTGTATGTGCGAGCTTCCTTGATCTTTTTTATTTGGCCAATGAGACAATTGATGATAGATCAGGGGCTGCCACTTGCTACATAGTGCGGGTGTCAAGGTAATTATTTCATGTATCCAAGGAAACATATCATTTGACTCAGGTTCAATGATAGGTGCACTGATGGTACCTTGTTCTGAAGGAGGAGGAAAATATTGAATCAGAGAGGCATGAGTGTCATCAATAAGGGAAACCTCTTATGGCAGCTCGAAGACTAAATCTTGAACCATGTGTTCTTTATCCACTTGTGCCTTTTTCATGGGGTGTAATTTTTACATTTTTGTGATCAAATATTACTCTAGAAGTGATGCAAATGAGCCTTCTTCTACTCTGATTTTCTTTGGCATATTCTCGTGAGGATAGGCTTCCAATTCTATGGCCTTCCTTTTCAAACTCATCCCAGAGTGTTTAGAACTGGAAGTCACTTCTATGACTTTTGAAGATGACTGATGCAAGGATTTATTCTAAATCAGAGGAACTCCCCATGACTATATGGTCATGGTCCGTTTCTTTTGAAACCAATTTTTCATTCTCCTCACCACCTTATCAGTCCGCTCTAATATATCTGTTGATTCACGAACATACTAGTTGATTGGAGGTACAAGGGATGTCTTGACTACCTCATACTCAAAATCATACATCTCTGTCCCACCATCTTACAAAATATATTCATACCGGGAGATCTTAAATTTATTCATTTCATTGATTGTTATCCTTATATGATCATGTTTACGAACTTCAAATTCATTCATGTAATTTTCCCAATTATCCTAGACTTGTGGCTCATGTTGTAATTCTAGGACATGGAAAGAGTCGATATATTATCGGATGCCAAAGTTAGGCCTAACAATGTAGAAATGCAGAGTCAAATGAGTGAAAATAGGCTCCAGATGAGATGCTTCATTTGAGCTCTTGCACATGAATACCCCAAGAGAGATAGAAAATGGAATCAAATTCTTCCTCCTACTTCTAAGTTTGTTATTCACCTAAATGATCTGTTTGTAGAGCTCAAACAATACAATTTTGTCACTAAGGTACTTGGGCATCCTTATCGATGCTTGCTCGAAGCCAACAACTCATAGGTAGGAAAATTTCAAGAATTGAATGAAATAGGATCCATAGTTCTTGATCAAGTATTTCACTTGTGAAAACATCCTAGCTTCTAGATCTCCTTCCAAGTTTTAGACTACGTACATCATGAGTGCATCATTCATGCTAGAAAAATGCCTATGGATTTCCTCCATCACCACCTATGGAAGTTTCTCAAACATAGGCACCTTGGCGGTAATGTTTTGAGTGAGATCCAATCCCTTGAATGATCTCAATCTAGTGAGGAGGTAGACCAAGTAAGAAGTCACATGGAAATTCTTCATCATGGGTACTTGGAGTAGTTGCAGATGGAGGTTGTAGCTGATGATCTACCCCCATTCAATTCTCTTCTTTGTTTCTATTAATGTCAAGATGAAAATACCCATCCAGTCTTGGAAGTCTCTTGTACTTGCTTCACCAATTACTCTACTGAAGAGAGTGATGAAAATATGAATACCCTTCTCAGAAATCACACCTTGGAAGGTTCTTGGGAATTCTTGAGGGCTTTCTCCCTATTTTTTAACCATGACCCAAGCACAACCCCTTACACGTATGCATCCATCATTTCCCAATCATGCAAGGCCTTATCCTTTGAGATGATGACCATGCTGGGTGATGTTAGTATCTGCAGAGAAAGGGAGATGGTTCTAGGGCTGATGAGCACCATCACTATACTATTGTCGGCTCAGATGGTTTGTGTTTCAGGATCTTAGTGGTGAGAGAAGGCCAGGACCAATTCATGAAATTGGACAAACACTAGATGTCCTGCGTTAATGAATACGCCATTGGTGAATATCTAATCTTCAATATTCTTTCAGTATCTATCTGTCATGTGAGTTCTTAGGTCATTGAGGTCCATGTAAAAGACATCAATGTATTCTATATTGTACTTGCAGGTGAAGGGTTATGCCAGCTTTTGTCCTGTCCACTTGTGCTTCATGTTTTCCCTAAAATAACAACTTAGTATTTTTAGTAAGTATGAAAAAGCAACTCCTTCGAAACTCAACTGACTGTTGTAACCTTGATTCACATTTCTCCCTACATTCTTCCCTCCTTCTAGATCAAATTTCTATTTTTAGCAGGTGTTCATTGAACCACTTAGTATTTTTAGTAATTTCCTGTTGTCTCCAAATTACTGCACCCCCCAAATGACCTGGGAATTAACCATGAAATTCAGTTTGATTGGGACACATAAGATCAACTCTCAAGTTGTGGGACTTGGGCTTGAGGTGAACCTCCAGAGAAGGCTGGATTCCTCTTCCTAAACTAAACACAACACTACTTCCAATGCAAGAAAATGGCTAACTAGTCTTATGCTAACATTTCATGGGATTAGGGAAAGAGATTGCAAGGAGATGAAACCTAAACTAGAAGTGGTGATACAATTAATTAAGGTATGTTTCACATCTAGAAGGGTTAATGTGGGAGGGATTATTGCATCACTGATCACCTTCACCTATCGTAACTAGAAAGGGCACAAAATACCACAAACTAGGGTAGACGTTCCTCTGTTAAACTTGATCAGACAATAAACTACCAATCTCCCAGTGAAAAAGGATAAACTTGAGAAGGGTGAACAAGCACCACAATTCAACTGCATGCAATATTTCACTACTTGATAAGCAAAAAACTCCATGAACCTGCAATGGAAACCAGAACTTGCACTATGCACCTGAAAACATGAGAGAGACAAATAGAAGCAACAAAATCATGAAAGGACATATATTTGATCACAAAACATAATTCTCATTACTTTAAGCACTTGCACAATGAAAAATTACATTAGGTGAAAAGGGTGTAAGCTGCCATTACAACTCGAGGAGAAAAGCTTGAGAGCTTGTAAATTCACAGATTGTGAAAAGAAGGGGAAGCTTGGAAAGTGACTAATCCTCCAACTTGAGGGACCTGTTGGAATCCACTTGTTAAAACCCTTGGAATGAATTTCCATTTTACATTTATAGAAGAAAAAAAAGAGAGAGGAGAGAAGGATCATAAATTCCCCTTCCTAAATGGAAGGTACATGATGTATCATTTATTACATTTAGTTGAACCATCTGAAAAGGCTCCATCATGTGTAATTAATGCATGTTGACATAGTCTTCATAATTACTTAAAATAATATTTAAATACAAATATTTAAATAATAATAATAAATATTTTTGTTTAAATATTTTAAATAATAATATTTAAAATATTAATTTAATTAAAATATAATAATTGTATCTCCCATTGACTAGTCCACTCTAGCCAAAAATGGCCTAGCTCGCCGAGTTGGGTTCGAGATCTTCCCTTGTTGCGAAATCTAAGTGTAACTCCTAACATCGAGTTCATCAAACGAGCTTCAAACTACAAATGCTGAGCTACTTCTCATTGAGCTCCATCAACTTCTCAAAGTCACCGACTCTCCTTGACTTATCAATTTCCTTTATACTGCAAGGCCATCATACCTCCTATATGCTACATGGCCCTACTGTGATTCCACTACCTCAACTCGGCGAGCCAATCCCGATTTATCCTTCATCACCATACGTCAACCTAACTGGTCATGAGCTATACACTCAAAAATTGAGCTCCTCTTGACTACCACATCCAAACAGATGAGCTCAAGCTCCTATGATGGAATTACAGAGTCGAGTTGCCTATTCCTCCTTAGAGTGAATTTCAACAACTTGGTGTCAAACTTGATCTTGATCTCTTTCTTATCTTGGTGCACAAAGTAAGCTCTCCTATCTACATGACTGAGCTCGAGATATGATAACTCATCCCACTCTGCAAGCTCTCTATCAGGATCTCCTTATTGAGCTTCCACTCAACCGATATCCCATCGTCACACTCCTTCCCTGGCAAGCTCCTATGACAGAGCCACTCACCATGACTCCACCCTGACTGGCGTGGTCACTGAACTGAACTCTCCCCTGTCAAGCTCCTGCCTATCTCTAAACTAAGCTTCCATCTTCTGAGTTCATCCCTTTGTTATGCCCACGTTGTGTACTTTTCAATGCCACCAATGTGACCTGAACTGAACCACTAAGAGAGTTCACCATGCTTCACCTAGCTTGCTGACACCGGTGACCTAAAACCGATGGACTCGAACTTCACCATGAAAATACCGAGCCAAGATCCTCCTGCTTGGTCACATTTAACCAACCTCTCTTTGAAATGAGCTCCTTGATTAGAATACGAGAGTCATGTTGCCTCTAGACGGGGTCTACGAAAATGAGCTCAACTCACTCCATTTTTAATCTTCCTACATTGGCCTCATTGTGCACCAACGAGCTCTCGATCGAGCTAGAATTTTTATGTAACACCGTTGAGTCCCTTGTGTTTATTTTGTCCCTTTGAGATCACACTTCTGAGCACCAAAACCATGTTGAGATCACTTTCCAACTCATGGTGAGCATGCATCGTGCTTCACCAAGCCCAACTACCATTCATCACGGTGATCACATAGTTGATCCCAACTCTGCATAATTTGGTGAACAAAATTCCACCCCAACCTATAGCCCTGTGGAGTGATCTCTACCGAGTTTTACATGATTTCCATTAATAAGTCAACCGAATGAGCTTCTCTGAGTAAATCGAAACCATTTCACCATGTCACCACTTCCTTTCACTGGTTCTGCTCCACTTGGCACCTAACTTGAATGACCCGCCTGATTGATCGGCTTGACCACAACTCAGTTCAGAGCTTCAACACCCAAAAATATCTAAACTCCAATTCTAATTTCTCCAAATTCTAAAATTTCGAAACTCTGAAATTTAGAGTTTCGGAGTTTCAAGATTAAGAGAAAATTAGCTCCCTCAACATTTATGACCCAAAAAACTCTGAAACCCTTGAAAAAAAAAACTCAAAAGTAAAAAATTTGAAAATGTGGCCCAACCTAGCCTACCTCATCCTGAGCTCCATCTTCCACTTCAAGCACTTGATCCTTGAGTTATTCCTTTGCTGAGTTAGCTCCTTGCAAGTGAAAATTCCGTGAGATTCCTCCGAGGACATCTACTCATTTATTCTCTGAGCCAAGATTGATTTCGAGCTTGAAACATCGCCAACCTACGCTTACTGAACTAAATTCCAACTCGGCTCTGAATCCAATAAACACCCACCTGGAAAGCTCCTTGGTCCAATAGAGTCAAGCTCCTATGTGCTACATACCTTGATACGTTGGCTCATGGAAAAACTCACCGAACTCACTGAATCTGAGATCAAACACCTCGAGCTCCAAAAAAATAAAACCCTGGCTTGTGTTAATGGATCTGAGCCTCCAATTTGAGCTGTTATGACTCAATTTACTATGTAAATCAAAACCTTCATGCATAGCCACGTTGGTATTTTGTACCAACCGAGCTCTATGTCGGGTGAACCTCTATTCTGAGCTCCCAACCTTTACAAAAACGTCAACCTTCCCTCTGCTCGTACCCCTTTCATGACGTTGTGAATCATTATCACAACTTGGACTAAGGCCAAGCTTTCTTTGACACCAACCTAAAAGATTACCATATGCCAAAATCTTTGATGAGCTAACCTAAACCTTGTTCCACCTTTGATTCTATTTGGCACCTGTACGTACCCAAAATTGTAAGGTACTGTACTGCCAAAACAGAGGTAACAGGTGCCCCAATGATGATACAGGTCTCCTCACAAGGTGTTCGGGATCCAAAAAAGATATCCAAGTGTGTGTTAACATCCTGCATGCCCTGCTTAGACCCCGCGTGCTTTGTTTTTCCATTTTCCCCTCTTTTCTTGGCCTTTTGCTCTTCAGTGATGAAACCGCCGCCCTGCCTGGGTGGTGGTCTCGTGACCGCCACCCTGAACAGGGCGACGGTCATGTAACCACCGCCCTGCTCAGGGTGGCGGTCCTTTACGCATTTTCCAGAAATCTCTTTTAACATGACTCACGTAATTTCAATGTTTTACCAACTTTCGTTCACCACCATAAGCTTGCATTTATGATTCTGGTTCCCTGGAATAGTGTTTTGCCATTGTTTATAGTTTAAGAGTTCTATTTGGTTTTTACCTTGGGTAAATGCAAATGCTATAAATAGTTGGCTTTTGCTCAAGCAAATGGCCCCTCAAATTTTCCTCTGATTTCTCTTTGCAATAGATTTAGTTTTCATTTTTCTTAGAATGCTTAGTTTCTTTCATTGCATGCTTAGTTCGCATTGTTTTACTGTTAGTAAGCCACATATCCATCTTGTGCAAGTGCTGCTGTTATTTCATCCAATCCATTGGAATAGGATAGTCTGTTTATCAATAGGAAGCCATTAAAGTTACATGTTTTGTTCTTCAAACATGATAGTTTCAGGTTCTGAATGTTTCATGTTGCATTACTTGCAATAAATCCCACTAGGAATTACATAAGCCAAGCTCTGTACTCTTGCGCTATCCCTCTCCTACTCGCATTGTATTCAGTCTGTATCTTGAGCTGCCTTTGTCCCAATATCTACTTCTATTGATGCTAGCATTACACGCTTTTCTGGATCCACGTGAACACAAAGGAACGAGGAGATCACACTGAGGGGACAAAATCACACACACCATCAGATTCGCCACTGTTCTTCGAAATCCAGGTTCTAGCTTTCAAAGTTCTAAATTAGAATCATATCAAATAGAGTAGTTAATTGCTTTATTTCAGTTAATTTTATTTTCGATATTGCTAGGGAAGTTGTGGGGATTGATAGTTTCTGAGAGACTATGATTCATTCCTCACTTCTGAGGTAGGATCGAGAGTCTTGCAAATAGATTAGATCAATTATTTCATTGTTTAGAGTAGATCTACAAATTACATAGACAAATAGCTATACTTGGTTATCTTGTTTGTTTTAAATTGTTGTCTTAGCTGTCAATTTCTAGATGTATTAAATTAGTTTCTAAATTCATTCAAATAGTTCATCTAGAAAATACAAAAATAGAGAAATCATATATGCTATAGATATATTTCACGTAGTTAAATTCACTTTATTGCAGTTTGTTTAGATTATTACTTTTGTATGACAATCATGGGACCTAGGGAGCCCAGAGAATACGTATTCGAGCCAATCGTGCCTCAACCCAATCTCATGACAACAATAGTTGACATAGACCAGAATCTTAGAATCCAAGTCTTCCAAACAACAACAGACTTACAACAGATCAACTCTCAGTTGAGGGGATTAAACATAGAAGACAATCAAGAACATACATTTTGGTCAAATCAGCCAAATTATAGATTACCCTAGAAAAATATCCATATCGACTGTAGATCCTTTGGTCCTTGATCCAGAGAGCAAACGTTTGCTTGTGATCCTTTGGTCCCACATCCAGATGCATGAGACATTCTCATAGACATAGATATTAGCCTAAGAATTCAGGTTGCAAGAACGCTTGTGAGGTACTCTGAGAAGATCACACAGCTATTAATTTTGAATATAGAGGCTGAGAAAGCATATGATTATTGGATACTAGGGATCAGGGACTGAATTCGTACATGACCATAGTAGGACCACAACAACCAAGAGTCTACAGTTGTGATCCACAAATCCCGCAACCCAACAAATCCATAAGTGAATCAGACATAGACACTGGCCTACGCACACTAGTATTTAGATCTACTCCACTTCCACCTATCATCATCACACAATTATCTTTGTTAGATATAGCAGCTAACAAAGCTAAGGAGTTATGGACTAGGCCAGAGAATCACCCATAGATGTCAACTATATTTACCATATGCCCTATGACCTTGTCTGGGGATATACATGAAACTATCCCAGGTCATTTTCCACGTATTCCACAACCCATAGATCAGAATCACGCTAGATCTCGATATTGATTAGAGCATTCAAGCAGTCATCCTTGCCAATTGATCTATCACACTATGTTTAGGTTAGGATGACCTTCTTTGCCTTAGATTCGTAAGTTCCACTAGTGCGTATTGAAGACATTAGATTGCCTAACTAGTTTGTCTGCATCCCATACATATTCCATCCCCACCGGCTATCTCGGCATGACCTCAGAGAGGTCGGGTGCGAGGAAAAGTTACTTGTAGATTCCCATGCTCGCTTGTCACTTTTCCATCGTACAAAATTTGTGAACTCGATGTGAATCGAACACACAACCTTCTGATTTGGAGTCAGATTTGTACTACCTCATTAGCTTTCACCATCACCTTTGCTCCTTCCCATTATTTTGCGGGTATTCATATACCCCCTGAATATGTCGGGATTTGATGCATATGGCAGGCCCCTCTTAGGCATTGAGGCATACTATGCCCCAACAAAATAGGCAATCATCACCTTCACTCTCAGTATGGGGTGACAACTACTCAGCTAACCAGTTGTCAACACAAACTCCAAGGATCAGATATAACTCATCTTTTCAAACTGAGGAGTTAGATCAGCTCGCTCAAACGCAACAAACAGAGCCTTCAAGCTTGAATAATATGACGTTCACCAGAGAATCTGGTTCATCTCCTCAGGTGCTGCTTAGACCACAAATTAGTAGACAATCAGATCCATACCTAGTTTTAGATGATGAACAGTCAATACGTTATCCTAGGAATGAACTATGCTCTCTGAGTATGTACCCACCTATAAGGAGTTTACAAACACAACCTGAGGCCTCTTCTCAAGAAAATACCTCCATATAACTCCATATAGGAAATACCCTTTAAGAAACTTGGCAAGAAAATGGTCAATTCATAACAGGATATCACATGACCTATACAACACCATGATATACAACAAACGCCGCCAAGGTAAAGTATCAGTGGCTTCACCAAATGAAGTCATTTCAACTCTAGTTAGAAAAGGTTAGGGGGTTAGAACTTGCCCAAGCAAGTCAACATTCTCAGTTCATGCAGGCAGGAAGTTCCTAATCCTCCACATCATCCTAGCCAGGTAGACCTCCTCACAAGAATATGACACGTTAGGCATGACTCCTCAGTATTCACAACAAACACCAACTAGACCCACCATCTCTAACACCATACCTCCCAGTCTGGTACAAAGTAATCCATTCTTGGACAATACCCCTTCATACTTAAACATGTACTCCAAATCACCACAAGGGGATATGTTCTCCTCTCCCGGCATGTTTGCTCAAACACAGGTGTTTCCTTATGTGCCTACCAACACATACGCTATGCCATATCAACAACCCATTCCACCACCACTCCCTCAGCAAGCACCATCAATGGTTGAAACCTATGCGATAGGGAATTATTCAGAATATTTGAAAGAGCCCTTAGACTTCACCATATGAAGCGTCATGCTTCCAAGACCCCTTCATGATTTACCCAAGTACAAAGGTGAGGGAGATCCGAATGCACATATCAAGGCTTACGCTAAAGCCATACGAGAAATACTCCCTTGGGATGGGGTTGTTGCTAAAATATTCCCAAAAACCTTGGAGGGCATCACTCTCGATTGCTATCATAGAATACCTGAGGCTTCCATCCATTCATTTAAACAACTCGTTTCAGAGTTCATTAAGGCATTTGACATGAACAAACTGTTAAGAATAGGAATCAGGGAGTTTTTACACATTAAGCAGGAACATAATGAATCTGTTGCTCATTTCATCCAGAGATGGCATACAGTTCTTTATTCTTTATCCAGTGCTCCAAATATGGACCAAATGGAACTATGTGATTTATTCCTTCATTCTCTCAGCAGAGAAGTGAAGGAAGAAGTCTAAAAGTTCCCACTAAGGACTTACGATGAAGTACTTGAGAGCGCTCTCCGAATAGATCAAGTAGCAATAGATAGTGGTCGTAAGACATATGGAAAAAATGGGAGGTTAATCACCTCCAGCCAGAACACTACAACTTATCCTACTACCATGAATGTCAATCAAGGACCTAAAATCCTTAACAAAAATTGCGGGGTGATAACAGATGGAGTAACGGATCAGCCTAAAAAGGTAAATACTGTGAATACTTCACCACTAATGAATAACCAATGAAACAACAACTTTACCCCAACAATCAATATAGTGGATTTTAATCATCCTCATCAACAACAACAACAATGGCAAAGCCCTACACAGGGCCCAAGCCAAAATTCAACTAGGTACCAAAACCAGAATTCAAACCAAAGACAACAAATGCAAAATTTTAATCCTAATAGGCAATGGTTTGATCAAAATTTTGGGCCACAATATACGCCAAACTAAAAAACTAGGAATTACAATCCCAATTCATATTGTGGTTTCCACAAAATTCGAGGTCATGACACTAGAACGTGTTGTGATTACAATAAATTCATGCAACGTTTACCAGAGGAACAAAGACAATTCTTCACAGATATGTTCTTGGTAGATCCTGTGTCACCACCATCAAATACACTCGTAGTGGGCAGTTTCCCCTCAAAATTCTCCCCTTAAGATCTTTAATGATCCACTTCCAAATCATGATAACAATAGGATAAATCTAACTGGGACGAACAAGAGCGTAATGACAAGAAACAATGATCATGAAGCTTCAACTTCGCTAAATCCATTAGTTGTGCCATAACTAGGGAGTTAGCCATGACCCAAGATAGTCCGTTTAGTAGAATTAGACGCCGAACTACCCATCAAAGCTGTAACAAGGACACGAGAGTATGTCTCTTAGCCAAGCCCAAGCCACCTGCCAGGAACAGATAAGATCTAACAAATAGTAGAAAAACCCGTAGGTGCCTATGATTTAATTAGCAACCTAACAAAAACCTTCTCGCACATTTCATTTTTGGACTTACTAAAAAATTCTCCTACCCACAGGGCTGCTCTTCTATAGGCATTAGGTTTAGGTCATCTAGTTAACATCACTCCACCTCCCGAAACACAAGTGAACCATGTAGACTTTGATATTCATCCTCCTGGCAGGCAGATAAGGATGTCGAATTCATATTTAAAATAAATAAAATGCCTGTAGATGCTGAGATTGCATGCCGAGGTGATCCAGCCTTACACTTACAAGTATGGGTTTATAATAACTACGTGAAATGAGCAATGGTTGATGATGGGGCAGCAGTTAACATAGTCCCCTTCTCTTTCCTTCAAAAACTAGGATATGGGGAAACAAATTGTTCCACGACTCGAAATAGATTGAGAGGCTATGATAGCCTTAAAGCCACTTTGATTGGGACTATAATACTACCAGTCACCTTAGGACCCAAAAAAATCTTGACCGAGTTTTATATTATAGATCAGGAAACTAACTATAATATGATCCTTGGCCGACCATGGATACACTGTATGAAGGCAATCCCTTCTACGTTATTCCAAGAAGTAAGATTCTTGCATCTAGGAAATATATTTGTAGCTAAAGGTGATCCAAAACCATTCGATATACACCTAGCTGACTTAAAGAAAAGACCAGGTGTACACTAAGAATTTGAACTTCCAACAAACCAAATTAATAAACCCGCTGACGTAAAACCAGAGGAAAAGTTGGTAACTACAATGGATCTTGAGACTATGATTCTAGTCAAGGCAACCCCAGCCCCCAAATATGAGGCTAACACTGTAAAAACAATATCATTAGGAACTACTGCAAAAATCGTTGAATTGATAGAACAAGATCTACCATGTTCTTACCATTTGATTCTGTAGGCGTGGGATATTCCCTGGGTGTCGGTTCTCTTCCAGCAGAGGATCTCTATACGGTGGAAGTAGAATGCGTAAACACAACAAATATCCCAGCATCCATATTCCCAGTTAAATATTGGATGCTCCATTTTGATGGAGCTAGATGCCGTTACGGAGAGGGGGACAGGTGTAATCTTTACTTCCCCTGAAGGAAAAGTCCTACCATTCACCTTTAAACTAAATTTCGAATGTACAAACAACCGCGCTGAGTACAAAGCCCTCCTCCTTGGCCTCATTTTAGCCAAGAGGATTGGTTTTAATAACATCAGGGTGTTAGGAGACTCACAATTGGTAGCAAACCAAGTCTCTGAGATATATGAAACCAAAGCCAAGCACTTACAACTTTACAAAACAACTGTGTTAGATCTAAGCAAGGAGTTTGACTTCATATCAATTGAAGCAATCCCGTGAGAACACAATCTTCTCACCGATTCTATAGCAACCTTGGCATCACAATTTACTCCAAATAGTAAGTTAGAGGATACCCGTTTCATGGTATCCCTTCGTGATAAACCATTGATAAAAATAGTGAAAAATTCTCTTTTAAACAAAAATGAAAACAAATCTACTATCCTAGACCACATTGATAGTGATCTGGCCACTCTGAATTACTTAAACACCTATACGGAATTACATCTCTCCTATCATATGATAGATTTGTCCTTAATCCCACATTTGTCTTCCTACTTCGGAAATCCCATGATGAAACTTCCCTCGCAAATGGAACCTAGCGTAAATACGGTAGAAAATGAGGACGATTTGGATTTATCTCCAGCCCCACCTGAGTTTGAAGAAGGTAATTCCTCTTTAATCAAAGAAACAATTGATGTTAACATCGGAACGGAAGATGAACTAAGGATATTGAAGTTAGGATCCTCGCTAACCCCAGAAGAAGTAGAAATACACACTCAAATCCTCAAGGAACATCAGAAGGCTTTTGCATTTAATTATAAGGAAATGACAGGAGTTACACCCCACATTGCGGTGCACAATCTCGTCACTAAATCTGATGCAAAGTTAGTCAAACAAAAGTCAAGACCGATGAAACCTAAGGTAGCTTTCATGGTGAAAGAGGAGGTGATAAAACTCCTCCAAGTAGGATTCATCAAACCAGTCGATTACTCTCAATGGGTATCTAATATCGTTCCCGTTCTCAAAAAGAATGGGAAGATACGCATCTGCATAGATTTCCGAGACATTAACAAAGCATGTCCTAAGGATGACTTCCCATTACCATCCATAGATGTCATTGTTGATGCAACAGCTAGATTTGAACTTTTGTCTCTCATGGATGGATTCTCGGGATACAATCAAATCAGAATATCTGAACAAGATCAAGCTAAAACCACATTTATAACTCCTTGGGGAACTTATTGCTATGCTGTTATGCCATTTGGTCTCAAGAACACTGGTGCTACATACCAGCGAGCTATGACATATATATTTCACGATCTAATTCATAAAATTGTGGAATCCTACGTAGATGACTTGTTGGCTAAGGCCAAGAAGCGTTGTGACCATTCGGAAGTACTTTGCATCATTCTTTCACGTCTGATAGAATACGGAGTCATGCTAAATCCAGAAAAATGCATCTTTGGTGTAACAGGAGGGAAGCTCCTAGGTTACATCATATCGTCATGAGGGATAGATGTTGACCCAACCAAAATTCGGGTTGTCCTTGAAATGGTCCCACCTTCGAATGAATCTGGAATTAGGTCATTTCTCAGAAAACTTGGTGCAATCCGGAGATTCATCCCGAACTTAAGCTTCACCATCCATGCAATCAACAATCTGCTGAAGAAATATTATAGTATTGATTGGACTAAAGACTACAACAAAGCTTTTGATGCAGTTAAGCGTTTCTTGTTAGCACCACCTACGCTAATGCCACCTAAGCTAGACTACACGTTAATTTTATATTCATGAGCTATTGATGTCTCGCTGGCCTGTATGTTGGCTCAAGAAGACGACGATAAAATAGAACGAGTGATTTATTTCATTATCCAAACATTTCTTGACTATGAAACACGTTATACACAAGCAGAACAAGAATACCTCACCATAGTCTTTGCTACTAAACGCTTAAGACACTATATGCTGAATCAAGAAACAAGGGTCATGGTAAAAACAGACCATTTACGAACTTTCCTCACACAAGGGTCCTTGTCTAAAAAGGCTGGACATTTTATAACCTTAATGGGGGAATTCGAATTAACATTTATAAATCAGAAATCCGTTAAGGGAAAAATCATCGTGGATTGGTTAGCTGATAACCCATTAGACGGAGGCGATCTAGTAAATCTAGACTTTCCCAATGAGTGCGTATACTACATTGAAACCATACCTCCTATCTCTGAGTGTCCCTGGTATACTGACATTATTAATTATATCATGGACCATACGTATCCAGAAGGGGCTACACCGCAACAAAGAAGGTGGTTACGCATTATCGTAGCAAAATATGTCATTATAGAACAAGTTCTCTATTGGAAAGCATTCGATGGAATGCTCGTAAGATGTGTCAACACAAAAGAATCCAAGAAGATTCTCCATGAATCTCACAGTGGAATGTGTGGAGGCCACTTCGGTGGCCATGCCACCACTCATAAAATACATTGAATGGGCTATTTCTGGCCCACTCTAGAACACAACGCAATAGAGTTTGTATGCAGGTGTCATAGGTGTCAAGAATTCTCCCACGAAATTCACATGCCAGCACAAGCTCTACAACCAATTGCTACTCCATGGCCCTTTTCTACATGGGGTCTTGATTTGATAGGGAAATTATCTCCCTCATCTACAGATGGCCATAATTTTATAATCACAGCCACCGAATATTTCACCAAGTGGGTAGAGGCTATTCCTATTACTACTGTACCAGGTTCTATAATCGCCAAGTTCATTCTGAACCAAATCATTTGCAGGTATGGTATCCTGCAAGTCATTATCTCAGATAATGGAACTTCTTTTAAAAATGATGAAGTTCACGAACTATGTAATAAATTCAAAATAAGCCATCATACGGCTTCCTTGTATTACCCTCAAGCCAACAGATAGGCTGAAGGAACAAACAAAAGACTGAAAGCCATTCTCCTTAAAACGGTGAAAGAAAAAAAATGAGATTGGCACTTGAAGTTATATCCGGCCTTATGGGCCCACCGAACCTCAATAAGAACACCAACGGGAGAAAATCCTTTCTCACTAGTATTCGGGGCAGAGGCAGTTCTCCCACTTGAGGTTGAAATACCCAGTCTCCGTATTTCATTACAAGGGATCCTGGATGAAGACGCTTATAGAGAAGCACGTCTCTCCCAACTAGAAAGCCTAGATGAAGCTAGGTTAGATGCTGAACAGCGGCACAGAGCCTATGCTGACCGGATGTGCCGGCAGTATAACAAGAAAGTCTATGAACGCGACATATATGAAGGTGATCTAGTTCTAAGGCTAGACAGCCAGATCGACAAAAAGACCGGTGAAGGAAGAAAGTTCCGGCCCAAATCGTTGGGCCTATACTGAGTCATGAAGGACTATGGAAATGGTGCATACCTCTTATGTACACAGGAAGGTGAGGAATTTGGTGAAATAGTAAATTCCCTACACCTCAAGTGGTTCTATGCATAAGCAGCTAGCACTATTTATAATTATATTTACATTGCATCTTCATATAGATTAAGACCATTTTGTCCGCTTGTTTCGTACACAAATTGTGATCAAGGAGTTTTGTTCTCAAAGCAATTCATTACAAACTCATGATATTGTTGGCATAAACACTCTAATCATACTTCTCCATTTCCATGATAGCATCAAAATATCTCAAAATCATTATATCAAATAAAACTAGATATGACAAAGTCTTAACGGTAACCATGCCAAGATCTGTAGGTTTATTCTCACTTTTGGTTTCTTCTTAGGATAAGTGTCTTACCTATGGTCTGTTCTAGAAGCTTCATGGTGTCACATCTATCCCATATGTATATCTCTTTGGAAATAAGCACATACTGACATTTTACTCAAGAAAACAAGTCAAATATTGATCAAACAGAAAATTTTAATTTTACACATTTCCTTGCCCCACCAACCTTTGGTGATGAGCTTGCGTCTCTTACTAGTGACGTAGGGTTGGGAAAGGATGGAAATGCCCTTACTCGCCTATGCTTTTCCCATGGTGATAAACCCATGTTTCTTACTAGTAGCATGGGGCAAAGTGTAGGGGGTCCTCTTGACAAATAAATGCAAAAGGTCATACACAAACAATTCAAATATCAAAGTCTTTGAGTCAAAAAAAAATGAATAAGATGTCCAAAATTCCAAAAGAGTTCAAAATCCTAAAAACCTAGGTTTTGTCTACCATGTGGCCATCTAAGGATCTAAGTCTAGATAAACCACAAAGCAAGTTGCATCCAAAACTATGAAGTCACTCGAATGGAGTAAGCTTGTGGCATCCTAATTTGGTTCCACCAAAGCTTTTTCTATCTTTCATCACTATCATTTCAACACATTTCATGACTTGCGCCCTTTCCAACTCTCGGTTATGAGCCCTTACATCTTACTAGTTGCGTGGAGTTAGGGGTAGGGGCAAGTCTATCTACTCATCATATCAGTTTATCTTCACCACTTTGCCAAAACAAAAATGAAGTATCCAAAATTGCTTACAGAAACTAAGATTCAAAATCACATTGTATCTACATTATCATATATCAGCATCATGAAATACAAAAGGAAAATAAACACTTGCATCATTTGTTCTCCATTTGCATACATTCTAAGGAGCATACATATATACATCATAATCTACATCAAGAAACTAGAAAGGAAACAAAGCCATAAATGCCAAAAGTCTGATCTAAAAAGAATATATATATATATATATATATATATATATATGATCAAAGTTTCTGTACAATGCCATCATGCAATAAGCATGGTCAAAACGCTCAAAGATCCCGGGATATACAAAAGAATATATCATACAAAATCTACGAGAGCCAAGTGGCTTCTCAATCCCTACGAGACCCCTCTAAAGGTGCACACCCACGCCTAGGACTCCGGCTACGCCGGCGCTCTGAGTGCACGAAGGGCTTAGGATCCCGAGGGGCAGCCACAGTATCACCACGAGAATGGCTCCTCATCAAGCGCTCAGCCGTCCTATACCCCGCTAGCTCCGTGTGGAGAGTCGATACCATCTTGGCCACATGCCAGACTGGGGCAAAGACATCAGTGTGTCTACCAGCTGCTGAGGGCTCCCCAACATCTATAGACAACTTGGCATGGGTCCTCTCCATCAGCTGCTGAGGGCCTGCAAACCTGCTCTCTCAAGGGTGAGACATCTCCCAATAATCGAGACCCCCAAAAATACGATAGACATGCTCCAAAGTAATGGTCCACTCACCGCGGACCCCTGGCAATTAGAAGGTGTTCCGATCAACATCCCAATATGAGAACAAGTCATAAAGAAGGTGACTGGAAGGAGTAATGTGGGGCACATGCGATATACGCAGTATACCAGCCGGCTGAAGAGTATCCTCCTCGTCCTGTGACAGGGCATCTAACACTCTTGGGATCCAGTCACACTCCCTCTCTTGGCTCCACCAGATATACTCCTCTCTCGCCTACATACACCCAAAAACACACAAAACAGAGCAAGTTAGCATTCGAATAATACTAGAAAAATCATGAAAATATTTAGAAATGCTAAAAATGCAAAAACAATCTCAAACAGATGTTCTTTTGGCATTCTGTGCAAACCACCGCCCTGAGCAGGGAGGTGGTTTTGTAACCACCGCCTTAAAAGGGCAGTCGTGTAACCGCTGCCCTGAGCAGGGCAGCGGTTGTGGCCCGAAAACCCACGTGAGTTTTTAAACCTAAAAATCCTAAAAGAAAAAAACAACCATTTTACCTAAAAAAAAATCCTACCCAGTAGGTGTCCCCTCTAGATGGACCTTTTAACATTAACATTTTCAAAAATTACCCCCCCACGACAAAGATTTCAGCATTTCAAAATTAAGGGGGTAAAAAGGATAAATTGAAGAAAACCAACCTGTGATCTCGTGGGTTGATGTTCTGCTCGCGGAGGCATGATCACTATCTCCATCATGGACGTTTTGACTCTACTCACGCAAGAAACCGTCACTGTGGGTTCCAAAGCTCAGAATCAATCAAATCAACATCGCATAAATGAATAGGAAAATGGGCCCACTTTCATATATATAACACCCTGATTGTTTTAAATGCCTTTTTCGCAGGTTTGGAGCCCCGATGGAGGTAAGTTTTTTATCCTCACAAAAATGGTACATCCTCATTTCCCATTATTTTAGCATTTAATTTCCAAATTATTATGTCTATCTGCACTTGAGTTCTCTTTTTCGTTTTGCAGGTAGCAAGAATTTTGGACGGCGTCATTTCAACACATGGACGTATCAGGTATAACTTCTAACTTCCCATTTCGGGACCGCCATACTCGGACCCACCATTTTACGCCTCTTCATGGCTAAAACGCTTCTCTGAGGGGGCAATATGTACGTACCCAAAATTGTAGGGTACTGCAATGCTAGAACAATGTAACACGCTGCCCCAATGATGATACAGGTCTCCTCGCAAGGTGTTTGGGATCTAGAAAAGATCTCCAAGTGTGCGTTAACATCCCGCATGCCCTGCTTAGCCCCCGTGTGCTTTGTTTTTCCCTTTTCCCCTCTTTTCTTGGCCTTTTTCTCTTCAGTGACGAAACCGCCGCCCTGCCTGGGTGGCGGTCTCGTGACCGCCGCCCTGAATAGGGTGGCAGTCCTGTAACCGCCGCCCTGCTCAGGGCGGCGGTCCTTTACACATTTTTCCAGAAAGCTCTTTTAACACGACTCACGTAAAATCTCAATGATTTACCAGCTTTTTTTCACCGCCATAAGCTTGCATTAATGATTCTATGGTTCCCTGGAATAGTGTTTTGCCATTTTTTATAGTTTAAGAGTTCTATTTGGTTTTTACCTTGGGTAAATGCAAATGCTATAAATAGTTGGCTTGTGCTCAAGCAAATGGCCCCTCAAATTTGCCTCTGAATTTCTCATTGGAATAGATTTAGTTTTCATTTTGCTTAGAATTCGTAGTTTCATTCATTACATGCCTTAGTTAGTATTGTTTTGCTGTTAAGAAGCCACATATCCATCTTGTGCAAGTGCTGCTGTTATTTCATCCTAATCCATTGGAATAGGATAGTCTGTTTATCAATAGGAAGCCATTAAAGTTGCAGGTTTTTTCTTCAAACAGGATAGTTTCAGGTTCTGGACGTTTTATGTTGCATGACTCGCAATAAATCCCGCTAGGAATTGCATAAGCCAAGCTCTGTACTCTTGCGCTATCCCTCTCCTACTCGCATTGTATTCAGTCTGTATCTAAAGGTGCCTTTGTCCCAATATCTACTTCTGTTGATGCAAGCATTACATGCTTTTCTGGATCCACGTGAGCACGAAAGAACGAGGAGATCACACTGAGGGGACAAAATCACACACACCATCAGATTCACCACTGTTCTGCAGAATCCAGGTTCTAGCTTTCAAAGTTCTAAATTAGAAGCATATCAAATAGAGTAGCTAATCACTTTATTTCAGTCAATTTTACTTTCGATATTGCCAGGGAAGCTGTGGGGATTGATAGTTTCTGAGAGACTATGATTCACTCCTCACTTCTGAGGTAGGATCGAGAGTCTTGCAAATAGATTAGATCAATCATTTCATTGTTTAGAATAGATTTACAACTGCACAGACAAATAGCTATACTCAGTTATCTTGTTTGTTTTAAATTGTTATCTTAGCTGTCAATTTCTAGATGTATTAAAATTGCTCTTCTAAATTCATTCTAATAGTTCATCAGAAAATACAAAAATAGAGAAATCATATATGCTATAGATATATTTCACGTAGTTAAATTCACTTTATTGCAGTTAGATTTACATTATTGCTTTTTTATGACAATCACGGGACCTAGGGAGCCCAGAGAATACGTATTTGAGCCAATCGTGCCTCAACCCAATCTCGTCACAGCAATAGTTGACATAGACCAGAATCTTAGAATCCAAGTCTTCCAAACAACAACAGACTTACAACAAATCAGCTCTCAGTTGAGGGGATTAAACATAGAAGACAATCAAGCACACACGTTTTGGTCAAATCAGCCAAATTACAGATTACCCTAGAAAAATATCCACATGACTGTAGAAGGGCTTGAAAGAGAGAAAACATTCAGTTGTGATCCTTTGGTCCCACAGCCAGACGCAGGAGACATTCTCACAGACATAGATACTAGCCTAAGAATTCAGGTTGCAAGAACGCCTGTGAGGTACTCTAAGAAGATCGCACAACTATTAATTTTGAATATAGAGGCTGAGAAAGCATATGATTATTAGATACTAGGGATCAGGGAACTGATTCCATACATGACCATAGTAGGACCACAACAACCACGAATCTACAGTTGTGATCCACAAATCCCATGCAGCCCAACGAATCTGTAAGTGAATCAGACATAGATGTTGGCCTACGTACACTAGTATTCAGATCTACTCCACTTCCACCTATCATCATCGAACAGTTATCCTTATTAGACATAACAGCTAACAAAGCTAAGGAGTTCTGGACTAGGCCAGAGAATCACCCATAGAGTCAACTATATTTACCATCCACCCTATGACCTTATCTAGAGACATACATGAAACTATCCCAGGTCATTTTCCACGTATTCCACAACCTATAGACCGAATCACGCCAGAGCTCAATATTGATTGGAGCCTTCGAGTAGTCATCCTTGCTGATTGATCTATCACACCAGTTCAGGTTAGGAGGGCCTTCTTTGCCTTAGATTCACAATTTCCACTAGTGCGCGTCGAAGACATTAGATTTCCTAACTAGTTTTTCTGTATCCCATACATATTTCATCCCCACCGGCTGTCTCGGCACGACCTCGAGAGGTCGGGTGTGAGGAAGAGTTACTCGTAGATTCCCAAGCTCACTTGTCACTTTTCCATCATATAGTACCGTCTTGTCTCGGTGCATTTCTGACTTCCCATAATGTCTCTGTGATGATCTATTCTCCACCATTGTAACAAACAGATACTCAAACGAGCTCCCTGCGCCAGTCTACCTTGTTTACAATCTCTACTCATTTTTCTTCTAATATGAGCTCTACCTTCAAGCTCCTCCACCATAGTGAGATGACTCATTACTCTTTCCTGCAAGCTCATGTCTAATTCCCTACATGAGTTAATGTTAAGCTATATAAGCTCCATCCAATACACATGATCAACGATGAATTCCTCACATGGAGTCACTGTGACCATATCTACAAATCTATGTCACCAGGCCAACACATGACTCAAACACTCGTATATCCACCAGTCTGGCCAACCTGGCTCTAAGTATTTTTCATACTCATCATAGCTCTTCGAGTACCCCATGTTGAACACCCCACCGAGTTAGCTGAGCTCACTCCTACATCCAACTCGCGAGTTGATCCACTCACCTCCAACTTGCTCATTATCATGCCCACCCAAGCTATCTAACTTCATAACTTGACAAGCACAATTCTTCCACCCAAGACATTAACTAACATGGTTTATAATAGAGTTAAAACATCTCACCATAACCAAAATCAAAAGGTAATTGAAACACAATAAGATCCAAGGCACATAATTTATCTGTCGAAGGAAATTATTACGTTCCATAACAGAATTTTTGGTCTCTGGGGAAATCTTACCCTTGTTGTCCAATTTTTTCCAGGAGGTTAAAAATTGACAACAGTTCTGAAAATCCCCGTTCTAGTAAGCTCTCAGCTGTAGTGTACGTCCAATGTCTTTGTCTCCTTTTCAAGTTCTTCCATTGCTGACTTTCCCTAAATAATAGTCCCCTATGTAGAAGACTTGTTTTTTTTAGAAAGTGGGATTTTAGAGGTCAGATTGACATGGAACAAATTATTTTGATATGGGTTTTTTCCGAATATAATTCCTCTGAAATTTCAGACCTACTCGCTTAATAGTCCAGGAGATTTTAAACTTTCAAATTTCAGACTTGACAGTGCTTCTGGACGTGGCAATCATTAATGGACCTCAAATTTCTAGGTCTCATTTTCTCCTCTATTTGTGAAAAAAATTATAGTTATGATGTGGGTTTTTTCTTCTAGTGTTTCATGTGAAATTCTACTTCAATTCGACAAACGGTTTGACGGGAAATTCAATTTTTCCTTCGTTGAGCCAGAAAGGAGATTTATTCACTATGAATGCTTTGTTGGATGAGAGGAGAGTTTGAAAGTATGTTTTTGATGGTCTTGGATAGAGGAACCAATAGAAAAAAATGGTTCATTTCTTCATGCACTAGTTTGCAAGATTTGTATGAATTTCTGTTTTACGACAATGAAGTTTTTCACTGTTTTCTTCTTCGTTGTTCTTCGTTTCTCCTTCCTTGTTTACTCAAAATTCCTTCTAAGACCTATATGCTTTCATGAAGTGAAGGAGATTATTTCTCTAATAGGTCTAGTTAAAGCTTAAGTAATGGTGGAGTGATGACAAGGATGTTGTAGAGGAAGTATGGAGCTATAGTTGTGCATGAGAGTGTAAGAAGTTAGAAGCAAGGAAGCGGGTAAATATTTAAATATTTGAAATCATGTTGAGAGAGGGATGGGATAATTTTATTTTCCCTGAAGTACCTCACCTAAAATGGATGTGAAGGACATCAGTTTCCATGGTGATCCTGGAGGTGACATGTGGCATTTATTCGACGGCAGGGAATGAGTGCTCCAAAATCAGCTTTAAAGCATTAGGGGGCTGGAAGTGGGTCACATGGGTGACCAAAAATATCTCCTAGAGGGCTGGGAAATTTTTTCAAGGTTTTATGTCCCTAACCTATGAGGGACATGAGTGACATCAAATTCCATGGTGGTCCTGGAGATGACACGTGGCAGAGATCCGATGACAGGGTATTTGAGCTGCAAATTGCACTTGGGGGCTAAACTGGCAATCTTGATGGTCGTATGGGGTTCCTGAGGTCACATGGGGGCTGGGAACATTTTTAAAAGGTTGATGTACCATAACCTTAAGGATGTTGGGGACATAAAATCCCACCAGGATCTTGGAGCTGACACGTGTCCTCCCCAAATTTGGCTAAGTCCTGAACTTGCTCGGAGATGACAACTTGCGACGATGATATCTTGAGCTTCTGATGGACGTTTTTAGAAAAATGTTATATGATCCTAACTAGAAATGGCCTTTTGGATCCAATTGTGGATGTATAATGTCTTTATTAATCCATTTGATCATTTAAAAATCATATTTTTTATTTGGTACTCCATCTATGCCTGAGAAAAACTACCGGCAGACCTGATGCGCCAAAGTGTTGTGAAAAATATGATTTCACAATCATGTAGGGATTATAATTATATTTCCAGAGATTTTTATTTTTCTTATAACTCCATATGGAGCTCTTGGAATCACCTTCTGAAGCTCAACATTTTTTTTGGCCTGTGCACTGACTAGGCCTGTAAACCCTAATTTTGGCAAAACTGCTCTAGGTTCTTTGAGCCCTTCTAGAATCTTCCTGAATCATATCCATCATTTCCCAAGACCTTTGAATCACCTCCAAATCCACTTAGGCTCTTCTACTCTGATCCATGGGGCTTCTCAATCCCTAGGAAGGCTAGTGATAGCCCTTCCCACAACTTCCCATAGCTTATAAATGAACTCATAAAATCACCTTGGGGGAATGCATGAACTTTCCTAAATCACCTAGGGGGATGTGATAACATTAATTAGGAGGTCACTTGGACTGACTAGATAGACTCTAGGTGCCATGGAATGGTAGGAATTGAAAAAATTAACATGAGGGTATAATTTTCATGCTCAAAAATTGTTAATTTCCTTCTTGCACATTTACATGACAATTACTAGCTTTTTCTTGGGGACATGACATGGAATGAATACAGAGAAGACATGACATGAGGAATCCATAATCTCAATTTGAAACCATATGATCCATTCACTAGTACCTTATTCATTGGTCCCTATAGAGTCATGTACCATTTACGAGAGAGAAGGAATGTAAGAAGGAAACACACACGCAAAAAACGACGAAAAGGAAACACACGACACACAACAAAAAGGAAACACACCTAGAAATCATCTATGGTACAAGATGGGGGACAATATGCTTTCACTGATGATATAATTTTAGGAATTTCCCATTGTGAGGCAATTCCAGTAGGGTTCCATCTACATATGAGAGTAGAAAAACATTCTCGCCGCAAGCTTCGCGAATCTAGAATGGGCCAAGCCATAATGAATCAAACTTTCCATGGCTGCCTTTTGGTTCCCTTCTCTTGTCCCATAGTAGGACAAAGTCTCCAACTTTGAATTATCTCACTTTGGATTTCTTTTCAAACATCTTCTTTACTTTCAATTGATGCTCTTTGATACAGTCCACCACTCAGAGTCTATTTTCTTTTAGATTCTCAAGAAAGAGGATCCTCTTGTCAATGGAATCCTTGTACTATCCATATTCTATTCCCTATAGCAACTTGAGAGACGACATCTCAATTGTGATGGGAATTTATATTTTGACCCCATACAATAGTTGGAATGGTGACATACCTATTGCCTTCTTGGGAGTGATCTTATCCACCAACAAGGCATCATAAAACTTTTTTTGCCAATTCCTTTTGTTTTCATCTACGAGTTTACAGACGATGGTTACAATGTTCTTATTCCTAGATTCAGCTTGACCATTTCCCTATGGATAGTAGTCTAATGAATGAGATAAAGAGATTTTGTAGCCATAACAAAACTCAGTCAAATCCTGTGAAGATAAATAGATAGCATTATCTGCTATAATATTCTATGGCACTCCAAAATGTACTATGATATTATCCTTGATGAAGTTGTATATTGTTTTGGTGTTGGCTTGCTTGGCCGGAATGGCTTCCACCCATTTGGTGAAGTATTCTGTCACTATGAGCACATAGGTGTGTCCCGCACTTGAGTGATTATTCTGAACACCGATGAAATTTAGTCCCCACTTCTGAAATGGTTCTTCAATAACATCTGGCCTAAGTGGTAGTGTAGCAAGTTGTGGTCTCCCAATGAATTGTTGGCATGCTTCACATTTGAAAACCCATTCCTAAGTGTCTGTGAAGAGGGTGGGCCAATAATACCTTTCTCAGAGGATCTTGTGTGTAGTGACCATCGGTTAAAATGTCCACCACATGCTTGGTCATGGTATTCTTTAAGAAAATTTTCTTATTTCTCTTAATCTACACACCTGAGGAAGCATCCATCTAGACCTCTCTTATAAAGTGCATGATTCCAGATTACAATTTTTTTTGCCTTCAGCTTTAGTGTTCTCCTTTTCTTGTAATCAAGATGAGGAGGACATTCTCTATAAGTTAAGTAATAGGAAATATCAACATACCACTCATCAGTAGTGGTTACAAAGAGAACCTGTGGATTGTTTTCAGAACAAGTTGAGCAAGAAAAATTTTGTTCACCCTGTTGAGATTTGAGTATTTCATCTTCAACAATCAACCTACATAAACCATTTCCCCTTACCAGATTGGAGGGTTGAATCTCCAAGTCATATTCTTGAGTCTTTGTAATCCATTTCCTCTTTTAGCTTCAAGATCCTACTATGTCAAGATGGACTAGATTGCACTGCTAGGTACCATCACCACAGTATGAGAGTTAAGGATGTAAAATATGATTTTTTTACATCCTTGACCACTGCATATGCATGCTTTTCCAACTGGTCATATTTTATTTCATGCTTTTTCAATAGAAAACTCATGAAAGCAATAGGTGTGTCCACACCTTCATCATTCTTCTGAACAAGAACATCTGAGAGGGTATGTTATGATGCGTAAAAATACATGATGAACTCTTTGTTAAAATATGGAGACACAAGGTTCATAGCCTTAGCAATGTATTTTTTTTATATCTTCAAACACTTCCTTCCCTTCATTGTTCCATTTGAATTTTTTTCTGTGGTTTCATCATGCTGGTGATGTGCTTTGTCAATTCATAAAACTTAGGAACAAAGCGACAGAGAAAATTCACCTTTATGAAGAAGGAATGAACTCTTTTCTTTCTGGTGGGTAGAGATAGTGCTTGAATGACTCATACTTTCTCAAGATCAATGTATGCTCCATGTTTATTCACAATATACCCCACTAACTTGCCTTCTATAACTCCAAAAATGCACTTTTTGGGATTTAGTGATATGCAATGTTTTCTACACCTCGCAAGTACCTGTTCCAAGTGATGGATATGATCTTACCTCTTCTTTGAAAACACCATAAGATCATCAAGATATATGAAAATGAAATGTTTTAAATCTTTGAATGCTAAATCCATCACCCTTTGAAATGTAGCTCCTGCATTGATTAGGCTGAAAGGCATTCTGATGTAGGAAAAAGTGCCCCAAGGCATTGTGAAGGTTATCTTGGTGTGATCCTCCTCTACCACTTTGATTTGATTATAACTTGAGAATACATCAAGTAATGAAAGAATTTCAGATATAGTGACTACTTACAAAATGTGGTCCATGATAGGGAGAGGATAATTGTCTTTCAGTGATTCCTGGTTCAAGTTACAGAAATCTAAACATATTCTTATTTCACCATTCTTCTTCTACACTAGTACAATGTTGGCCACCCATGTTGAATGATGGATGTGAAAGATGATCCTTGCATTAAGCATATTAATTGCCTCCTCTTTGATAGTATTAACAATATTTGGGTTATATGGCATTTGTTTTTTCCTGAAAGGCTTGGCATCCTACTTCAAGGGAATTGATTGATGCATTTCCTTCAGTTGGAAGGATTTGAGTTCATCATAAGAGTAGGCCAAAACATTTGAATATTTCTTGAGTAATGCAAGAAACCTCCTCTTCTCCTCAAGTGAGAAACATTTTCCAATATTGACCATCCTTGGCTCCTCTGCGGTTCTGATGTTTTCCTTATCAAAATCAGATGGGCACTGAGAAGATTGTTTTGCTTTCTCTTAAATGAATCTGTTGTGTTTGTCAAAGAGATCTTCAAGAGAAACGAGACCTTTGGGAATCTTGTTTCCTTTCAATTTGATCAAGACTTCTTCATCAATCCCTTCAATTAATTCTTTCTCTTCTTCAGCTACTACTTCTTGGTGTGGATTTTTTCTTCCTTAAAAGAAGACATTATTAAAATTATTTTTTTTCTCCAAAAATGCTAGAATATTGTTATCATCATTAAAGACTTGCTAATGATTTACATTCTCTAGTACACTAGGCCTGAATAACATTTCAATGGTCACTTTGTCTTTACCAAAATAAGGATGAGGTGTCACTAGGGAAGCCGACTCTACAAGGGAATCAACCTTTTCATTCTTTTCTCTTGGAATGGTTTTGATGGAAAATGCATCAAAAGATTCAATGCAATCCCATACTTTGTTTCTATAATGCCAGAGTCTTGGTTTTTTCACCTGATATTGTTGCCAAACTTAGTTTAATATCACCTCCGCATCACCTTTTCATCTTAGCTTCTTGATTCCCATGTATTCTGCCATGCCCTTGCCTAAGAGGAGAGCTTCATATTCTGCCATGTTATTTGTATTATCAAATTGCAGCTTGTAGGCAAATGGGTACAGTTCATTAGAAGGAGAGTACACAACCATGCTTACTCCTGAACCCAGACTGGAATGACTACCATAAAGTTCCATTGTCCAAACTTGATATTCTTCCTCTTCCATAAGAAGTGACAAGTTCTCATCTTTTTATGATGTGAGGAAGTAGTTTCCTAGCCCTTTATCTTGAAATAGAATGTTTACCTTTGGATCATAAAAATTTTGTACTGTGAACTTCATCTTCCTTATTGGAAGAAACTTATTCATCTCACCTTTCATTGAAATAGTTGTGGATGACCAATCCATTTTTATTTCTCCACCCAAGTCTCTGTAGAAGATTTGACTCAGTAGCATGCCAAAGGATGCTGTAATGTCCACCACTAGTATGGTTAGAAATACCTTCTTATCTGGAAAATCAGATATTACTACCTTGCATCTTTGATTCTTCCTACCAATGGAACTTGTTTAGATTCAATTGAATAACAGGTGAAATTTTCCCACGTCAAGGTGAGGCATAGAGAATTTACAACTTTGATGTGCATCACATTATCTAAGGCTCCATAATCTATGATGTAATTATTTAGCTAGAAGCCTTTAATGAGGAGTGATAGGTAGAAAGGTTCAACCTTGTTGGTTTTGGAGGCACTGAGGGCTATCATGTTTTGAGAAGGTGGTGTGGACGGTGTGGGGAGTAAGCCTTTGGAATTTGGACCCGAGGTTATAGGATTGCCACCACAAACTACATGAATGAACCTATCAAATTGAGTAGGGTGCATTTGTAGGTATTATATTTCTGAGAGTAGGACTTTAGTTTTGCTTGTGTGTTCCACAAAGTCAAATGGGGTTATGATAGGCAAGGAAGAGGTTCCAAAAATGCTAGAATATTAACATGGTGAAGGTTTTTCTATTTTGGGGGTTGAATTTTCCTTCACAGGTGCAGTAACTAGCTTGGAAGGAGACGGGGATGAGGGTTTTGATGGCACTTTAGATGTTTTCATGGAAACAACATTTGAAGGAGAATTATTTTTAGCAATTTTTGACCTAGGAGAAGGACTATACGACTAACTTGGTGTGACAACATGATCCTTCTTTCTTCTTCTTGTCCTTTACTGTAGCCATTCAGGATGGAGCACCTTTCTTGGAATGTGTGTGAGTGAAAACTACACATGAGAAACTTGGATCTTCTTCATCATTAACATACTCAATTAGACCATTGTGCATATCACCATCAACTTCCTTGACCTCAAGATAGTTATCATCATCACCTATACCTTCTTCTTTAGGTTCTTCAATTTCCACTTCCGCCTCTGGTTATTCGGTGTCACAAGCGGAATTGATTGGTGGTGCTTTAAGAGCAAGTCGAAAAGGAGGTGGAGAAATACTTGGTCTATTGGGAGGATTTGGTTTCCTTGGAGTGTTCCACATTGTGATGTGGGATAGCTATTTCTTCAAGGAAACCAAGTCATTTTCCATTTTTTTGAACATTGGGTCCATGGTTATTGAGCTTGAACTCTTACCTTTTTGCTTTCCATTTGGGCCTTTCACTTTACCGGACAAAATTAGATCATCATCAGTTTCTATCACATTGTTTTGAGCTACCCTCAATGTTCTTGGTTGGGTTATTATAACAAAGAAACCTACTTCTGACGGCAAGGCACTAATGAAGAATCTCTTCAAATTATTTTTAGGGGGCACCACATCTTTGGGGATTCTTCTTATCCCTATATTATATCTTGCTATGAAGTCTCTCATTGATTTGGAGGTTTCTTTCTTCATTTGTACCAATTGAACAAAGACATCTTGACAATCTTCCGTGGTCTTTAAACTATGTTTGAATGCACTTCTAATATCTTCCTAGTAGGTGATAGACCTCGAGGGTAGCATGTAGAACCATTCAGTAGATTTTTCTTGGAGTGACTCCACAAAGAGCCAGACTACCACATCTTCGTCCTCAACGCCAAATACACCACAAGCGATGATAAATGATGCTACATGTTCTTTGAGGAGTTGAGAACCATCCCCTCTAAATTTTGGAAAAAAAATTCTTGAGCCTTTTGGTAGCTTATGAAGTGGTTGAGCAAGGGTGAGTGGGCAGGTGTTTCCACCCCATGGTACATTAGGCCTATGGACCTTGTGATCATGATCCCCCATTCTATTTATTTTTCTAGCTTCAAACCTTGCTAAGGTTGCGACATCTGCTGTTACTATTTTTTCCACCGATGAGGCCAAAATATGTCTTATTATATCACCAAATAACACTCTTATTCTCTCTCTTAAAATCAAGTTTTCAAGTGAATTTAGATGTAGTTTTAATAAAAGATAGTATATTTAAGGTAGAATATAGGATTTATCATATCATCTCTTTATAAATCTATTTGTAGTCTAATTGTTTTTATTTCCTGATATTTATTCTAAGTTGGAATGGGATAGTGTGTAGAAAACATGTCATAAGAAAATATACTCAAGTTCATAGATTGTAGCTACGGAAATTCTTCACATAGCTACAAAAATGCCCAGCTACAGAAATTCTTCACACAGCTACAGAAATGCCCAACTAGAGAAAGTATTTTGGTTTGTTCCAAAATAATGTAAAGGAGCACCAAACTATTCAGCCCACTCTTTGCTTCCACATCATCATCCAAGAATATAGATCCAAACATGTGGAAATATAAAGTCATGCATGCATGTGACGTTCAAAGAAGAATTCAAAGTCATGGACTTAACACTCCTCCATTTTCTCTCCATGTTTCAAGGATGAGAAAATAGTGGAATATTATTAGGAATGTTGAAAAATTACTCTCCCACTTTTTGTTTCTAGATTAAAGGGATGAGTTGTTGAAATGTTCTCCATGATAAGTGGACGGTTGTAGTCAAGTTTGTTTAGGATTTATTGCTTTGAATAAATCTCCCTAAAATTAGGTAGTTAGTTCTTGGTGTGTTGACTATGTAAATCATAATAAAAAGAAGATAAGATTGTATCCCTAAAAAAAGGAGTTGGTTGGATGCATGAATTCTAAATGCAACCTTCCACACTCTTATGTGTGATATTTTTCCAATCAATGAAAAATCTATTCTTTTCTCTCCAATATTATGAAGTTTTGAATCAAGATCTTGGAAGCATGATTTAAATTCTCTTCCAAGGAATGAGCTGGAAACTCATTCTAAGGAAGATGGATTTGTGTATTTGTATTATAATAATTTAAATTTATGTTTATGTTTATTCCTTTTTTTGTGATAATCATTTTGTTGTATTGTTTTTTTCCTTGTATTGTAATCTTCATTTTAATTTAGTTTTTTGTGAACATGTAGGAGTTTTATTTGATTTATTTTCAATTCAAAAATTTACTTTATACAAGTGTGCTTTCATTTCTGCAAGTGTGATTTTGATTTTTGCAAGTGTGCTTTTCCATTTCTGCGATTTTGATTTTTGCAACTTTGAATTGTGTTTGAAGGATTTGTTTTACAAATATATCTTTCTCCTTTTACATATAGCCATTAGACACCATCCCTGAATTGACATTATTAATGAAGAGGATTGACAACCCTCATCATTTTAGTGCAATTTTTGGGGAGTGTGGTGTTATTAGGAGACTCATATTTTTCTAAAAGAATATTCTTGTGACAGTAGAATACTTCTTGGAAAATTCTATGACAGGAGGTATTTGGTGAGAGTTTGTTTAAACTTTATTTTCTACAAATAGATTAATATTTTCTTTTTCAAAATAGATTAACATTTCTTTTTTGCAAATATATTGAATTTTATTTCTGAAATTAGATTTAGAAACCTACCTGAGATTTCCAAAAGTAACCCCCTCAATAAAATGGAAAAAATCATTTCATGTTTATTATTTTCATGCAACAAGGTTTTCCTATTCTAAAATATTTTTTTATTTGCATGTACTGATACTTCTGCAAATATTATATAATAATTCATACATGTAAGAAATATAAAAAAACTAACTTTGTGCACGTTAACAGTGATTTGTTGGTGCTCAAAATAGTCTCACCCCATTTTTCCATTAAAAATATGTCAATTTATGGCCTCTGCCATATTTAATCCCCTAATGTTGTGCTTGAGGAGTCTCTGCCTTCCGTTTGTTACCATAACCAATCCTTCCCAGGCTGAAGATCACGTATAGATCCATATTTTTTTCCCTTTTTCTCTGTTTATCTGAAAGGGTCTGTAATTAGGGTCCCCAATTCTTTGTTAATCTAAAAACTCGGGCTCTCCCATTCTTTCCATTTTCCAAAGTCAGGATTTACTATCCTTGTAATTTTTCCCTAAAAACTTGAAGAAAAATGAATGGATGCAGCTCAGAGGAATGTATTTGAGCCTTGTAACATTTCTAAATTATCTGTCATTGGAGAAAATTTCATCTCTGGGCTCAAATGGTCATTTCTTTGCATTTTACGGTTTAACGGGCATTTTTCCTAGTCAAATTTACATCTTTGCATCAATAGGGAACATGGCCACTTTTTGCTGGACATAGCTCAGTGGGGCACTCTAAAAATTCTATGGATCACCTTGACCAAAAACTGGTCCACATGGAGGAATTATGCTCATTTGAAGATTTTCTTTTTGGTTTGGCCTTCGAATTGCGTTGGGAGGACATGTGGAGGTTTCCACTGCTTTTCCTAGACCTGGACATATTTTTATGTAGGTGGTATAGTTTGGTGGAATAGGGACACGTGGTGAGCCTACACTCATTCAATATCTCAAATTTTGGGGACCATCTCAAGATGCGCCATTGTGATGCGTGGCAGTTTGAAAAGTCAAAAGGTAGGGAAGTGGACCATTGGGGGCAACTTGGATTTTCTGTCTCTTAAGGATTAAAGTATCAAAATGGCCCGTGAGCCTGAAAAAAGGGAGGTCAAGGTTGGATTTGAAAATTCAAGGGGCAGGGAAGTAGACCTTCAGAGGTAACTTGTATTTTTTGCCTCTTGTTACCAAAAGGATTAAAATATCAAAATGGCCCGCAGACCCAAAAGAGAATAGTCAAAATTTTACCTAGTCAATAATGGAGGTGCGGAATTTTGGGGAAAATTTGGAAAATTTTCCTTTTGTGGAAAAGGGAGTTAAAATTAAAAAAGCAAGCATGGTTCTGCTGGGACCCACATCAGAGACTAGAAGCGGAAGGGCGGAGTTGCAGGGAAAATTTGGAAAATTTTCCCTTTTCCAAAAAAGAGGTGAAATAACAAAATTTAGCCGTAGTTTCTTTGGGGCCCACCTTAGGACACGTGTCAGGCTCATTTCTCAAGGGCGGAGGTGCAGATTTTACATTTTTCCAAAAGTTGTGAAAGGAAAAAAGGAACCTGCAGGCCCACTCTAAAATGGATCTCCCACGTGGACGGTCTGAATTCAAAATAGAAATCAATGGGAGTTGTGCCTCTGTATCTGATTTTTCCACCATTTTCACTCCAGAACTCTTGAGGATGTGTATTCTTATGATTTTTATCATTTCTTGGAGTATCTTGCATGCCAAATGAGGTGGAACATTAATCTCATATCCTGGTTTGGTGGGGAAGGTCTGTAAACGTCTCTCACCATTAATATGCAATCTGAATATCGAATTCAGCCTAATTTTTCTTTCCTTGGCACGTGAAAGACCTATTGATGTTTGGGTTTGGTGAGAAAAATATGGGGATAAATTTTTTCATTAAGATGAGACCTAACCTTTGGGCTTGATCTGATCTTCCATTTTTTCTTACCAGGCATGAAAAGAACCAGATTAGACAGAATAGGGGTGGAAGTGGTTAGAAAGTAAAGGGAAAAGTGATCTACCAGAGGAAGGAGTTGAATGTGGGAGATGTTTGAAGAGATCTTCCCCCTGAGCACCTTATTTTTAGTAGAGATATGATTCTGGGAATCACGATCGAGATCATGATGAGAACTGGTACACTCAATGTCTCTAGTTTTGGGGGGAAAAGGCTCTATTGTAAAATGATATAAATAGGCATGATTTTTCCATGAAAAGGGTTGGAAGTTTGTGAATGTAGAAATATTAGGAGTCAGAAAGTGATTTCCTAAGAGAAAATATTGATAGAGCCCGTCTTTTTGAGAAACTATCTTAAGAAACATGTTTATCTCCTTTGTGTTACATTTGATCATGTCAAGGTGGATGCGAGTGTACAACCATTGACAAGCTCTGAGATTGTTCAAGAAATTTTCCCCTGCTAATAAATTTAACCAAACTTGAGTTAATCTGTGTTATTCTTGGGCAAAATTTGTGTTTGCTTCATTCCTGAGTGTTTGCATGTAGTTTTTCTTGTTCCTGTTGTATTCTTACATTTAAATTTGTGTGAATCACACAAGATCTTATCCTTGTGATGGTTTGGTGGCATTTGTAATTTCATTTATCAAAAGATCTTTCATTTGATAGTGACATAAACAAATTTAAAATCACTGTGACTCCTAGCATGACTATAAGATTGTTTGTTAGCCTTTGAGGGTATTTTAGGCATGATAAAATAGAGATTGATAATGTTCAGTTAAGTTATCCAATTTGAGCCTTCATTTTGGATCCTTGAATTTTGTGTGAAAAGTGTTGATCTGGGCCTCCATTGAAGCACATATTCTGGTTAAAGGAACATCCTAGCTACTCTGAAAGCATTATGTTGTTTGAGCTTTCCATTTTTGTACAAGTTCTCAAAGATTTGGTATAATCAACTTTATCCTACTTCACCTCCCACCAAAATTCATTCAAAAACAATTAATCATACCATACTACCCTTGTTTGTCATGTATGTATACAAATGCATAAATTTTACTACCAAAACATGCAGAAGCAATCATGTTTTCATTGTCTTTAGTGGCCTGAACCTTGCCTAGAAAATATTTCCATTATCTAGAGTGACAACTCGTGAGAGTTAGGTTTTGTTGCATTGATCATATTTTCTTCAAGGTCTTCTTAATAATTCACAAGAAAGGACATCTCCATCTCCTCCATAAACAACAGGCTACAAAAGGATCTTATCACCTTGGTTGAAAGGTACAACCATAAAGTAGTGAGGATATGTCAAATCCTCTTGCGGGTGCTAACCATTTCTCCACATATGATTGACAAAGAGAAATCTGAATTTCATCTCCGGCTATAAAACGACACATTACATGCTTTGCTTGCCTCTAAGATTCTTACCAAACTTGTTATGCTGCTCATCTTCTAAGGGAGAATCAATTTGGGTACTAACACATGCATGTAAGAAATACAAAAAAAACTAACTTTGTGCACATTAATAAAGACAAAGATTTATATGGATTATTAGTGTAAGAAGATTAGGTGGACAAATGCATAAAAAAATGGAGCATTGTAGAGGAGGTTAAAGAAAAGATTTAGCTGATTTAAGGAGTTTATCTGAAAAATAACAACGTTTTCAAGATGAAAAATACTCATGGCTAGCAAATAAGTAACTCAAACAATTTCTAAATATTATTTTACATGATTTGAGATTTCTAGATCATTTTGAATCACTCATTTTTGTTGAGAAACGACCAAGATATCATAGTTTTACTACACACTGCTAAAATTAAATAAATGTTGAAGATTGTTTTGATAACAACGTTTCATGATGAAAAATGCTCGCAACTCATATAGAAATATCTCAAACATTTTCTGGGTCTTGTTCTACATAATGTGAGCTTTCCATATCCTTTTGAATCACTTATTTTTGTTGAGAAATGACCAAGATATCATAGTTTGAGTGCACGCTGGTAAAACAAATAACATGTTGAAGATTATTTTAAAAAAATAAAAAATCTTATGATGCATGCATTAATTCTTCTCATACTCCTCATTTTCAGTACCTGATTCATTCTATGCTACCATATCTATCTCAGTTTTTGTTCAAAAGTTATTTTCCCAACTTCTGGAACCACCAAAAATTCCTATGATAATTTTTAGTCAATGTGAATCCTTCTCATGAATGTAGGAAAATACGAGCTCAACCAGTATATGCTAATTGAAATGTCAACATACCATTTATATTCTGGGATCATACCTATAACATCTCATAATAAATTATTGTTGGGCCTCAGAATATTGACTAAGTACAAGAAGGCACGTGGGCATGTGGGACCAATATGATGAAGGGTGCGTGAGGTAAAGGCACACAAGACAAGGGTTTTAGAAGGGTTTAGTAGAACCCATGAGGCACACACAAGGAAAAGCAAAGGGTTTCAGGACTTATCCATATTCAACATTTTAGGGAGCACATGAGAGAAGCGTGACCTGAATAAGCATGCAGAGTGGATAAGGTGCCATCCTGATAACTTGGTGGTCAAGAAAGGAATATTCCATGTGATGGAAGGATCCAGAAAGACATCATTCCAGAGAGTGAAGAGCCCAAATGGAATAAACATGCTCCATTAGAGGAACACCTTGACACTTGGAAACCGATATGCTACTTCAGAAAGGCATGATGGTGGGAAATAAATCTATATATAGAGATTCTTGGGTAGAAGAAGGAGATATCAAATGAAGAGCTATTAAGGAAGAGAGTGCAAATAGAGAGAATGAAAGGCGAAGCTCTGCAGGAATAGTAATAAGGTTCCAAAGAGTTGGGGTTCTCATTTAGAGGACTGTAGGAGTAATAGCTTGTCTAGAGGGATGGGTCTATGAAAATATTTTTGTAATATGGGAAGCATAGTTAGGACTTCTGATGCATGAGTCTTATCTGCATTGATACATTGGCCTAGTATGGCCTTGGTGAATGTAATATGGTTGTTGAACTATGATCAATATGAAATATATGGTTCTGTTCTAAATATGTATTGTTCATGGGTGTAAACCCTAGTGCATTTCCTTTATGGTATGAATCAGATATGTTATTTGTTTGATGTTTCTCTTATTATTGAACTAGGTATAAAGATATGATAACTCATATTAAAACTCCTAGAATGAATGCATGGTTATTTACCTTTTTGCATCTAAGTTTCTATCATTAAGCAATTTATTCTCACAAGACTCACATAAAGGAGGGGCTCGGTGCTTGTGCATGCCTTGGGTGAGAGCCCAACACCCACTGGGTGATAGGTTGGCACGCATGGGATTAGACTGTTGTTCTAAGGGCATAAAAATGACTACATCTTGGTTCTGTTTTCGGGACCTCTTTTCGAAGTTGTTGTGAGAAATGGCTACATCTTGGTTCCATTAATGATAGAGCGCTTGAACTTGGAAATTGTTGAATCATGGTTTAAGAGTACGGAGGACGATTTTTCTCAAAGATTCATCATTAGACCCGAGTTTGATACATGCAGATGGGTAGAAGAGCACCTATGCCATGAGTTGTATGAAACTTTTTTCTATTGCTTTCTAGTGGAACTATGTATGAATGGCTTTTCAGCATATGCATCCAGATCGAGTTGGTACTATAGATTCATGCATATGGACCTAAGATGATTACTAGAAGCTGTAGGATGTAGATCTAACTTGGACGCATGTTTTTGATCACTGGTGGAGAGGAGTGTTTGCCAACTATATGCTAGAATACACCATTTCTACGTATTCTTGTCCAGAGGTTACTGAGTTTGAGTTCTTGAGGGAGCCCAGAGGATCATTTTTATGTGTTATCCCATTGGCTATGAAGATCTTGATCATTACATTAATTTTGGAGGCATTCCCTATGGCCGGCTAAACTTCTCTGAGTGATGGTCAAGGAAGCTAGGGTGGAGGAAGATGGTTGATATTGCGGCTGAAAAGGAAAGGGAAGAGAGATGACTCAAGTATAGTGAGGTGTGTGAAAGGGATTTGGCTAGACAATGTGAGGTTGTGGGAGTGATGGATTTATGGAGGCAGACATTGCAGGAAGGAGTTAAGGTTTACGCAGAGGATGTGGAACCTGAGTAGTTTGTGCTACCCCATCTTGGCAAGTGTAGAAGAGAAGCCCCTTCAACTTCTGATGAGAGTTCATCACATGGAGAAAGGAGATCCGTTGGCATGCATCTGAACCCACCTAGTGACCAACCCCTGGTGCTTAGTTTTATAGATCAAGGGATAAGTATTGTTAATCCAGTTGGTATCGGTGGGAGTAACTGATCTACGCCTAGGAGATATAATTTCTCATTTGGGACATCTATGGCTGCACAAACCATTCCCGTATTTGGAGGAATTTTTGGACAAGGTGCAAATACACAAAATTTTGGGTATCACATCTAGGAGTGGTGCGGGACACACAATTGGTAGCAGGGAAATATCACAAACCATTCAGTACATGTAGTTTAGTGGGACATTGGGAACACTAGGCACTGACCACTTCAGGCCATTTTCTAGCTACATGAGGTGGATCTGGTGGTGTAGGGGCCCTAGAGGACCTGGTGGACCTAGTGGATCTTGAGGATCTGGTGGGTTAGGAGTGATAGGACATGGTGGGTCTAGTGGATCTAGTGGTGGAGGAAACACAAGAGGAAATAAAGGTTCTGAGTCAGGTGGACAAGGGCCTCAACCACTCCCAAGAGTATTTTTTGAGATGTATTTTCACCTACTGTGACTACAGAGGCATTGAGGATCCTACAGAGCTTGTGCACAAGTATGAATTACTATGGCACGTGAAGGGGATCACTACCCCAGAGTGAAAGGCAAGTCATTTTGAAGCAATGTTGTAAGGGCACATGCATAGTTGGTACCGCAAGTATGACCCCCATCAGATGGTCTTGGATTACACTACATTGAAAAACACCTTCCTAACAGAGTTCCATATCCCTAAGTTTGAGAAAAGAGCATCAACACTCTGAAGGAGATCTAACAAGGAATGACAGAGAGTGTGTGAGAGTACGACGCATGGTTCAAAACTCTCTTATCAAAACTATCCTATGACATACACCCCTCTCAGCATGCTCAATGGTTTGTTGGGGGATTGATAACACCATTTAGAAGGGCACTGTCACACAAGACTTTCACAGACCCATGTGAGGCATTGGAAGCTACCCTACACGTTGAGGCTGTTGGGAGCATTGATACCTGGTGTGAGCCCTTTCCTGGAGGCTCAAATTGATTGTAATGGCCAAGCAGTTGGAGAAATGTATCTGCAAACTCAACACATGAGGTTTGTAGTGGTCTTTGGCACATAGATTGTGAAGTGGAAGGGCATACAAAGGATAGTTTCCCTGAAAGTCGGTGTGTGCCATGATAGTAGACTATGAAATTTTCCATGAGGGATCATGATGCCAGTAGGTTTCCCCTAATATATTACATGATCCACAAGAATGTGTCTTGCTATTACAAGATATGTACCTCTACCACTCATGATACCAAGGATTGTAGGATGATTTACCACATTCATGATTCCATTGATTTTAGTGTGTGCCAAACTAGCCTTGCAGGAAGTTCCAAGGATGATGATCGATGCTATGAAGGGGGCACAAATGGAGGGGTGTGTGGAAGAGGTTTTTGTGGAGGATTTCATGGTCACAGTAACTGTGGCAGAGGAAGAAGTGAGTTCCCGTGTGGAACATGTTATAATTGTGGATTGACAGAGCATTATAAATGTGAGTGTCCTGATTTGTTGCAGTGCTCATGGTGCAGAAAGAAACATAAGTATGAGGAGTGTCCTGAGTTGTTTGAACACATGAGCCAACAACACTGAAAGGATAAAGGTGTTAGGATGGTAAGCATAAAGAAGGACGACCCACAGTGGATGCCAAGAGTGGCATGTGAGTCAAGATTAGAACCTGTACTGGTGACAACACGAGCAGAGGCTATGCGCGCAAGGGAGATGCCAAGACAAAAAATGGTTGTTAGGGAAGAAGTGGTACATGGGAAGTATCCAGACCTTTCTCATCAAAAGTAGGTGTATCAAGAGACTATGGATGTGATTTGGGGATTACAAGGAGAGATCCAGTGTCTAAAGGAGCAGTCAAGGTAGTTGGAGCAAAGGAAGAATGTTGAGGCTCCGTAGAAGGATCTGGATGAGGTCAGGGAAGTGTGCAAAATGTTAAGGTAGGAGAATATCATTCCCTTGCTAGGAGAATGGTTACAGGAGAAGGTACCATGCATCAGGAGAGAGCACAAAAGGGAAGGTTCTACATGCCAACCTTCCTCCTCACAGCCTTGACTATGATAAAGAGATCACATTGAATACAGTTGTTGATGGGTGGCTTCTGAGTAATATCCTCATTGACACAGGAGCGGAGGTCAATGTTCTCACACTAGATGCATGGCATCAAATGGGAAGGCCCACATTACAGCCATCTTCAAATGTGTTGTATATGGAAAACAAGACAAAGGAAATGCCCATTGGAGTCTTGAAGGATGTAGTTATCACTATTCAAGGGGCCAAGTTCACTGGGGACTTTGAAGTCTTGACACTAGCCGAGGCGGATAACTTTCTAGCATTACTTGGGTGCCCCTAGTGTTACAAAAAAAACACCAACCTATGGTTTAACAAGGGGTATATCAAGTTTTGAGAACAAGGAAGAATGGGTCATCATCCCTTTAACATATGGGAAATCAACACCCTATATTGAGCCCTTGGGAGAAGAAGTCCTTGATAGAATCTATGTGCGCTCCATCAGAGACCCTGAGATAATTCATCCTACAGAAGGAGTTATCCAATTTGAAGATGCTCAGTTGATGAGTGATACAACTAGCATAGCATGTGACAATTGGGTGCATAGGACTTATGAGTTGATTGGGTGACAATTGAGAGGATCTGTAACAAGGGTAACAAAGGGGCACTTATTCAAGTGTCTGGGAAGGAATAAGCTACCAAGTTACTCCAGAGGAGCAATCCCTGATTATTTATTGTGAGAGATGGAGGCTTAGTGGAGAAATGTGGATGAAAGGATAAGTATGCTCAGTTATAACTTACTTAGGACTGTAACGCGTTGGTGGGAAACACATCACAAGAGTCTTCTAGAGTGACACAAGGTAAGAGTCACATTCTCTATAAGGTTCTGCAAAAGCAACGCGCCCACTATTATCCAAGACTACCATGGCAAAGAACCCACCTCTTCCCATATCCAAGCATGTGAGAAGGCCTAGATGGAAGGCCCATAGAAGATTTACCACCTTCATTATGGGTGCATAAGTTATATTCCACCTTACAAGGTTGTGCATGTGTATGGTATATTCACTCAGAGACATGCTATTAGAAAGGGAATTGACAGGAGTTAACAACTGATCTCATTCAAGCTTTTGAGTACCGAAGTACCAAGCCATCAGTAGATAAGGCGTTGCAAGTTGTCAAGTGCCTTACAATGGGAGATAGTGCCATGGAAAGAAGATAGGTTACTAGAATTACTGGGTGAACCTAGTTTGGAGACATGTTTGATGAAGAGGAATCAGAAGAGATACATCTTGAGTGCACGTTGCATTGAAAAGGAAAAAGGAAAAATGGTCTATGTAATAGATGGTGAAGAAATGGAAAGTCTGGATGTTAACCATTTTGAAGGTACACGCGAAGTCATGGATAACACTGATGAGTGAGCGCATGCCTACCATGAGCCCTTGAAAATGAAGAAGGTTAACATTGGGTCAGAGGTAGAACCTAAGGAAGCTATCATTGGGGATTATTGGTCGGAGAAATAAGTTTCAAAGATCATTGATCTGTTGCATGAATTTCAAGACTTATTCCTGCATGGGTACCATGAGCTCAAATGCATTCACCATTCCTTAGGAGAGATGAGGATCAAGTTGAAGGAAGGTGTGCACCTGATTTAGAAGAGACCCTATCGGATGAATCTGAACATGTGTATGGGTCAAGGAAGAGATAGACAAGATGATCACTTCAGGCATCATTGAAGCTATGGAGGAATCAAAGTGGATAAGTCCAATGGTCATTAGTATCAAGAAGGATGGAAGGATAAGGATATGTGTTGACCATAGGGACTTGAACGTAGTGTGTCATTGACCCTTTTCCAACCCCATTCACTGAAGAAATTCTACAAGGTGTAGCTGGGCGCGAGGCCTATTCCTTCACAAATGGATTCTCAGGGTACCACCAAGTTAGGATTGTAAAGGAAGACCATAAGAAGACAAACTTCACCACTGAATGGGGAAGTTTTGCATACATGGTCATGCCTTTTGGATTGAAGAATACACCTTTTGTGTTCTTGTGCATCATGGTACAAGCATTTTAGGACTTCATTCATAAGTTTCTTCAAGTCTACCTAGATGACTGGACTGTGTATGGATTAGTGAAAGACCATTGTGACAATTTGAGGTTGATGTTTGAAAGATGTTGGTAGTTGAGGATATCCCTCAACATTAAGAAGTGTGTCTTTGCTACTCCATTTGGAACCCTGTTAGGACATATTATATGTAAGGAAGGATTGTTAGTGGATCCTGCCAAAGTTGTTGTTATTGTGGGATTGGGAGAGCCTACTAGTCAGAGCGTAGTGTGTAAATTTCTTGGGCATATGGGGTACTACAGGAAGTTCATCAAAGGATATGCCAAGATCGCCATGCCCTTGGAATAATTTCTTAAGCACAAGAGTTCCTTTCACTAGGGAGAAGCATAGCAGAAGGCGTTTGACACTTTGAAGGATAGGCTTGTTACTGCACCCATACTATGTTTCCCTTCCTTGGGATAAGCCTTTCCATGTTCATGTTGATGCCTTAGGGACAACCATTGGAGCAGTACTAGCACAACTGAGTGAGGGGATTGTTGATCACCCCCTTTGTTTTGCAAGTTGGAAGTTGAGACCAGTATAATAGAATTACACAACTACTGAGTGTGAGGCACTGTCAACAATCTAAGCACTACATAAGTTTAGGAAGTATCTACTGGAAACACCTTTTATATTCTACACAGATCACATGACACTGAAATATTTGGTAAATAAGCCCATTTTGCAAGGGCACATATGTCATTGGGTCCTTTTGTTTCAAGAATTTGAGTTTTCAGTTGTGGTAAAACTGGGGAAAAGTAACTCAGGACTTGACCACTTATCACAGATTGAATCGGGAGAGGACGCAGTGAGCATTAAGGATACCATGCGAGGCGCACATTTTTTTAGGTTGTGGCGCGCACCCTCTAACTTGGAGGATATTGTAGTGTTTCTTAAAACAGGTGTGGCACCAGATGAGATGAAGGATTTGGAGAGAAAATAGTTAGCAATATGTGCCATACCCTACATGTTGATTAGTGGATATCTATACAAGTTAGGCCGTGATGAGGTTCTATACCGATGCATATTAGAACATGAGCGAGTGGTGATTGTGAAGGAAGTACATGGTGGGATTACAAGAGGGTACTATGCAGGAAATGCAACCACATAAAAGATTCTACTCACAGGGCTCTGGTTGGAAAGCATCTACCGGGATTGTATTGAGTTTTGCAAGGCCATTGACCATTTTTAGTGCCTTGGAAGACCTAGAAAGAGGGATGAGATGCCATTAAGGCCGATAGCCAATACAAAGCCATTTGAAAAATGGGCAATTGACTTTGTAGGACCAATTTCACTAGCCACACGAAGGACTGGTTCATGGTATATCATTACTTGCACTAATTACTTGACAAGATGGGAAGAGGAAGCACCTACAAAGGATTTCACTGTGACAATAGCTGCTATATTCTTATGGGAAAACATAATCAGTAGGTATGGATGTCCTTTGAGCTTGACTAGTGATACAGGGTACACATTTCCTGAATGAAATGATCAGGATTCTGTTAGCAGAAGTTTATGGTGGCCCATCACAAGACTACCCCTTATCACCCTCAAGTGAATGGAACTGCTAAAGTGTTTAACAAGATACTAAATCACACTATGACAAAAATTTGTGATGTTGGAAGACAAGATTGGGATGACAAGGTATCAGTAGTTCTATGGGCATACATGACAACCTATAAGAGGTTGAATAAGGCCACACCATTTCAATTGGTGTTTGGCATGGAGGTTATTTTTCCAGTTGAATTCATGTTACCATCACTGTGTATAGAATGCATGTAGGAGGATTGGCTGATGAACAAGCACTCGAGGAAAGGATTGACAAGTTAATGCAGTTGAAAGAAAGGTGATCACTTACTAGATGGAGTTAGAAGACTAAAAAGGCCAAATAAAAGTCATGGCATGATCTTCATATCAAGAATAAGTAGTTTGAGGTTGGGTAAATGATGTTGTTGTATGATTCCAGGTTTTTGCACCATCCTAGGAAGTTGAAAGTCCATTGGGTTCCCTTACATCATCTCATACATCCTTGACTCATGCACCTGCCAGTTGCAAGTGCTGGATGGGACGAGGTTACCTGGCCATTTCAATGGGAGTAGGTTAAAGCCCTACTATAAATAAGTCTTCCTTGTGTTTGTAAATAAGTCAGTATTGCTAATAGCTTAGGATTTCCCTTTATGCATTTCCTTTCCTTGTGTTTCCCTTTCTTGTTGCTTGTTCCTTTATTTTTGTTCTATTTTGCACCTTGTGCACTGGTAACCACTTATTACTTTAAAAAGGTTTGTGTATGCGTAGAGGACCACACATCCATTTTAGTGTGGGGTGGGGTAGTGCGAAGTGAAGGATTAGCTAGTAGTAAAAGTTTTGTTAAATGGCCTAGTTGAAAGGATTAAAGTGTGAAAGATAGAATAATGCATGTGGAAATGGTTGACAAGAATTTTTGGTGTCAATATAGCTTTAAAAACACCACGTATAAAGGATAAGAAGCATAGGAACAACATGAGGTAGGAAAGGGAAAAAATTAGGTCAAGGACAGAAGAAGTGCCTTCGACACTACAGAAGTGCACGTAAGAGTCTTCGGTCAGTAAGGAATTTTTTGCATGCCAGAAGGTTGTAGAAGGTTTTGTGTAGGATTGGGTGCATGGGTAAGGGTGCTTAAGGCCAAATTTAGTGGAAAAAGCCACATTTAATGCTAAGTACATTCGGTAGGTGGTGTAGCATTTATTTCTAGAAAGGGGGAAAAATCTATAAGTATGAAGTTCAAGCATGTTATTATTTACCTTTCTATTATGATATTAAAGAGCTCTTGCGAACTAGGGCATCCGTGAAGAGATAGTTGTGCAAAGAAAGAATCATAGAGATTGAGTACGTGACTAGGTTTGATCTGTAAACTAGAGTGGAAGGAGTACACAGCACGTAGGGAAGAGAGTTTTCAGAGGAGTACACCATCTTGTGGAAGAGTTTTTCCAAGTTAGGGTTTTACAGCTAGGGCATGGGAGTAGAAGGATTCTTCCATGGAGTTGAGCCATAGGATCAAGAAGAGTAAGGAAGAGGAGCAAGAAGAGTTTAGGATGTAACATGACAAGTAAAAATGGCACCAAAGAAGGTGACCATTTCACCAAAGAAGAAGGGCAAGGGGAAATAAACTGCCGCAAATAGTTTTAACGAGGAGTGGTATATAGAGATACAATACCTAAATGGAGTGTTGCTAGGGAAATAATGGGTATCAAACATCAATAAGATGGCCATGAGTGAATAAAATCATCACACAAGTACCACAGAGAAGGAGATGGCATTGGAACTGGTTCGTCTAACTGATACAAAGACACTAGAAGGAATGTTGATCTACATCGATGAGGTGAAGGTGAAGTTGGGTAAGGCTGGGTTACTGTAACTATATGAGTTTCCCTATTTTGGAAAGCCTAATATTTTATACCAATGGTTGATGTCATGCATACATGAAGACCACTTCTATTTTACAGGCCGTCAAAATGTGCATAACCCTCAGCTCATATCAAAGTTTACTAGCCTGGTTTGTGAAGGGGACTCCATAGATGATGACTTGGAGGATAAGGAGGCCATTAAGGAGACTAGTGGAGGCCTATGACTACAGGAAGGGTTTGTGCTACTTTAATATCATAGATATCCTTGACCCTATAATGAGGATGGTTGCGTACTTGGTTACCAAGCTGAATGGTCAAGAAAGGTGGACACAAGTAAACAAGGCATGGTTGAATGTATGCTAGAAGATTTCAGAAGGAACCATCTACAACTTGTCTGCCTTTATTGCAGATGAAATAATTTACAGCACATAGGAGGGGGATAAGATAATGTTTGGCAATGTTCTCCTCACCATCATCTTCTCAGAGATTGGAGTGCTCAAGGGGAAAGAGAAGTTCATATGGGAGTATCCAGATGAAGATCCCTCACGTGCAAAAATATTTGAGAAGTATACTTGTGATACCATGATGGCCGCCCACAAGGTGCGCCTAGAGAAATGGTACAAGTGAATGTGCGATGCATTCAGGGAAGAGTGGAGGATACCTGAGAAACTACCCATGCTTGTAGGTGAAGAGGTTGATTTTGATGTATATCAACACTTTCTGCATTGGAAGATTCACTTTGATGGATGGGACTAAGAGTCCATGGTGCAAATTTTCATTATATTTGACCATGTAGTATTTCTAGGTAGGGGTCAACCATTTCAAGGAGGAAAAATGGATAAGGTTCAACCTGAGTGAAGTGGACCAAGACCACCATGAGTTACGCAGAAAGTTCATATACCCAAAGAAGCACACATATGTGGAGAAGTATGTATCCCATGAATTACAGATGATGAAGCCATTGACCTTGCCAATTTCAGAAGGACTGTAACAAGGGTATACTTATGCATCAGGAAAAATTTTTTGAGAAGGGAGCCTACCTAGAGAATGATGTCTCCATTATAGAAGACCCCATAAGAAGGAAGAAGGCTATGCAAAAGAAGAGGGAGAGAGAAGAAGTGTAGAAAAAGAAGGAACCAGGTGTATAAACAACACAATCTATGGGCGCACTGGAAACAAGTGCCAAGCCAATCACTTACGTGTGCATGAAGAATTCCCCAATTAGGGAGAAGACACCAAAAGAAGAGGAACCAATATAAAAAGAGCCTCCACATGAGAAGAATCACCAAGAAAGGAGTCACCTACTGAAGAGGAAGAGAAGGAAGAATCCCTAGCTAGGAAGAAGCAGAGGGTAGTAGGGAAGGAAGACTCAGAGGAGATAGAGAGCTTAGAGGCCTATAGGAGCGAGAAGGATAGCGATGAGGATGAATACATTCATAATAATCATGTGTATGATATACATGATTTAAAAGAAGAAGGAAATGAAGAGAAGAATGGTGAATGAGGAAGAAGAAATGCTCAAGGTAAAGGGGTGAGTGAGAGAGGTGAACAAAAGGATCAGAGGACCCTAAGCCTCACAAAGGAGAAAATAAAAGAAACCACGGAGAGAGAAGTGGTAGGAATTATCAATAACTTAGTGGAACAAGAGGTAGAGCATAGTGTGGATGAAGTGCTCAAGGAGATAGAAGAGGAGAGCATTGGAAAAGAGTATGGCAGCATGGGTGAAGACCCCGACCTAGCAGTAAGCTTTCCAAAGGTTACACAAATAGGTGGGAAGAGCGTAGTGGTAGCAAAAGGGAAAGGAATGGGTTATATCAATGATCTAAGCAAGGTGCTATGTGCATGCTTCTAGAGCACCATGCCAACAAAACAACTCCTGGCCATGTCTTCATTTGATGAAGAAGGCACATACCCATGGACTAGGAAGATGCTATCTTGGGAATTCGAGTCCCATGTTGATGAGCCTGAGTTTAAAGTGAGCCAAGGGGCATTAATGAAGATTGCAAAGGAAAAAGGAATAAACCCCCTGGTGAATGCTCAACACTTGTCACATGAGAAATTCTGTAATGCACTCAACAAGGTTTCAGTTGAGGTTGAGGCCAAAATTTTTGGGAGGAATGACAAGGTAAGATTCCTAGAAGGGGAATTAGAAGAAGGAGGAGCTCCTCAAGAAGAGAAAGGACCTAAAGCAAGAAGAGCTAATCAATGCATAGTTAAGGCATGAACTAAAAGAGGAAAAGGAAAGGGTGTGTGAAGTATATAAGAAAATTGAGATGATTACAAATGTTATTGTCTTAAAGCATCCCAACCTAGCGCCACCTGAGAAAAAGTACGAATCAACCTTGCAGTTCCTAGAGGATTTGACTCACATCCTCACAATGGAAAGGTGGCCACTCACCTTAGAATCCACTGAGGAGGTGTTGGTGAGCCAATAAAAAGAGGAGAAGCTGAAGGTTGTAGATATTTTCACTCGATATACCAAAATCCTTACCAATGTAAAGGCGGCCGCACGAATTGCTGAAGCTACTTATGATAATTGCGTTGATAGAGATAGGGTAACAAAAATTCTAGTTGCTACACATGAAGTAGAGCTCAAGGAGTTTTAGGAGAAGAATAAGGGGAATATAGTAGAGGAGGATAATATCTTATCCAAGGTAGAGAAGAAATCAGAAGCTTATCGAGACCTTGCGGGGCTTGATCAAAAACCAGATGAAGGAATTATACCCCCAGATCACCTGAAGGATGGATGCGCTTGATGATTTTGGGAAAAAACTGGAAGGGATTATTGATACGATGAGTGCCAAATGGGATAAGCTAAGTTTTGAGGAGGTGAGCACCCTAGTAGTAAACACAGAGTAGGGTAGATTCTTAGGAGAAGCTTGAGCTAGATACAAGAAAGGATTTCCCACTCCTCCTTCAACAATAAATAAATTGTTATCTGTTCCCCCCATTATTTAATTTGTTCATTCCTTTATTATTTATTCCAATCTTTCAGAGTCCTTCCATTCTTTATTCTTTAAAGAAAAGGTTTTCCCAAGGAGGGAGAACAAGCTTAGTGTGGGGTGATGTTGGGCCTCATAATATTGGCTAAGTAAAAAAATGCAAGTGTATGTGTGGGACCAATATGAAGAAGGGTGCACAGGGTAAATTCACGCAGGAAAAGGGTTTTAGAAGGGTTTAGTAGAACCCACAGCATGCACACAAGGTAAAGTAAAAAATTTCAAGACTTAGCCATATTTGGCATTTCAGGGAGCACATGAGAGAAGCGTGACCCGACTAAGCATGTGAAGTGGATAAGGTGCCAGCCTAGAAACTTGGTGGTCAAGAAAATAATATTCCATGCAATGGAAGGATCCAGAAAGACATCATTGCAGAGAGTGGAGAGCCCAGATGGAATAAGCATGCTCCATTAGAGGACCACCTTGACACTTGGTGACTGATATGCTACTTTAGAAAGTCATGGTGGTGGGAAATAAAGCTATATATAGAGATTCTTAGGTAGAAGAAGGAGACAATGAATGAAGAGATGCTATCAAGAAAGAGAGCACAAATAGAGAGAATGAAAGGTGAAGCTCTACAAAAATAGTAATAAGGTTCCGAAGAGTTGGGGTTCTCATTTAGAGGACTGTAGGAGTGATAACTTTCCTAGAGAGACAGGGTTGTGAAAAATTCTTGTATATGGGAAGCATAGTTAGGAATTCTGATGCATGAGTCTTATCTGCATTGATACATTGGCCTAGTATGGCCTTGGTGAATGTAATATGGTTACTGAACTATGATCAATATTAAATATATGGTTCTATTCTAAATATGTATTGTCCATGGGTGTAAAACCTAGTGCATTTCCTTTACGGTATGGATCATATATGTTATTCATTTGATGTTTCTCCTAGTTATTGAAGATAGGTATAATGATATAATAACTCATCTTAAGCTTTCAAAATGAATGCATGGTTCGTTTACCCTTTGCATCTAAGTTTATGTCCATAGTAATGTATTCTCACAAGAATCACATAAAGGAGGGGCTCGGTGCCCATGTGTTCCTCGGTTGAGCACCCAGTGCCCGCTGGGTGATAGGCTAATGCGCATGGGTTTAGATTTTTGTTCTAAGGGCATAAAAACTACTACAACTATTCATTCCCAATAAATGAAGAAGTCCCTAAACCATTCCATTTCCCATAATAGTTTACCATTGTTTCTCAATTTTTAAATCAACTTTCTAAACTGGTTGGATGGTGCAGACACTTTGGAAGATTCCTTCTTTATTTTCCATCATGTTGACATTTCTCAAAAGGATAGTGATTAGTTAGAAAACTAGTTTACTCACTAACCAATTATTAAAAAAAAAAAAAGAAAAAGAAAAAGAAAAAAAAAATTCACTTCAAAGTCTTTCTTGGATCCATATGATTGTTTCTCTTATGCCGACTTGGTTGATGAAATTATTTGCTACTAAAAATTTCTATGTTGTAGAGGCCTTGACTTCATATCTATTTATTTTTTCAGTTGTAGATGGAAATCATGGCTATACAACATGATGAAAACACAGATAACTATTGAGTATGGTATGGTAACTTCTATTGTTCTATTCTTGAATATTGTTATTTATTTTTTAAATTACAAATAGATTCACTTCTCGAAAGCATAAAAAAAGAGAAAAAGAAAAAGAATTTTGTTAAGACCTGCATGTGTTGATCAAGTCAAGTAACAAATAAAATGATGTAGATGATATCTTTTCATTTTATAGTAATTGAGATCTATAAGCTACTAAATTAAAAAGCAAAAAAAAATAGTTTGCATGAGATCATGCACAACACTAAGTGTGGGGGAGACTCACTCTCTTCCAAATATTTTTAAGAATGCATGAGAAAAAAATAGCTAAATGTAGGAAAAAATATTCCTACATTATCTACGAAAAACCTCATGAAAGCACAAATAAGAAAGAAGTAAAATTTTACTTCTAGAATCTCAGTTTGCTTCTATCATGAAAAAAAGGAGAAGATGCTTTGAAAGACGCAAAAGTATTGAAAAAATTAGATTCTACAGGAAGATTATAATCTTACATGAGGACATGCAATAAGTTAAGTGTGGGGGAAATGATAAGGATAAAATATGTCTTATTATATCACCAAATAACACTCTTATTCTCTCTCTTAAAATCAAGATTTCAAGTGAATTTAGATGTATTTTTTATAATGGATAACATATTTAAGGTAGAATATAGGATTTATCTTATCATCACTTTATAAATCTATTTGTAGTCTAATTGTTGTTATTTTGTGATATTTATTCTAAGTTGGAATGAGATAGTGTGTAGAAAATAGGTCATAAGAAACTCTACTCCAAGTTCATAGAGTGCAGCTACAAAAATTCTTCACACAACTACAGAAATGCTCAGCTAGTGAAAGTATTTTGGTTTGTTCCAAAATAATTTAAAGGAGCACCGAACTATTCAGCCCACTCTTTGCTTCCACATCATCAACCAATAATATAGATCCAAACATGTGGCAATCTAAAGTCGCATGCATGTGGCATTTCAAGAAGAATTCAAAGTCATGGACTTAGCACTCCTCCATTTTCTCTCCATGTTTCAAGGATGAACAAATAGTGGAATACTATTAGGAATGTTGAATAAGTACTCTCCCACTTTGTGTTCCTAAATTAAAGGGATGAGTTGTAGAAATATTCTCCATGATAAGTTGATGGTTGTAGTCAAGTTTGTTTAGGATTTATTGCTTTGAATAAATCCGCCCAAGAATAGGTAGTTAGTTCTTGGCATGTTGACTAAGTAAATTAGAATAAAAACAAGATCAGATTGTATTCCTCAAAAAGAGGAGTTGTTTGGATGCATGAATTATAAATGTAACCTTCCACACTCTTATGTGTAATATTTTTCCAATCAAAAAAATATATGTTCTTTTCTCTCCAATATTATGAAGTTTGAATCAAGATATTGGAAGCATGATTTAAATCCTCTTCCAAGGAATGAGCTGGCCACTCATTCCAAGGAAGATGGATCTGTGTATTTGTGTTTCTATATTGTAATAATTTATGTTTATGTTTATTCCTTTTTCTATGATAATCATTTTGTTGTATTGTTTTTTTCCTTGTATTGTAATCTTCATTTTCATTTAGTTTTTTGTGAACTTGCAGGAGTTTTATTTGATTTATTTTCAATTCAGAAATTTACTTTATGCAAGTGTGCTTTCATTTCTACAAGTGTGATTTTAATTTTTGCAAGTGTGCTTTTCCATTTCTGCAAGTGTGCTTTTTAATTTCTGCAAGTTTGGATTGTGTTTGAAGGAGTTTTTTTCCAAATATCTCTTTCTCCTTTTGCATACATCCATTGGACACTAACATTGGATTGACATTATTAATGAAGATGATTGACGACCCTCATCATCCACCTTGGCTTGAAGTCTTTCATTTTCTTCAAGCTGAGCTCTTATTTCCTCTTCCACTCTTGCTTCTCTTTCTCTAGATTCTTCTTCAATTTATACGTCAGTGAAATATTCAAGGTTCTTATTGATGTATAGAAATTAAATTTCCAAAGGATTGGAAACAATTAGGTTCCCAACGTAATTGATTTCTTGATGAAAGGGAGACCTCTAAATTCTGAGCAGATCTTGTCTTCTTTGAAGCTATTCAAAAGTGGGGTCGGTTTTTCCTCCTTGTCTTTGTTTCCAGGTGTATCTTCTATCCGCTAGCTTGGAAATCTATGCTCTTCTTTGTGGTGCTAGAATTTTTCTTTTCCTTTCCAATTCAGCAACGCATTCTTCTTCAAGGTCAAGAATTCTCATAGAAATCAAGTAGTGGTTGACACTTTGTCTATTATGCTAGATAGCTTCTCTCAAATTTGAAGCAATATACTATTGGACGTGGAAGAGAAATTTGGGTCTTTCAACATGAGGATTTCTCAGAATAACCATGTTTTGTAGACATGAGGCTCATATAGCTACTCAAATTCTAGAATTTGTTTTTTGAATTTTTGTTATTTTTTGTATTTTTCCGACCTCCTGGTCATATTCAAGTGTAGATGCTACTAAATCTGTCTCATGGTGGTTACCAAAAATTGTTGGCGAGAAAATTTTTTAGGGATAAATTTGTGGTTATCTTGCCAATGCTCTAGGAGTCTAAGTCCCTCTACTTAACTGGTGCATCTACCGTACATGCATGCACGAGTGAAAAGTGAGTTTTATCCTAGTGGATTTCTGACCGAGGATCCAACATGGGCACTTCACTGACCCTGCGGAAAAAACTTGCATATATCTGCAAGAGAGAAATTTTCTAGGAAAGCATGAAAGGGAGTGAGAAATTTAGAAAAGAGAAAACTAATGCTGCAAGTAGAAAATTAGAGAATTGTATACACCAGCCAAAAGTTTCATTACATGCACTTGAATTTAGAAGAAAACAAATATGCATAACAACAAAAAGAACAAATGGTTTTTGATGAGCACAAAATACCACTAAACTCCCGATTCAAAAAAGGCTAAAATTATTTTTTTCCTTTATTAAAGCTCAGGTAGAAATTGTACATAACATAGAAGTAGAAGACATTGTTGAGTAGGCAAAATGGAAGAAATTTCCTATCTCTTTTCTCTCTTCACAAGGATATCTCTCTCATGAATTCACAAAAAAACAACTCCAACATCTAAAAATTCTCAGAAGTTGTCTAATAAGATTAAGAAGTTTTAGGAATAATCTCAAATGAGGAGCTTGTTACAATTTATAGAAGAGAAGGCAAATCTTCATCTTCTCGGTGACTTTTCAAATACTTTAATGTGACTTTAGAGTGTTCATATTCCATTTAAACATTTAAGTCCCTTTTATAAAAACAAGGTGACTTAAAGTTTACATTATATTTCTAAAGTCACTTAAAGTTATATTGAATGTGCAAACCTCAACAAAAGAATATAACATTAATGAGAGAGAGAGTTGGGTGAGAAGAGAAGAGAGAGAAAGAAGATGAAGAAGAAGAATTATATAGAAGGATGAACTACTGTAGTGGATTTGATCTTGCTCCCCAGTTGGCTTTCACTTCATGCTCCTAAGAAGGCCTCTGTTCCTCCTAGATCTTTACTAAAATGAGTTATTGTAGGTTCCACTTTGTCAGCATGAGGAATGCGAATATAACTCAAGGTTTCTATCCATCCATTAGCCACACTATTGATGTCTTTGCACTTCCTGAACCATGATGAATGTTTCTCTGTGATAAGTGCAATGGATGAAATCTTTGAGAGGAATTTGAGGGTGTCCTTAGTGAAGGATGATGGGTTTCCTACCTATTTCATGACGTGTTCTTAAAATGGACCGATCAAATCATCAAAATTTGTATCTTCACCCATTGTAGGCACTCCAAGCTTCTGAATTTTCTAGTTTACACTATCCTGTAATTTATATGCTTGTTCCTCTTTTTCCTCTAACTCTGTGATGGCTCGATTGATTTCCTCAAACTTGATTGCTAAGGCCCTCACCCACGCACATGACAAGTATTTTGAGGGATTTTCAAAAATCTTCCTGTCGATCAACTCCTGGAAATGAGTGTTTCTCATTTCATCTACTACTAGGCCCAAAGGTTCCCGATAGTCCCTTTATCTCTCTAAGTCCTCCTTGAGTGTCCATGTATTATCTATTGTCACATATATGTAAGCGAAGAGTTTGATCACTTCTTGGAGCACTGAATTCCTTTCTTTTAGAAATTGAGTTGATCCATTCATTATTCGCTCCTGTATTGTGAAATTGTGTGTCTTCCTAATGGATTCTGGATTGAAGCTACTGATGGGCACAAATTCCTCAGCGGGAATTTTCATGGCATTAGGATCAAATATATGTTGCACATAGAATGATAGAGTTTGCACCTATTCTTTTAGTTCAATCTTCTTCTTATGCTCTTTATTCCTTATCACCATCTGAGCGGAAGATTGTTTATACATGTGTATATCCCCTTCATGAGTTTATGGTCCTAGTTGAATTGTGATGATTTCATAGTCAGTTGGTGTCATATCATCCACTGGCTTGATTACCTTGGGCTGAGATACTTTTATGTATTGATTACCCATTTCCCCACTGTATAATTGTGAGGCTGTATGTGCGAGCTTCCTTGATCTTTTTTCTTTGGCCAATGAGATGATTGTTGATAGATCAGGGGGCTGCCACTTGCTGCATAGTGCGGGTGTCAGGGATAATTGTTTCCTGCATCTAAGGAAACATCTCATTGGACTTGGGTTCAATGATAGGGTACACCGATGGTACCCTCTTTTGAAGGAGGGGGGAAATCCTGAATGAGAGAGGCATGAGTGTCATCAAGAGGGGAAACCTCTTGTGGTGGATCAGATACTAGATCTTGAACCATGTGTTCTTCATCCACTTATTCCTTTGTTACGGGGTGTACTTATTTAATTTTTCTGATCAAATATTCCTCTAGAAGTGATGCAAATGAGCCTTCTTCTACTATGAGTTTCTTAGGCATCTTTTTGTGAGGAGAAGCTTCCAATTCTGCGTCCTTCCTTTTCAATATCATCCCAAAGTGTTTAGAACTAGAAGTCACCTATATGAATTTTGAAGATGACTGATGTGAGGATTTCTTCTCACTAAGAGGAACTCCCCGTGATTGGATGGTCATGAAATGCTTCTTTTGAAACCAATTTCTTGTTCTCCTCACCACCTTCTTAGTCCACTCTAATATATCCCCTGATTCATTAACATACTCGTTGATTGGAGGTATAAGGGACATATTGACTTCCTCATACTTAGAATCATACATCTCCATCTCATCATCTTGTAAAATATATTCATACTAGGAGAACTTGAATTTATTCATTTCACTAATTTTCATCCTCATATGATCCTGTTTACGCACTTGAAATTCATCCATGCAATTGGTCCAGTAATCCTCAATTTGTGGCTCATGTTGTAATTTCAAGACATGGAAAGAGTCTAGGTATTCTCAAATGTCAAAGTTAGGCCTAACAATTTAGGAATGCAAAGTCAAATGAATGAAAGCAGCCTCTAGATGAGATGTGTCATTTGAGCTCTTGACACGTGAATACCATGGGAGAGATAGGAAATGGAATCAACTTATTCCTCCTAATTCTAAGTATGTTATTCACCTGAATGATCTAGATGTAGAGCTCAAAAAATACAATTTGGTCACTAAGGTACTTGGGCATCCTTAGCGGTGCTTAGTCGAAGCTAACAAATCACATGTAGGAGAATGTCAAGAATTGAATGAAATAACAAACATAATTCTTAATCAAGGATGCCACTTATGACAACATCCTAGCTTCTAGAGCTCCTTCCAAGTTTTGGACTATGTACATCATGAATGCATCATTCATGCGAGTGAAATGCCTATGGCTTTCCTCCATCACTACCTGTGGAATTTTCTCAAATGCAGGCACCTTGGCGGTAATGTTTTGTGTGAGAGAAAATCCCTTAAATGATCTCAAGTTAGTGAGGATGTAGAACAAGTAAGAAGTCATGTGGAACTTCTTTTTCCTGGGTACTTGGAGTAGTTTCAGATGGAGGTTATCACTGATGATCTAGCCCCTATCAATTTTCTACTTTCCTTCTATCAATGTCAAGATGAAAATACCCATCCAGCCTTGGAAGTATCTTGTGCTATCTTTGCCCATTACTCTACTGAGGAGAGTGATGACATCCAAATACCCTTCTCAGAATTCACACCTTGAAAGGTTCTTGGGAATCCTTGAGGGCTTTCTTCCTATTTTCAACCATGACCCAAGCACAACCCCTTGCACGTATGCATCCATCATTTCCCAATTGTGTAAGGCCCTATACTTTGAGATGATG